>OX451213.1:2796707-3331707 GCA_949628255.1 Macrophya alboannulata
TATTTCTCTGAAAGAAATGTATTTGCTAATGTTTTATTTTATTCATTTATCTAATTTCTTTTTTCTTTTTTTTTTTTTTTTTCGTTAATCCGAGTCAAAGTAGGTATAATAACTCCCGATTATCGGGGGGGAAAGCGATTAGGGCTCGGTACTCGCCGCAGCGGACAGTAAACGAGTTAATTATAAATGAACGTACGAACAAACCAACGGACGGATGGGGGACAGAGAAAAGAGCAGAAGGCACTGCTTGGCGATTATTACACTATGTATAGTGATAGTGATAATATAGTGTCCAACATCGTCAGTTATAAACGACAAAACAAATATCGATATTAGCATTATACATGGATGAGAGTATGATTCGTTTCGTTGCATTGTTCGCGTTTGAAATTCGTTCGATAACTTCGTTCCGTACCGAAAGTTGTGTCATTCTAAATGGCAAGGGTTGTAATAGTAATTGTCAACCTTCAGGGTTCGTGAAGACTTAGAGTTAGTTGCATAGACTCAGAAGTACGGAATGAGAAATCAATGAAATCCTGGAAAATATCCATCGCGCATTGCCAGGAGTTTATTTCGAGAGTTAGGAACGATCGGTTTCAACACTTTGTGGATAGATAGTGTGTATCGTGTCGCGGTATCATATCATATCATATCGTATCCGTCAATCTATTTATCTATCTATCTGCTCTTTACCCACCTCGTCGATTGAACGGGCGAACCCGAACGGCGACTTTTATTTTATCCGTAGCCATGTTCGTAGCACTGTTTTTCTTTTTTGTTTTTTTAGTATTTTTTTTTTTTGTTTATTTTTTAGGGTAAAAACCGTGCTCCAAAATGAACAACGATTTTTAGTATTATATAATATATACACTTATTAAATGTCCACACATTTGACGTGTCACTACATCATATTCAACCCATATCGCGACCTTTTCATCTTTCGTACAACACTTCGCCTCACCACCGAACGTACGACGACATACTTCGCCATATTACTTGGCTTTGCATCAAGTCACACGACTTTCGAAACCCGCCGCTAGCGGCGCTAATAGTTCATCCCCGCCTTGCCTCGCCAAGGCGCTACACCTGCGCGTACGCATGCGCAATGTAACTCAAAAAACCGCGTGTATTAGTTCGATAAAAATTCACTAGATTCGCTCTGAGCCGAGACTAGAAAATTATCGCAACGGTCGTCGCTAGGCGTACTTATGCCCTGCGCAAACGACGAACATCATCGTCGGTCGACATTTTTTCTTCCCAAACTTGGCGGGGAAATATAATTTTCTTTATCTTTCCAATTTTATGATTAACTCGACGAAAATTCTCCAAGTCAGACTTAAAAAAACAAAAATGAAGATTAGTTATTAAACAGTTAGAAAAAAAAGATCGGAGATATTTTTCAGAACTTTGAAAAGACAAATTTGGGCCGATGATGAGATCAACTCACGGTTTATACCGTTTTCGGTGTCACATGATAATCAATGCCGGGTGCTAGATGGCCTAGGTACGGCTATGGCTAAATCTGCGAGTGCCATCTATTGATGATTACATCAAGCTATTCTGAGAGGATGAATCCGGCACGTTGATTGGTCGGTTCTTGTCCTACAGGCGAGTTTCGATTCCTTTACGATTGATCAACGTCGTCACGCCATTGGCTGAATTGCTTGAAGGGAGCCAATAGCATAACGATGTTTATGACCCATCGGAAACATAAACTCGATAAAATAAAATTGACAGAATTAAACCCGGGAAATTTTTGAGGTTATTAACTCCAGTAAAAAATGTGAATTGAAAGAGTTTTAAAATATTCGTACAAGTCGTATAAGTGTTTTTTAAAAATCGTAGATCGACCGGGGGTATAAAAAAAAATCCACGAGACGTAATCAACATGCCTATAAAATTCTCCAAAATAATAAGCTGCACGTCGCAACATCCCTCTTATCCCGCGTCAAATTTGCTCGAGTATAAATCCAACAAAGATTGTTCAACATGGCTCTGCGGAAAGCCTGGAATTATGGAATCAGAGGCGATATTCGAGCTGGCAGAACCGTCGACGGTGACCGGTGTGGAATTGGGAAACTCTCGTTGTTGTTCCGCGAGGATATCAGGGGCGACAAACGAACAGCCCGATAATTGGATAACGATAATAGAGCACGAATTTATGTCGCGTGATGACGCAGAAGACGGTCGGTTTAAGGATCAGGTCAAATTATTCACTAAGAAAGAAATGGACCAGGATATCGTGAAGATTGTTTTCGGCAGGGTTAAGGCGACGTGCATGCAGCCTGCGAACCGTAAAGTACTTTTCGGACTTTCGCTAATGGTGCTTAGAACAGAGGAGAAGACAGACACAGGGGATCTTGACTCTTTTGGGAGGTTTAAAGTAAAGCAAAACGGAGATGACAGTATCGACAAATTTAAGGAGAAATATTTACAGCAGATCAGACCTAAGCCTGCCAATTTTAAAGCCGAGCTCACTAAACAGATCGAAGAGAAAAGAGCCATGTTAAACGATCAGAAGACTGGTGAAGGAACACCAAGAAAAAGACCTTCTCTGAATTCACCTAGCCCTTCTCCAGCGCAGGAAACAGCAAATGATTTTGATGAGAGACCGATTAAGCGGACAAAACTGTCCGACAAAGATACCAAAACGCCGCAAAACTCTTCCCTCGATGTTAAGAAGGCTGGCAACTCTTCTGAAAGAGAAACTCCGAGTTCTGGAAGCTTGGATAAAGGCAGAAAAATCCCTGATCAACAATTGACTAAAGATATGGCAGGCAGAGGAAGACCGAGGTGTTCATTGTGTTTGGGAAATGAGGAGAATGTCTTATGCAAAACTTGCAATTTGCTAAAACCAGACAAAGAGGAAGAAGGATCATCTGGTAGAGGAACACAGAAGCCAGTAAAGACAAGAAAAAAGCCATCAAAGCCTGCGAAAGAGTTCTCGAAGCTTTTTGAAGGGGTGATATTTTCACTCAGCGGGTATAAGAACCCTGAGCGAGATGAGATTAGGAAAAAGGCGTTAACTATGGGAGCCAAATATGTTTTTGATACAAACAAGAGAAACCATGGCTGCACACATCTGGTTTGCGCATTCAAAAACACACCCAAGTATTGTCAATTGCACGACAGTGCTAAGATTGTATCTCATCGATGGGTGGAAGAATGTTATGACAAGAAAACAAGGTAGCTTGATATTATCATGAAAAGAACATGAATAACGAAGTCAATCAAAGATACTTTCCCTATTCCAGCTTCTAACAATGTAAATTTACACTGGGACTTTGATCTGAGGTTTATAAACTATACTTAGTACAATTAAGCAAGAAGATAATCCCTTTTCTTAGTACAGTCACTCTATCAGATCGAAAAATCACTTGAAATAGTTTTTTTCCTGCAACGTTTATGTTCTGATTTTACATTATTTATCTCAGGTTTCCATGGAGGCGATACGCACTGGACAGTAATGACAAAAATCAACCAGAGAGCGAGGATGAAATAACGGCTAGCACTAGGCCTGCTCAAACACCCAGCATATATGATCAGGACACAGACGATGATTACTGAATCCTTCGAGATTTTGAAAAATAAAAAATACCGTCTTGCTTAATATGTGAAAATGTACATACAGACAATGCTTAATATTGAAATATATTTTTAACAGACCGGTGTGTTTCTAAAGTATTTTGCTTACTCATTTGAAATAGTCAGGATTTCTAAACCATGGCTTCTCAAATCGTGATTTTCGTTTAATTTACTTGCATAGATAGGCATTATGTACAGTTTCAGAACAGACCGGTCCTTCAAAAATACTTCCTTAGGATTAAGAACTGTATCAATAAATTTGTAGTTGAAATTACGCACCCAATCGAATAGTTTTGTAATAAAATTTTATAATAAAAAAAAAATACTGGGTAAAATATCAGTTTCAATTACTTATTTCTCAATGAAAATTCTCAATATTTAAATTGACGATTCATAGAGCAAAAATAAGCTAGAGTAATAATTATTGAAACTTGAAACGCTCTCAAACTGTATTTATATAGTTTTGAAATTATTTCGAATGCATTAAACGATAATTTTCATACACGAATACATTCAGTTCGATTTTTTATTTATTAAAAGTACTTGAAAAATCTGTTTATCCAACTAGGGAAATAATTGATGGGAAAAAAAGTGTCTGATAATTGAAATGAATGAATTTCGTTAATATCTTGGATTGTAGGTTTATTATACGATACAAGACAAGTGTTTTTCAGTTTATTTCTCCCACGTCGACAACATTCTCACAACTTGGATTCACAGGAGGATTTTTTAGTGCAGAATTTCAGCTGCTCTTGTTCCAAAGACGTTGTATTATGCCAGGAATAATGTGCTATCCATGTTTTTCCTGAAAAACCAAGAAAAAAAAAATCCATTAGGAATAGTAATTATAATTCGGTAAAAATCATATTCTTGGATTAGCCTCAAGATTCTAGAAACTGGACAAGATTCCAATTTTTAACGGACACAGTGAAAGTAATCGAAATTTTGAAAAATGAAAGACAAGATTCAAAAATTATTCCAATCAAATAAACACACTATCGTCATAAATATACTTACAAATGTTACGGTGGAAATGCTTATTTGGACCTTGCACGCATCTTCCTCCTTTTACGCTTTAGCCTGCGCATCCGCTTCTTACGCCACTGTAAATAAATTTGAAGACATTAATGGGATTGAAAAATGCGAGAAAAACGATTTTTATACGAAGAGTCGACAACGTTTTCAATTCAGAAGATTACAGAAAAGAAATTGTTACTGTAGGAACACTTCGAAGGCTTAAGTTGTATAAAAACGTGAAACAACGCGATTTAATTGTTTTGAAAGCTAGTAGTTTCCCAAAACTGTTAAAAAACTGTCTTTTACATCAGTGAATTTTCAATTTGATTGAAAGAGGGTTGCGACAAAAAAAAATTAGGCGCACTATGGGCAGCGTGTTTGGAAGTTAACACTACTCGCGACTTTCGAAGCACATTTTAAACAGTAGTTATATCAATACTCTTATCAGTCCGCTGTTTTCTTAATAATTAATATAAGACTGTTTATATCACGATACACGTATTAAATTAACGTTTGTTTATAATTTAAAGAGTATCAATACAGGTTGGTGGTTCCACGTGAATGCCGGGTGTTAGCCGTGTCAAGTACGCGTTTAACAAATTATCGAGCGAGAACACAGCGTGGCTTGGAATCCATTAAAAATTTTATTTCAGAATTGATGCATCAATATCCCACATATTATTATAATCATCGTTTGATAGATGAACTATTTGATATATTGAAAACTGAAGTTGAATAATTTCGAGCGAGGACATGCGACGTGGTTAACATAGGAAAAATTAAAAATGGCAAACGAATGGCATCGATGGGTCTAAGATTTTGTCTGTAATTTGTATAAAAATTCTTAAAAAACCGGTTGCTAATATTAGTGTTAAATGTTTACACGAACCTTTGCTCTCATCCTGGAAGGATTGAGAAAGCTAGATCACTCTAGAATTCTCCGATTATCTCGGATTTAGAAGCGACAAGCTCCGTTCGCCGTTAGATCCAATATGAAAGAGACCAAGTACACACTCCCGGATCCGGAAACTAGCGCGGAGTTAGTTCATAAATTCACTCACAGAGGCGCGTTGATGAAAGCGTGCGCATTCCCGCCGCTATTACGATATTTCAAATCACAGGAAACGATGATAGACTTGTTTTACTGTATTTAATTTTTTCCCTCAACTCATTAAATTTATTATTTTCAAATATGTAGGTATAGTATGAAAGAAAATTTTAATAAGCATGTATCGTATATTTTCATATCATTATATACATAATAATTGCACCGTACTACGATTTATAAACTGTTACAGTGTTATAATATTGATAAAAGATTTTTCGCCTGATAACAACTATAGTTAATAACGTTTAGATCATTAGTATTTATATATACCTATATCTATTTATTATATAAATATTGACAAAATTTATTGCAAGAACGGATATCGTTATATCAATAAATAACGTATTGATAAAGACTTAAGCTAATTTTTTATTAAAAACTGAACAAATGGATATTTAGGTATTTATAGTAAAATTGACAAATATCATTCTCGAAGATATACAATATGTGTCATTTGTATGTATATATATATAATGAGGAATTCTTTCAATTTATAGGAATATATGTATAATAAATTATACCATTTATTATTATTATTATTATTATTATTATTATTATTATCAATATTATTACTATCGAATTGTTACGGTCCTTTCAAATGAGATTAACAAACTTTATTCAATATAGCTATAATTGTATTTACTTTCATCTCCCAACCAAATAAATAGTAATAATATACAAATACAACGGCACCGGTGTCTAATAATAAGATTAATAATCTTTATACTTCAAACAGAATTTTCATTTAATCTATTTATGTACATATATTGGAGAATGATGCATAATTTCCCATCATAGTATAATATCAAAGTATCCATAATTCTGAAATAAGGACTAGAAAAAAAAAAAAAAAAATAGAAGTAAAAACCGACAGCCTTATTTAAAAAATAAACGAGATTCGACATAACAAACGTGGTAAATAAATAGAGTAAACTTATTTCTTATTTAGCAACGCTGTGATATTCAACACTAAATAACTAATTGCACTTTATACTTATTTGGCGTTGAAATAAGTTTCGTAACGGTCACTTAAATGTTTCATTTAATATTGTCGCTCGGTAGCTATATGTATAGGCACTACGCAAAAATACTTACAATTAGATAGATATATGATATCACATAACAGTTAGCAAAGTTAATAGATTAATGAATATCAGTTAATGAAAATCTCAAGTCAATAACGATTATTATTCTTTCTCCACATCTCCTTCCCCCATCAACCCGGTACGATGAGTTTATTAAAAAAAAATAGATACAACTAATTAAACTGCCTCAATCAGAGCTGCTTGAAGTAAATTTTGGAACATGATTATTGGGCAAATTCTGTATCATAAAATTAACGTTAAACATAAATTGAAGGTAATCAATAACTAAATACGTAATCTACTCTGTGGAAAATACCACCACCCGTTGTGGTCCAGTCGCCGGCTGCCAATTACTGCCAATTATAAACGACAAGTAGTCGAAATAGAGATGATATGAATTTAAAGGGAAACAATAGGCTCCAAGAAAGCTTTGGGAACTTTTCCTCGCTGAGCGCCTCTAGCTCCCATCAAATAATCCCCGTCACCAGGTATCTCCGACACACATATCACCTGTAAATGCAATTAGCTGTAGTTAGTAAAAAGCAAAGCGATACTATACTCGTTGGTGTTAGTAAAGGAAAAAAAGAAAAAACATTTTCTAATACTAGCAATAAACGTAATCTGTTTAGTTAAACGGTATTTGTGTTGAGGAGTAGTGATTAAGAAGGGGTGAACAACAGATAAGAAAGAATAAATATTCGTTTTTCTGTTTTTTAAATTTTATTTACTACACTCTGTGTAGATAATAATGCATGTATGTATGTATTATACGGCAAATTTATATGTAATATGTATGTATATGTAGATAAAATATAAATACAACAAAAATACTAGATAAAATAAAAAAATTTTTTAATTAAAATTTGAGAATAAAAGACGGAGAAAACAATAAGAAGATTTTCCGAATAAAGAAGAAACAAAAAAAAAAATCGAAGAGAAGAAATAAAAGAAAAAAAAAACGAGTTTAAACTAAATTTAAAAATAATATTAATTTATTCATTTGTTTATATATTTATTAATTTAATAATCATGCATTGTCTTTGCGGTATAAGTACCTATATCGCCTATATTACAGAAATGGTTGTTGTTGTTGTTGTTGTTCATTATTCATTCATTGTCATATCATTATAGTTTTGAGTATTTTCATTATTTAATTCACCACACATTATAATTAATGTGATAAATCCTGCCTCTGACGAGAATAACACTTACAGATCCGCGAGTGCTGAATTGTATAAATAAAAAACACCCAATTCAGTAAATAGATGTCTCGCGCAATTGTTCAATATCTCTCTTAATTTATTATTATTTTTATTTTAATCATCAAATCAGAATCAATATACTGTATAAAAAATATTGCTTGCTTAAATAAACAAGACCGTAAGCCTGTGTCTCAGGTTTATTCGCATCACGAGGCGCACAGGATTTGACGATCAATAAAATCGCGATATGTTAGATTTTTACATGGGAGTTGAACAAGCTCTGGGCATTACTGATTTGCCTTTGTAATGAGAAGCTCGGGCATGTAGCAGCTCAAAGTTGAACAATCTTGCACGTTATTTATCCCAAACTTTAGCCGATCTTTAGCTATAACTGCTTAACTCATTCTGGTAAAACGAATATGTTATTTATACATATATCCGCGTATATATCGAATGTGCAGTTATTCTTAAGCCGTTTTCCACCGGGAGTAGTCCTGGCGCTGCTTAGATCACAAACTTGTTTACCTCGTCTTGCATCAGGCTGAGCTCGCTCGGATCCCTGGCGTCGTAGTCACAGATCACCCGAGCTCTGTCCTGCCCATTTTCCGCTGGTTCAGAAGGAGACGGTGGGGTGGACGGGTGGAAGGTTGCCCCGGACATGCTGGGACGGAGAAATAATAAATTGCGTAAAAAAAATAAGCCAGCTGTTGTTAAAAAAAATAAATAAATAAATAAAACGAAAATAAAAACATCAGAAGTCCCAAAAAAGCATTTTATAAAGACCAAAAGAAAAAAAAAACGTGGGAAGCCATAAAACGCTCCTCAAAAATGATAAATTCGTCGCAATTTTTTTTTTACACCTTGACGATTCTTTTCTGGTATTTGAAGCAAAAAAAAACTTGTTATCTCGTTACAATTTGTTAACATAAACTGAAAGCCCAGGATTTATTGATTTTAATTCAGTGTTATCATCTGTTTAAAACGATCTCTGAACATCTTAACAAAACACCAGCGCTCGATATACAGTACATTAATTGAAATAATTTCAAGACAATTCTTAGATACACAACATTATTTTAGACAACACATGCACGTGCAGCGATATAATACGATATTGAAAAGATTTCTTTCTCAACGCTATTCGCATAGTCAATTATATTGTTATCAGCACAAATGAAACATGCTCTCTAGTCTATTATCACTTCTATACCTATTTATATTTTTATTAGAACGAGTATATTATTAAGATAGTATCAATATACGTAAGAAACTTTTATTTCACTCGTATAATCTGACTAGGGAAGAATACCAGCAAAGAAGAGAGTCCGAGGCTCGATAATACGTCATAAAATACGTCTTTTAAGTTATTATTTAGAAGATAAAGAAGAATAAGAATATGAACTCCGTCACGTTAGACTTTTGTAACGTCAGTATCGAAAGAAGCAGTGACATAGGTAGATCCGGCAAGGGTTTGTTGATGGGACGGTGAGGTTTGGGCTTGGGTTGAAGAGGGGGTAATGGAATTAGAAAGCTCGATTACTTCCTCGCTGTTCACGCGCAGAAGAGGACTCGGTTGACGTGCCCTGGAACCCGAATGGCATGCAAGCACAGATAGAAGCAAGTAGAGTAGAAAATAGGGTAAGGAAAGCCCAGAGATAAATACTAAGCGCAAACAACGACCACATGAAAAGCTTGAATTCAGTGATTCAAATGCCTGTTTTCAGAAACTGGTAAATCAGACAAACAAGTCGAGTTTTTACACAAATTTCATATACATGACTACCTAGAAGTTACCAATTTCTGAAATCAGGTTCCCACAACAATTTCTAAGGCACACATAACGTATATTCCGGTGATCCCCTCTGTTACTGTACTTCGTTGTTATTAAACGACGCAAAAGTTTTAGAATTTAAAGTTATATTTACACGGACAAGATTTTCTACTTCCTGTGACTGCCCACGCGACTGATAATACAATCATACTTTTACTGATTCTATAAAAAACAAAAAAACTAACACGAGCAATTTAATTAGGCTTTGTCCATATATTTACTCACTCGGATCACCACAGAGTGGGATAGCTGTGTGAGAAATAAAAGATAACTGGTAACTCGATAAGAACTTGGTACTATTCTACATGAGAATTGACTGAGCAATGAATTTTTAGGTGAAGAATTATACCCGCGGAAATAAAGACCCCATATTATTCGCGTTTAGTTAGTTTTTCGCAAGCTGAGAAATATGTGCGAAGAACGTTTTTGATACATACAATTACATTTTCAAACTTTCAATACTGCTTACCCAGCTAATTCTCGCTGCAGATCTTGCATCGCTGCGTGACACTGAGCGTAATGACGAGCCTGTGCCTCGACAAATTCGTGCAGACAACGAAGGTGGCCTGCTTGCGAACTGGACACTCCTTCTAATAGGAATTTAGTTATCTCTGATTGTCGGTCAAACTCTGACTGCGCAACTCTCAGCTCTCTTTCTGCCTGGTGTTAAGAATGAACAAATATTTTCGTTAAAACTAGAGCCCAGGCAATTGTTAAATCGTAATTTTTCTAATAAACTGTATTATCTTCTTATTTTTTTAATATTTTTTGGGTAATGATTTGAGATTATTTAATTGCGAGTATTTTGCACTTAAACTAATGAATACAGATGGATTCACTCATATAGCTTATTTATAATCTCATTGTATCTCAAGAAGAAGAGACAAATAAACGTTTCAATAATAATTTGCCACAGAAATTTCCTTGAAACAAAGTGAAAATAAATGGAATTATCAGAGTAGCTAGCAAACGTCGAAGAAAATAAAACAATACAATCACTGGTGAAGTACCTGGTCGAGTAAAACTTCTGGAGAAACGCCAGATTCCTATTCGAAGCAGCATTGCAATTAACGAAACAAAGCACACAATGGATTTATACGATACCAAGAACTGTTTTAAACTTAAGATATTAAATTCGTAGAATTTTTAAACTGGATAAACTTACGCTTTGTTGACCCAGCATGCTCCTCGCCTTCCGAACTCTATTTTTTGAGGCATCCAAGTCCAGCCTGAAAATTTTCGAAGCGATAATCAGAGACTATTTTAGGAAGTAAAAAAAAAACAAAAATAGGTGAACGTAATTAGTTATAAAAAATCAGTTTGAAACTGAAACCATCATCGCTATACCGTTTAGTTTCTAAAATCGCCCGCTCTTTACTGATAGTCTTCATTTCTCCGTCCAAAAATTTCCTCAAAGGCTGAACGTAACAGTTCGCCGCAGTGCCTATAAAGTCCCTCTCAATTTGACCCAGCTTCTGCTGGCACTGACCGACCTTTATCAAAGCGCTTCCTGAAAGCAGGTTTTTTTGTTATCAATTTTAGAAAACGAGATATATCATTGTTGAGATAAATTGTGAATAGAAGTGAGCTTCATGTCATACCATAGGCAGTACCGGGCCCGAAATCATTTCCTGCTTCAATCATGTCGATACTGACATACTCCAAGTTGCTCAATCTGTTTGGCTTCTTCTTGTCTATCTTTTCAAAGAAGAAATCCTCAATTCTATTCCCTGCGGAAAAAATTTGGATCAACATTTTAGTTGGATTTGGATTAAGTTTCATGATTTCAGTCAAAATGTTGCTGGTTTTCAAAATTTAGCAACAAAATTGGCAAGTTTTGGTGAAATTGTTCAACAAAATTAGATTTTATTCATGTTTGGTAAGTGGAAGCTTAGTTATTGCGGATTTTGGGACAGTGAACATGAATCTAGCTTCGAAAAAGTCCCATTGCTTTGAGTACCAGAATCTTTTTACCAAGAATAAATCTGCTGTGAATCGTGTTTTTTCGGGAATACGATCGCATGAAAAACCATGAAAATTAATTTCGTTAATGTGGAGCATTGTTTATCTACCAAAAATTGAATTTCAAATTCATCGTGTTGCAGTAATAATACCGTTAAATAATAAATAAAGAAGAGACTATTCTATTACAGAAGGATCCAGACTATACAAAAGATAGAACAATCCTCTCTGAAGGATAACATTGTCATATTTAATCCAGATTATAAAGAATACAATGAAAAAAACGGCAAAGGTCGATATTTACAATCTGCAAAGTGGACCGTAGTTTGATGCTGGGATCTTGAATAGACATAAAGGTCTTGAATCTGGTTTGAAATATGTCCAAATCCAAGTGTAGGTAAGTATTGATGGTTATCTTATCTTAATAATTAGCCAAATGTAAACATAGATTATTGTTTTGTCTGCATAAAAGTGACGAATAAATTCAACTGAGACCTCAACTGAGACCACGAGATTATTATCTTGGATAAAGCAACTCATAATCGTTATTAACATTAGTCATATGTGTATAATATTAATATATATCTATGAAAGTTAATGAGATGGAATTTTTTTTAGTCAGTCCACAGCCTAGTGCCGAATGACTAATCAACAACTCTGAAAATTAATAAACACGCTCAGTGGTTTTGCACATGAAACCAAGGTGTTAGCGTATCTTGAATCATGAGATGAGGGTATGCATTTTGATGAGAAATGCGCTATCATAAATCAGATATTTAAAACTGTAAAATGTTCATTTGGTATGAAATTTTTATTCATACCTGGATTTGGGGTGAGCATTGCCTCGGTATTTTTGAGAATTTTTTCCGTCCAAGTTTTAGTCGCGTCGGCCCTGTCCGCTAGAAATTCAAAGTGCGCGTCAAGTTCAGTTTTCTCAGATGTACCGAGCTTCTCTTCCGTAAGCTGTGAACAACAAATGTGACATGTATATGATTCGTTTCGGTGATTTGGTTCAGTTTAATCGGCTGGGATTAGGATTGAAATAGAATGGATTCAATTATAGGCGTGTAAAATTATTTAGACGGATGACACATCTGGGCGGTGATTAACGTGAGCGATGATCTGTTTTTTTTCTTCCTTTTAGCCCATATTTGAACTTTAATAAAGAAGAAAAATTATTCGCGAGTTAGAAAATGTCAGAAATGACAGCAAAGGGTGCCGCGCGCAGCGCCTACGCACGCTATGTTATGTTAGTTCATGGATCGTTATTTTAGGAGCTGGTATTAACTTGGGAGGATTATTTGTATTTTCAAGGTTTTTTTTAATCACCTGTACAACTCGGCTGAGCGCCGTACCCGCATCTTTTACTAATTTCTTAACGTTAAAATCCATTATTTATTTATTTAACTTCCTTTACTTATTTCTTTTTCTATATTTAATCAATTATTATCACTCCTTTCGGGAACAACCTTCCCTGACTCTTTTTATACGTATGTCGTTTCTGTCGATCATTCACTTCTATACTCTGACACAAGCCGCGCCACTAAGCTATACTCTGCTACTGCCGGCACGGATTTTAGACACACTACGCATCACCACTCTGATGGTAAGACAACGATCTACTTTTTCGACCGCGAAGCACAGCCGGTAAAAAAGAGTTACCGTCAATTTTAGGCGGTAAAACCCGGGGAAATATCACTTTGTTGTTATCAGAATACTTGTATGTTATACATACCCAGAAAAGAAAGCGCATAAGAATATAATAATAATATGTAATATTATTGATGCTTCTGTAAAAGCCCAAACAACGGAAAATCGTAAGAATTGCCGATAAAACTTAAGATTTACCAAGGAATAATGCCCCGAAATATAAAATCCCTGTTTATTAGGTACTATAAGCAAATACTTGGCGTGCTTTTCTCTGTTGAGATAATGGTTATTATCTATTTTCTTTCTCACCAATTAGCGTCCAATATTTTATGAAATCTGTTTTTCATATTCACTTTGATTAAAAGCATACACATCCGAAAAAAAAAAAACACGATAAAGGGGTTTCAGCAACCACGAGTAGATACGAAATGCAACATGCAAGTCTCAACATGAAAATTCTTCCAACATTTACCGGATTTCCAAGATAAATCCTAAGATTTTCCAATGCATGGTATTTTCGGAATAATTATCATTATTCCTTGGTAAATCGCTTACAGGCTGTACCGGATTTTCTCAGGATTTACCATTGTTTGGGCTTTCACTGCAGTAACATATGAAAGAGGAAAAAGCGTCGGAAGTCCGTTATCATGATTTGATTATGGTAGATATGTGGTATACTGGCCGCGTGAGGAGAAATAGTAGCATTTAGGAATATCTCATCGGTGGTATTTCCAATGATAGCTCGGGTAGAAGTTTGCGTAATATACGTATGATTTTAACGAGGATATTATAATTCTCGGTGTATGTATTGAAACATCGGAAAATTATTATCTTAGGGGAAAAAAAAAACACAAAAACTTTCGAGATCACGATCAACTGATTTTGAAACATCCTTCGCAGACAGCTTTTATAAATGAAGACCAGAGCTTGATATTATAATTGTTTGCATATAATTATTTCATTTCATCGGTCCAGTTGTTTCCTCTCTCTTGTTGCTATCAGAAAGTTTTTCTTATTATTATTATTAGCCTGCTTCAAAGCGATAAAAATTTATAAACATATATCCTGTACCAAGTGTAAGATTATCCAATGACGTTGGTACAAACTTCGGAATTATACTTTTTCACTGTACAAAAGTGGGGAAAAAAAATGTATTTATTATATTAGCAGGCAGACTATAAGAATCAACCTATACGTACTACTTCCGAGGGAAGTATAATAATATGTATATCCGATTTTCCCCACTAAATATTAAGTAATTTTATCTGCAGACCAGTCATTTTTCAATGCGGATTCTATGAGAAGATAAAAAATGTATAAAAATTAAAAAATCACGTAACGAGGAAATTGGTTCTTGAAATTTTCTATACCGACGTATAGCGTGACGTAATTTTGATCTACATTCACCCAACGTTATTTCCTTTTTTTTACTCCACGATGTGTACGGATATAATTATTTACCACTTATGGTCTATAGATTTTGAATTTTAAAAGATGTCTATAGAAGATTTCATATGGCTGTATGCAATATATTACAAACGCGTAACGAAATTTTATCGGTTTATGTGTATTCTTTCTCGTGAGGTAAAATAAACGAATGCCTGGATTTTTACAATTTCGAAAATCTTGAAGACGCATATTTTTTATAATATGAGTTATTATAACAGAAGCAAATACAGCAATCTTCTTAAAAAAATAAATAAAGTAACAATAAACGTGAAAAATAATAATTTCAGTGACATGTGGGTTATCTCTGCAGTGGTTTTTCCATATATACGTATAGTATACACATGAATATCAATGAAAATTATCCATGTATTCATGTTTTATTCACAGACAATACTATAAACGTTCGAACGATGTCTTGAAGATTTATGAACGTATGTATTTGGAACGTTCGTCTGGTCTGGGTCGTACTCAAAGACATGCGTTGTCGAAATATATTTATGTTGCAAATAATTATAAAAAATAACGTGTAAAAAAAAATTCTGCAGTACTCTCAGACAAAATTCTCACTCTTCTAATTGCGAAAAGATTACACGAATTATTATACAAATAAGTTATATAAAAGCAAAAAGTTTGAACTCCGTTCATCAAGCGAGTCAGCGAAATTTATAGACTCAAAAATTTGAAAAGTTAATTTTCGATTCGAAGTTGGGATTTCCGGGAAAAATGTCCGGACCAAAATCTTCTTGTTCTTCGACGTGAAATATGATTCTGTATAATAAAAAATTTGAACTCTCGAATATATTATAATCCGAAATATATAATTTTTACCTAAATATATAATATGACTCGTCAAGAACATCAGATTATAACATGCAGTAAATATAGATTCATTTGTATGACCTGCCGATTTGCGGACTGCTTATACATATATATTTGTTCAATATGTCACAATGAATTTTCGCTATTTGTCAAACAAACCCTTCGGACTTATTGTGTCGATCTATTCTAGTTTAGTCATCTTTCGACTGTGACCCATTCTGCAAAAGTATGGGTATATACGATATAGCCGTATGAATCATGATCTACAGGATCCTAGCGGGAGTGGCCATGCTCCTCATCAATAAAGTCACGTGTATGATAAATTGGTAACTCTATCGTTAATTCAAATATTATTATTTTGTTGAATTTTGTTAACGAATGAGAAACAGGGATGGTCGCTTACGTCGATATCCTATCTCAGAATAATATAGAAAGGCTATAATATTGCAGGCATATCATAAACCTTCCAAATCCCGAATTCAAAAAATAAGTCCCCTATGACTCTGGAAGCTAAATTCTAAACTGCCCCACCATTTTTGGTCCCCGAGTTTAAGGAGGTCCCAAAAGACCCCCTGGGTCTCCCAGGCGCATGGAGTGACTCATGTATTGCGCTAGAGTTAACACTACATATATAAATGTCCGATGTAACCGCATGCTGGCTTCAGTTAACGTCTGTGGTTCACACCGGTGTTGTCTTGCAAGTTGGAATTAATTGTTATACCCGATTAAACAAACATACACATATACACATCGCAGTATAAAATGATAGTACGTTTTTGAGTATAGATCGTTTATAATAAACGATTATATAATTCGTCGATTTAATAATAAAAATAAAAAAACAGATATTTTGAATTGAACTGTGAAAGGGGTAGTAGCTCGCGATCAACTTCTACCCTGTATAATATATCGTGACGTATTCATTTGAATATCTATATAATTTGGATTTTTCTGTGCTACGAAAATGTTCTGTAAATTCAAGGACTGGGTGAGTGTCAAATTATTATTAAGTATATATATTTAATACTATAAGTATAACGAATTGATTAGTATTATCTTTTCGTGATTATAAATACGATTTCGCCTCTCATAAATGAACAATATTTTCCACTTGAAATATAACAAATCTATACATTATACCTATAATACGATTAGCGTTAACGAAACGTTTTGTTTTTCGGATTTCTATCGACTTATAATATAATATAAGTTGTACATATATATCGAGAGGATGATAAGAAAAACCGCTTACTAATTATAATGAAGGAAGAAAGTAATGAAATTCCCTCCGTAAAAAGGCAATTTATTTTTCCTCCTCCCTCTCTCGGTAATTTTTATCACATACTGAATATGATGTAATCTGCTGCTTAACCGCGCCTATTTTTATCTTATGTAGAAACTAAATAAAGCTTTTGTTTAAATTAATTATAAAAAACGTGACGACCAGCTAAAAATAATCACCGATATTGAGTTTGAAATTTTATACGAAACGAAAGACAAACTGAAAGACAGCAAGTCGATCGAGACATGGTCGATTGTTTTTGAAACTATAAAGTTGATAGAGTTTGAATTACAGAATAGATCGAACAGTATAATGTGCTAGATTATACGCGGAGGATTGAAAAACGAATTCGTAACCGCAAAAGAAACACGAAAAAAAAAGAAGATGATATTTATTCCACGAATAATGAATAAACGTAAATAATTCAATTTTTATACAGAGTCAGAGACTACTGGATCGTCCACAATCGGTCGTGCTGCGCAAAGAACCCTTGCGACGAAATCCCCGACCCCAGAGCCTCTACAGTCCACCAACCACATCCGCATCTCTTACGGAAACCGCAACGATAATTCCCCAAGAAGGTAGAAGCGATCCCCGTGAGTTACCCAGGCCCGCCAAATATGGGCTAATTCGAAGTTCGAAACAGCCCAGGAGGAGAAGCATTTTGCAGTATTGTTACATGAACCCAGTCTGCAGCCAAGGTGATTACATACACCACGATTATAAATATAATTCAATTAATTATTTGTGTAACAATAATCGTTGGAATTCAATTTACAATTGCTAAACGGGAATTTTTATTCATTACAGTCATAGTTTATTCTTTCTCATGTTCATAAAAATTTTTGTCTTCGAATAATTATAATACATCTTTACAGTCTTTGGTTTTTTTCTCTTTAGTGTAATTTTTATTCATTATTATAGAGAGAGAGAGAGACAAAACATTCATATCTGCATCATTGCTTTCTCCGTAATTGCTTTATCAACTTACTTTATACTGCAGAAATGCATAATATACAGTAATTAAAAAGCATTTATCCTGCTTTCCGATATACACGATTCGTGGAAACGATAATACCGATACACTCAGATAATACAATATCGGTAATTATAATTCTTTTTAAATCGATTGCGGATTATAAGTAAACCCGTATATAGGGAAAGTTTGATTACATATAATATCCCCCGGTTCGTAAAAGAGGTAACAATTATTACTCTTTTTGGTTCCCATAATAGTATCGCGTTGCGTTTTTCTTTCTCGTTAAAAGAAATGTTATAAGAGGATGGGAAAGACCGCGGTTGAATTAATGACGTCAGGGTAACGGCCCGATCAGCTGACATCTATATATGTATATTATAGGTATATATGTATATACGCAATCTATACATGCATATGACGCATTTAAAACTCTATAAAAACTCTTTTAAAGATTACGAATCGAAATCGGTATAAAGAATTCACACGTGTACAGGTCTGGACGGGTCAGATTTATCCGAAGTTTCGAACCGGATGTATTACAGGAATCGTGACTCACTCATCGATCGCTGATCGGCTCTCTTTAATGCCGACTATAATGTACACCTAGATCGCGGACGATCTAGGTTCCTCGTAAATTTCGAGAAAATCGAAAAGCATATATCTGTTAGAAGAATCCTGCATATGCCTATCAAAGTCGTTTTCCAAGAGCGTGCTCACTTTAACCAGTTAAACTTGCGGTTTGGAATTACTGTTCCGTCTTTATCATTTTTTATTGTCCGCATGATGTTTCCGGAACCGCGATATCCGTTCGAGAGGTTTAAACTGCACTTTTTAAGCTGAACATTTGTGACTTCTCTTGTATCGGATGCGATGATAATTCGAGAGGTTTAAGCTGCACTTTTTAAGCCGAACATTCGTGACTCCTCTTGTATCGGATGCGATGATAATTCGTAATGTTTTCTTTTTCTCAACTTGTACAGACGGCAACACACTCGATCAGGACGATCGGTACAGAGTATCGAACGTTTGCGCATGCACAAACTGCACATCGCTACCTTTGCTAACGGAATGTGGTGTTTGTCTGGAACCTCTTCAGGGGCAGAAGGTCCACTCGTGTCCAATCTGCTCGAATCTTGTCTGCAAATGTTGCTCTTCTAAAATGGAAATTTGTCCGTTTTGTCGAACGAGTATACCCTCCGAACCGAATGTTGCTTTGGAAAGGTTACTGGACCGGCTCGCACTCCCGTGCAAAAATTTCAGGTAATTGTCATTCAGATTATCAATTTTATATCATCAAGTTACGAGTGTGAATGGAGATCGACAGGCACCTTTACGGAACATGCGATATAAGTATGCGCAGTGTAAAAAAGGTGCGGCATATATGTGTTGAAGAAGTTCTTGGGAAAAGCCCGAGTCATAAATACGTTATAACGTATCGTGTACATTATACTTTGGCACGAGAGCGACAGTTATGCTGTGTACTGTTTCTGGTAAATCTCATTCAAAGAATTGATCGTCACTTTTGTGTGAGATCATCCTGCAGTGTATGATATTGCATACATATAGGTATATGACGAATAAGAGGAATATATTATATACATATATTTAGACGTTATACTATCTTCCGCAGGTTTGTGTATATAAATCAAAAAAAATTACGCGAGATGTAGGAATAATCCTGGTTCGTTAAAATTTCCCCAAAAGTTACGAAATTCTGCGCAACTTCGTTAAAGGAATTTCTGTAAAACTCATCAATTCCGTTGAAGTCGATAATCACTATAACAAAAGAAAAAATAAAGAACCATGATTGGTTTTTCGGATTTCAAATTCACATGAGATTCCATAAATTTCCTTAAATTCATACTCATAAAAAATAAATTATATAACTATACACAAAACATAAACGAATTATTTTTTCCTAACAGATCGGGATGTGCGGAGATTGTAGACGGTGACAGTAGAAAAAATCACGAGGCAGTATGCAGTCACGGTACTTTTAATTGTCCGGTCGGTAGTCACATTTGCGGATGGCACGGTGACTTAGTCCGGATCAAGGACCATCTTCAAAAAGCCCACGACCTTCAGCCCATATTCGACAATGGAATAGCCGTTGAAATATCTGGTTTTCGAGGGAAAGCCTATGCCAATGACGGTAGACAGTACACGGTACGTATTTATTCCGTAATAATTAAAATAGTTAGATAAAATATCCACGATATTATAGTTTTCACGTAATTTATACTATAACTTATATACTCGATTCATTTCAAGGCCTTTTCACTATCTACTTTTACACTTTTATACACTTTCTATATACTAGCCTGGGAATTATGCACCGATCAAATCTGCAGGCGATCTCTTTCGCGGTAATACCTTCACTATTATAGTATAGGAATAGAAAAGCGTGTAAAAGTAAATACAGACGGAGTGGAAAGACCTTATAAGTTATCACTGCAGGTGAAAATTTCTATGAATTTTTACGGATATTGGGAAAATTTCATTGTTTTTCTTTAAAAATTGTAGATTTTCGTAGTTTTTATCAAAAAATTTGTAGATTTTCGTAGTTTTTCATGAAAAAATTGTAGATTTTCGTAGTTTTTCATGAAAAAATTGTAGACTTCCGTCGTTTTCCATTAAAATAATATAGATTTTCGGAGTTTTTCATGAAAAAATTGTAGATTTTCGAAGTTTTTCATGAAAAACTTGTAGATTTTCGAAGTTTCTCATGAAAAGCTTATAGATTTTTGTGGCTTTTCATTAAAAAATTGTAGATTTTCGTAGTTTTCTCGTGAAAAAATTTTAGATTTTCGAAGTTTTTCATTACAAAATTGTAGATTCTAGTAGTTTTTGATTTGAAAATTTTTAGATTTTCGTGGGTTTTCATTAAAAGATTGGAGATTTTTGTAGTTATTTAAAAATCTTCGTTGTCTTTGTCGATCAAACAGAAATAAAACTATAATTTCTTACAATTTTTCATGATCAACTATAAAACGTTCCAATTTTCGTAAAATTTTGTTGAATTCTTTTCAATCTGCAGGAATACCAAATAATAATAAATAGAACAGTTTTTTTAAATGTTCACTTTTTGTTATGTTGAACCAGGTATGCCTATCGTGTCATGAGCACCTCTACGTAGTAAAGATAGTTCTTTTCCACGGAAAATTGAAACTGTCATTTTCCCAGCTAGGATTACCCTGCGATATAAAGCAGGCAAAGATCTCTAACGATTCGTCGCGGACGTACGGTGTATGGATGGAAGTTGGTAGCTCGTCGAAGGTCCTTAAGGGAGCATTGCCTTTTGGAAAAAGGAACTGTGATACTAGAGAGATAGAGATAACTTGCGACAGTATAATATCGCGTGAGGAAAATGACTCCGGTAGTTCGGTGAAGATAAAAATTGTCATTAAACCTATAACCGTCGTTTGAATAATCGGTATCAGATAATATGGAAAAATGAAAAATCTCTGTACAGATATTAGAAATACGAGCCACAAGAATAAAAGATACCCGATGTGGAAACAAATTCTAAGTCATTATAGTCTTTTTATAGACAATGTCTTATTGATCATTTCCAAGACGATATTTAAGTCCGGTAAGAGTTTTCTAAAAAAAAAAAAAAAAAAAAAAAGAACTGACAGATCGAAAGAGAAAATTTTTATCAAAATGATATGCGATACAATTCCTGGTGGAAATAATTCTACGAATTTCTAATAACTTTTTTTTCGAAAAATTGAAACTTTTTGTATAGTTTTTCACAAAAAAAAAAATTGTAGATTTTTTTGGTTTGACATAAAAAAAAAACTTGTAAATATTCGTAGTAATTTAAAAAAAAAAATTTCGATCAAACTATAGAAAATACTACAATTTCTTATCATAAAACCACAAAAAGTTGGAATTTTTCAAAGAATTCGTAGAAATTTATAGAATTAGTATTTTCATCAGGAAACCCTCGACTGTTTTATACATTATATATTATTATCTGCATAATATTATTTATGGATAGATTTTAAAGATATGATATACTGATACAATAAATAAATAAACTAGAATAAAATAGAATGTGACATTTTTAAACCACTAATTATAATTATAATAATGATAATCAAAGAAAACTTCTGGTCGACTAGATAAGAAATTATATGTCTTAACTATGTAGGTTTATGATTAGCCCTGTGCAGGTTATTATAAATATCGTATATCGTATATTTATGAATATTAAAATAGGTATTATCGATAGTCTTTTTATACGTATATTATATTGAAAATGTTTTTCTATCGCTTCGTTAATTCCACGAGATATGAACACTGAAAACAGATATCAATAAAAACTATTTATGTATTCAAAATGTTGTCCTGTTGCTCCTGTTCTCAGTTTTACAATATTTTATTAGAATCCATATCATTGAAAATAAAGTTTAACGAAGATGTTCAATAGAGTATCGATAGAGTATTACGATTACGTTTTTAAAACGAGTAAATCTCGTGATTTTTTTTTTTTTTTTTATATACATATATTTAAATTTTTTTTTCAAGTGTTTGTAACAAGGACCCTGATAATTAGAAGAAATTCGTTACTTTTCATATTATTATTTTATTTATTTTTATTTTTTGTTTGTAAAACACGTCGAGTTGCAACATTTAAATCCACACTTCCCTTTTCTTTTTCTTGCATTGAATATCATACAACATATCATTTCTAACGATAAATCATACTACTAAACTCTTATAGAATCTATTAAGATACACAAATTGTGCGTGTTTATTACAATAATTATATTCTATACCCCTATTAGGTATATAATTAATATTATTATTGATATTAATTATATTAAATATATTCTAGTTAAAAATATTTATTTACACTACTTATACATATATACCCATTTACCGATGAAATGTTACTAGGAAATGGAAAAAAAAAAAAAAAATATATAGAAGGAATCATCAACATCACATAACACAACGTACAACGTAAAATAACGAAAATTTAGGGTATTTTCATTTATTAATTTTCAATTCAAAAAAATTAAAAAAAACTAAAAAAAATTTTTTCTCGTTTCAAGTCTGTAGAAAGATCCTTATAACGAATTTTAGAATAATTATTAAGTTACTATAGTCTCTTTACTGCTGCTATAATCATTTTTCAGTACATACGTTGTTGTTTTTTATTTTTTCTTTCCTTTTTTCATTTTTTTCATGTTTTATTTCTTCTTCTGATTAAATTTTAAATAATAATTGCTGCCTTAAAGCATACCTTTTCGTTAATTATTCTTTATTTGCTATTGCTATTTATTTTTTATTATTCATATTAATTACAAATTCATACGTTTTGTAAGAGAATTATTTCTTAATCTAAAATCCTAGAATATTCTTCCTTCTTCTCTACGTTTATACTTAATATTTCGCAACATCGAAAGAACGAAATTCTATACGAGAAAAATCAAAAATAAAACCCAAAGAAAATAAAAAAAATAAATAATCCAACAACTCTACGTCTCTAGGTAGAAAAATATTTATCCTATAGTATAAAAAGAAAAAAAAAAAAACAAAATGAAAATCAATAATTATTAAATAAATAAAATAAACAATGAACTTCACACCTAAAACCGACCAACGATTACGGCCTTATGATTTAATAATTTACTTTGTTATAATTATTCAAAATTATTTTTGTATATAGGTATGTGACTACTATTTCAATCGATTATTTTTTAACTAGAATCTATCCGGCTTTTAATTTATAGACTTAAAAGTTGGAGAAAAAAAAAACAAAATCAAAAAAACTTCTTAAGTGCGGCAACGTTTGCGATTATTACGTGCATATTTCAATGCTCAAAAACTATTATTCTCGTTACAATTTACTAAACGTGCTTAAAGTATGTGTGTGTGTGTAAAGTAAAATTAAAGTATTTATATTTCTCTCGTGATACTTAAATTCGGCCTGTACGGGTAAAATTCACACAGTATACGTTATAATATTATAATCAGCCTTGTCGCATAAGGCTAATAGAAATTTTTTAAAACAAGATGCTATAATATCAGGTTATTAAGTTATTCATAAAATTTACCCGTTTAAGGCCATCGACTAATTGTCACTTGTTACACTATAATTATGTATATCATTATTTTATCATTTATTTTCAGTGTTTTTTTTTCTTTTTGCTTATCATTTTACTTGTCGTACATACGTATACGATACATATATACATACATATATCTACTACGTACAATATCGCAAGTAAGAAATATCTTTTTTATTTTTTTTTTTTTTATGGGTGAGGGGAACACTTTTCGGCATTTTTAGTGCGTATTTTCTTCCTTACGATTACAACGACTATCCAATCAAATCTATCCCTAAACAGGCAGCAGCCGTTAAGTTTTTTTCGTCGCAATTCGTTTTCCTCGCAACTCTTAAACGCATTAAAAACCGGCTCAGAGGCCAAAAATTGCATCGAAATATCATCAAAGCTTCTAAAACTCGCGATGTATCTAATCTTTAGTTTTTCTACTTGTTGTCAGCCCACTGGCCGATCATCAGACGTCACTGAGACTTCATAGAAACCAGTTTTCGGGATCGGGCTCTTGCCTCGGCCCTAGCATTCGTGTATTCGAACCATAAAACGTTGGGAATTAGCGTCGTATCCCGTAGTAACAAGTACTCAGATATTCGCCTGAAATGAACAGAGTCAGTGTTGTAATTTGCGTATTTTTTTTTTTTATTCTAGTGCAGATTATAGAAGCCGATTATTTTCCGGTTAATAATTCATAAATACTCACCACGACACGACGATGGGAAAGAACGGAGTCAGGACTAGATGTGTTACTAAGAACCAAACGATTCCTATAAATATTCCGACTATAATACCGCATACAACTTGTGAAACGGAATGATATTGCAGGTAGATACGACTAAAGGCTACCAAAGTCGCTATAGCCACACAACCGGCGATTATTATTATCCGCCAAAACCTTTCGGATACTGTGCTGTTGTTGTTGTGATGTAATCTGGGTGAGAAAAAAAAAACAGATTGAAGATTACGAATCGGGGTTTATGATTATCGAAAAGAGTTGTGAAAATTTAGCTAAAAAGAATTTTTAGTAAGGTAGGTTTGAATATAAGACGATTTTTTGTTTCTTTTTTCTTTCAGAGTTGCATATTCAATTTTTGCAGTAAGGTGAAATGAGATTGGCCTGTTAAAATACGAGGTCTTAATATTAATATTAATAGCTACGAGTTTGAAGAGAAATGAAAATTGTTTGCAACTAAGTTATCAGATTTTTAGTTACCTAACGAATACGAATATCGTAGCGTATGTAGCAAAGAACCACATGAACTGCGTGTGAGCAGATGGCATTCCATACTCAGTGTAGATTATCTCACGCCTAATAGGCCGAGCTTCGCGTATTGTGTGTTTTAAGGTGAGATTTACAATCTCGTTTACTACTACGCCACCAAGGAATGCTATCTGTAAAAAGAAAAAAAAATACATCAATATGGCATTGATTATTAAGTTCTTGATTTATTTGTTCATTGTTTTCTGTTAACTCAATTTCATTTTACTCGTATCTCTCTCTCTCTCTTTCTCTCTTTTTCTCTATCTCTTTTTCTCATTCTTTCTTTCTCTTTCTCTTACAGTGTGTAAATCTCTTCTGAACAATACTAGCGTTACAAAACCAGCTATCACTGCGAATGGCATCAGACTTATCAACGCCAAGAACTTCCCAATCAGATCACCTATAATATAAAATTAATTTTTTTGTTGTTTTTTTTTTTGCAACTGAGGAGTTAAATCAGTTTAATTTTCAATCTTTTCAATTGCTATCGGAATACTTGGTCTCGTGTGTCTTTGCTTTAAAATATTTGAAATAATGGGGGTCGGGTTGAAGTTCCAAATTTTAATTAAATATTACCGAATCACAGTGTATTTTTTTTTTTTTTTTTTTAAAAAGGTCCGGAAATATTATCGAATTCTTGAATCACAAAGCAACTAGTGTTGTTCAATTCATCGATATCGTCAATACTCGTGAAATAAAATATGCCGATTAACAAAAGAAAAAAAGAATCTATAGGTTTCATTCAATACACAGTTATTATACGTCCATGGGATCGCGTGATACTTTGAAAGTCTCTCGATAAAATAGATGCAATTTAAAATCTCGAAATTTCAACAATTTGTGAAAAACAGTTTTTCTTTTTTTTTTTTTTTTCTCTATCATTCCTTCGATTTCGAATTATAAAAATTAAAAAGAAAGAAACATTAGCTACGTAGGCATTGGACACATAATCCGCGTATATTATCGGAACGGTTAGTAACCTCCAACCTCACAGAACAAAAAAAAAAAACAGAAGTGAATAAAAACTGTGTGTATACATACGTGTGAATTGGTTATGATTTGTCAAATACAAGTTTAGAAAATACGAGTACTATTTACCTTGCGGATACTCTACGAGGGTCAGAGACAACGGTACCCAATCTAATTGATCAACGGAATGTGTAAAATGTGATTTAATATCACGAAGCGACGACGTCTCGTCTTCCACCGACGCCATCTTTTTATTTTAAACAACCGACGGCGTTCACCATGAACTAAAACACACACAGTCGGTCTACCGAATGCGGCCGACATACAGTATGTGTGCCGTGGATTTAGACGCCGTATGGGGGCGCAGACAGTGTATGTCTGTATTTTATGGAAGCCCGGTCTTTAAAATTGAAATCTCCCCGATTTTTTATTTTCAAAAATTTTGTTGAAATTGACATCAAGTTCTAACGTAATTTCATGCGATAAACAATAGAGTCAAAAAATATTCATCTATGATTCTAGAATAGCTGATCCCGCCAGAATTCAAACCGACCGGTGGTGACGTCATGCGAACTTTCAACATGGCGGCTCGCGCAGGCACGAACTTGTCCGCGGCGTCGTGGCGACCGGCGTCAGTCGGCGTCAGGCAGCGGGACGGAGCAAGTCGGGGTGTCGCTTGTGGCTCCGTAAGTTAATTACTTTCTTCGTAAGTTAATTATTTTCTCCGTCAAAAGCTCAGAGGATATTAACAATGAGAAAGAGAAAAATAAAGTTATTTTTCTGTGCCGGAACCGGCGCCGGGGATAAAAAAATTATTGACAAGTGAATTGCAAGTCACGCTACAACGCCGGTGCGTAATTTTAATCAAAATTTTCTCAAAAAAGTTGGCAGTGAAGAAGTTTTCTAAATCAAATTTTCATATCCAAACCCGTACAAACTTTTCTAACCTAAAATTAAAAAATTTTTCACCGAAAAAAGTTAGAACAAAAATCCAAACTTTCTCGAAGAGGTTATGTCCTTGTGCTTGAAAACCGTCGCTGACGTGTGAAAAAAAGGTACGAGTAGTTTAATCTTGGTACTGCACGACCGTTAGGAATAAAATTCAAGTCCGAGCATGTAATTTATCCCTGCAAAGACATTTTAAAAAAATATACATTTCCGAGACGAATTTTTTTTTCACTCCCTGCGCCGTCGAGTGTTTTTGACAGTTCATCTGAATATTGAGCCAGCGTCTAATTTTCTCGATTGAATTTATGTTTATCGTCCAGAAAACCGTAGTTGGCGTGTGAAAACAGACGAGAGTAGTTTAATCTTGGTATTGCACGACCATTAGAAGTAAAATTCAAGTCTGAGCATGTAATTTAGTTCCACGCTAAACCCTTTTACAAAAATATCCATTTACGGGACGAAATTTTTTACTCGTTTCGCCGCCGATTGTTTTCAGCAGTTGCCTTTGAATGTTATTTTTACTCGTCGGTAGTTAACAATCGTATATCTTCAGACAAAAATATTATAAGACTTGTTTAAATTCAATAATGTGGAATTGTTGATATCGTATAATAATTATATACAACGCTCAAAAAGTCTTAACGAGAAAGATATAAAGTAAAGACAAGCGAGCTGGTTGCATAGACCGAATGTTGTTTACATTTGGATCAAATTTGAGGATAATCAGACCACAGTTATTCACTTATATTGACAATTTCACTGAACTTCTAATGTTCCGCCAACTTTATTGATGAAAAAAATATTTTGATTACAGAGACAGACTGCAGCAGGTCGTGAATGCAGATCTCCGGCAATTCGAAGAGATCAAATATCACCAATGAATCGAAAAAACGTAAGGCGGTAATCGTAACATTAGTTCTAATTATTTTCCATTTTTATTGAAGTTCAATCATTCAGAGATCATTGAATATTTCCAAAAAATTATTTTCTTCCACTTCTGTTCGTCGAATTTTTAAATCGACAGATTAAAATTCAATGTATTCATTTATTCATTAAAATTACACAGAATAAATGTTTGGCTTTTTTAGTTTATCTCAAAAATATCGCAACACTGATTGTACGAGTATTCGGTTGAGAAAGCTTTTCCATTTTTTTTTTTTCTTTCGCTCTGGAGCAGGCAAAATGCAATATCTTGATTGATAGTCTTAAGAAATGTATGGCTGACTAATAATTAGTATAAAATGATTACAGCCCTAAATTTCTATTGACTAATTGAAGCATTGTCTGCACACATAAGATCCCTTGAATATATGATTTTGTTTCTTACACGTATTCAAAATCAAATTTATATGAAATTTATTACCTATTTTACTCATTTCTCTTCTTATTTTACAGAATATCGTGTCAGCAGGCCAATCCTGGCAATTGGAGCGACTTAGAGGATAGGAAGATGCCTTGGCTTCAAAGATGGGACGGGAAAAAAGAAATGATAATATCGCAACGTTTCTTAGGTAATTTTTCTCTTAATAACGACTGAAAAGTGTGCATCATATGTTTCAAATGCCAAAATCTAATAAACGTAAACGAATTTGGCGAAGTTAGGTAATAATGCCCTTCCTTGAAATCAATGGAAAATTATCAAATTTATAATGCATGTATTATTTTATTGTATTATACTATTGATATATATATTATCACATATACGTATGTAGGTATAACATCTAGCAGTTTAAGTTACCATTTCCCCCCCCCCCATTCCCTCAACTCTTTTACTCTCTTGATTCTCAATTTGGATCTTAGTATCGCAATCTTCTAAATCGTTTATTTCACTTATCAGGTGGAGGAGGAAAGATAAATGCAAGAAACCATGGAAGAACGGAGCCCAACGAGATATGAAAAAAACTGACCACATTTGTATCCGACTGAGAATTATGGTTTGCTCTTGAAATGCCATGGGCACTCGAATTCGCAAATTGAATGGAGTTTCAGAGGCTGCTTATGGGAATTCAATCTCACCGATAAATTTAATACAAGGTAAATAGTATTTTCAATTGTGTCTTCTTTTTTCCCCCAAGTTTAATCATTCTGTCCATTCATTATTAATATCCATCAACGAGTTTTCTTCATGCGAAAATATCTCTTAACAATTACGATAATTACGATTATTTTATATTCATCTTTATGGAAAGGGCAGATTTGCCCGTTGATCCTTCAATAAATAAATAAATAAATAAATAAATAATAGGTGTTCAATTAATGAGACTATTCCGCAAATTTTTTATATTTCTGTTACAGTGTAATAGATGAAACGTGGACCAAATATGATGAGGTTACAGGAGCCAAGATCCTAATCATATATGCAGCAATCATGTGAAGGTAAGATCAGATATCTTGGAAAACGATATTTTCATCAAATTATTTCAATTGAAAAGTTGAAAAGTTATCAAAACCGAGAAGTTTTCCCTTAATTTATGTACTTCATTTCCTATGCAAATTCGAATTTATCTGCCATTCAGTTTTCTATATTGCTGTCATGTCTTCAGAATGATCATATACTGATGGAAGAAGGTAAAACAAGGACTCTATTCGTGTGAGAAACCAGAGAAGGTAAGCTTACAGATGTCTTGAATAAACATTTCACAGAATTATGAATCAGTGAATCTATAGAGGAATTGTAAACTCTGGAATTTGTAAGTCTATTTCTACAATCGAACTTGAATTTGTCCGTTAGGTGATCAATTTGTCTTCAATCAGACGAGTACGTGATCAGATGGTGCACCACTATGGGTATGCAGAGAGTGCGAAGGATCGGAAGGAAAGAAAGCTGCAATACAAGGAATGCACGGAATAATGGATCTTTGAACTTCGTATTTTATTTAAGAAATTAGAGAGATACATAGATAAGATGAGATTAGGATCATAAGCATAAACATAGCGTACAGGTACATTACACGTACTATCGATCGTGTATTTGTATTTGTATTTTATTTTAGAATTTAGAGAGATACATAGATGGAGATTGAATCGTTAATACTTGTATTTTTCTATAATATCATTAATTGTCGCGGTAATTCGATTAGAATTTTATGTAAATCAAGTCTGGCGAGTTCGGGACCCTCGGGGGCGTCGTCAATCGAACCCCGTAGGACATTTCTCGCCAGATATTTTATTGAAGTTATAATTACGAATAATTATGTATGAAGTTAATAGAAATATTAATATCAATATAATTACGAGAAGTTATAATTATCAATAATAATTCAATTCGTACTCAATTTTGAAAACTTGACTTTTGAATTGGATATGTTTTATATCGTTAAAAGTAGAGATATTTACTTCTTTTGTTGCTTTTTATAGAAAATACTTGTAGTAGGAGATTTAATTTCATATCGATTCGTCTCTCTAGTTTTAAAAGATTAGATTAGATTAGATAAGATTATTATTATAAGCATAAACATAGCGTACAGGTACATTACACGTACTATCGATCGTGTATTTGTATTTGTATTTTATTTTAGAACTTAGAGAGATACATAGATGGAGATTGAATCGGTAATACTTGTATTTTTCTATAATACCATTAATTGTCGCGGTAATTTGATCAGAATTTTATGTAAATCAAATCTGGCGAGTTCGGGACCCTCGGGGGCGTCGTCAATCGAACCCCGTAGGACATTTCTCGCCAGATATTTTATTGAAGTTATAATTACGAATAATTATGTATGAAGTTAATAGAAATATTAATATCAATATAATTACGAGAAGTTATAATTATCAATAATAATTCAATTCGTACTCAATTTTGAAAACTTGACTTTTGAATTGGATATGTTTTATATCGTTAAAAGTAGAGATATTTACTTCTTTTGTTGCTTTTTATAGAAAATACTTGTAGTAGGAGATTTAATTTCATATCGATTCGTCTCTCTAGTTTTAAAAGATTAGATTAGATTAGATAAGATTATTATTATAAGCATAAACATAGCGTACAGGTACATTACACGTACTATCGATCGTGTATTTGTATTTGTATTTTATTTTAGAACTTAGAGAGATACATAGATGGAGATTGAATCGGTAATACTTGTATTTTTCTATAATATCATTAATTGTCGCGGTAATTTGATTAGAATTTTATGTAAATCAAATCTGGCGAGTTCGGGACCCTCGGGGGCGTCGTCAATCGAACCCCGTAGGACATTTCTCGCCAGATATTTTATTGTAGTTATAATTATCAATAATTGTGTATGAAGTTAATAGAAATATTAATATCAATATAATTATGAGAAGTTATAATTATCAATAATAATTCAATTCTTTTTTAATCTTGAAAAATAAACTCTTGAATTGGATATATTTTATATCGTTGAAAGTAGAGATATTTACTTCTTTTCTTACTTTTTATAGAAAATACTTGTAGTAGGAGATTCAATTCTAAATCGATTCATCTCTCTAGTTTTAAAATATTAGATTAGATTAGATTATTACTATAAGCATAAACATAGCGTACAGTTACATTACATGTACTGTTGATCGATCACGAATATAAAATCGACTTACGCGCACTTTCCTTTGTATTTGTCGCATAATAATTTCTCTTTGGACATCGATCGTGCATTTGTATTTGTATTCGTATTTTATTTTAGAAATTAGTTTGTATATAATTTGGATATTCTAAAAATGCCGAATGTTACATGATTGTATTACCATCGCACCTCAAGCTATTTGAAATGAAATAATCATGTATTACAATTGTTGATCCAATGAACACGCATTATGATAGTAAACCGTATTAGTATTCTGTTAGATATCCTATTCACTTCAAGTATGTATCATTCATGTACTATTAATATTTTTATAAGGTGTTTGGGCAAATTTTTTTCAAATACACCTACGATTAATTACTTGTTTATTTTCTACTCTCCCCCTTTTGCCGCTTTTCATTTCAGTTATCAAATCAGCGGTGGGTGAATTTTTTACATTGGCTTATTATTGTTAGAAAAATCTGGCACTGTAATCAATCGCTCGTCCGCTACACATAATTTTGAAAAATAACCCGGTAGTCGTGTCTGGTACGTTTGCCGTCAGTCAGTCGGTATATGTAATTAAGATTTACAATTCGTTGACAATCGGATATTTGCAGCAGTTCGTTTCTAAGTTATTTACAGGATAATAAAAGCTTCGGGTGTTCGGCTTTAGCAAGCAGAGTTCGGTTTATCCCATTTGAGCGAAAACAAATATTATCAGGACTGCAGTAAAGGACGAGGAAATATAAGGAACATATTTTTTTTCATTTCGTTTATTCATATTTTATATACACAGACTATCCCTATTTTCTATTTTCGGACAACCTCTCTACTTTCGGAGAATTTCTGTCGAGATGTCTATGACATCACGACTGTTGTATCTCGTTGACGTAACCCCCATACGAACTCTTCGACGGCACAAAAGCCACTGATCCCGCGAGAGCAGGTGCCACTATTCAAGTTCAAGGTCGTTGCTCTCCCCGCCGCCGGCTTGAAATTGTATCGCCATCTCGCGGTCGAGTGATGAACTACTTTTGCCGTAAATATTAGTGTGCGTCTCAGTTCGCTCGTCGACCGCGAGATGGCAATACCATTTCAGACCCCGTTGGCAAGGAAGAGCACTGACCTTGAACGTGAGTAGCTGCACCTGTAGTCGCGGGGTCAGTGACCCTCGTGGCGTTAAAGAGTTCGCATGGGGGTTTAGTTGCTTTAACGAAATTCAATACGAACACTCCGAACTGATATTTATTGATTTACAATAGAACCATAGATATGTATATAGGTATATGGTATTTATATATTTTTAATTAACAAAATGAATAATTAGTGCAAATTTACGCACATAAATGTCGATGCTTTACTCTTATTCTATCAGCTAACTGTTGAACCCCGCAAAAGCACATATCTGTGCTTGGCACATCCATACTCACAACTTCTGGATATCAACGGCGTCAGAAGTATTATCTGAAAGTCGAGTTCTGGGAATAAGTTTCGTTATAACCGTTGGCAAAATCTATACATATGTATACATGTATCAATTATAGAGACAAATATTATTATAATATTGATGTCGATTGAGTGAAATGGATAAAACGATTTAGAATCATTTCTAATTGGCTCGACTTACATTTTTTTTTTTTTTTACCTGTCTTTAGATTTGAGTTCAGAGAGTATTGGATTTTGAGTATACTTGAATGTACTCGGATACATTTTGGACCAGTTTATACCGATAAAATTATTGTACTCTGGTTCTCGAAGAATGTTGATGATTAAGAAATAAGAAATTTTCATCTTGGTGAAATTCAGTTGCATATTATACCTGTTTAACTGTAATTTATATCATTTCGTAATAATCCTGTTTCGGTAATATTGAACTTGGACTCGTGCTCTGCACACTATGACTCAATCTTCGGCTTTTGTTGTTCACCTTATGACGGTGGTCAGCATTTGCGGGATCAGTTATGCCAGCTCAATGAACAAGCCCCCATACATCCAGTACTAACTCGGGATGTTCGCCAGGATATTGTTGTACAATTGGTAAGACGCTGATAATTTTTATTTCAGTACATGAGATTCGGGAAACTAATTAACCCATCCGTTCGTTTAGACAACAATTAGTTTTCCTTCTTTATTAATTATTATACACCATACTACACTAGGGTAAGGTAAAATATGTAATTTCTGGAATTCGTATACTAATATAGCTGCTGCAATTAATATTGAAACGTACATTGAAAGGGCGGAATAAATTCAGCATCCCACAGTGTAAGCCATTCGAGGATGATGGCAGAGTCTTTGCAGGGACGAGAGTGAACAATTAGGTTTCAACAGTTTGACAGGAGAATCTGATTATCTGGATGATTAATCAGCGGATAAATAATGAACGTCAATAAATGTATAATGTATAAACGCGTATAAACTGCAATATTTAATGTAATTAGAAACTAAGCCAACTAATCAAAACCAGCTTTCAGCAGATAATTATTGCCAATATACGAACATTGATATTTTTTTTTTTTTAATCTGAATTATTGATATTAAATTCAGTTTATTATACGGCATATCAAAATAGCTGCATGCAACTACCACCGCAGACATTAATTTATGTAGCTAGGTATAATAGAATAGGAGATGTTGAAAATAAACCAATACTGCTTGCCTGACGAACCATGTCTGTATTATTTATACCTGAAAAATAATAAAGTTTATTGCTGAAATATACGAAAATTTATTTAGTTTCAATTTCCTGTCCGTCATATTCATCGTAGAACAGTTTTTTTTCTATTCTTAAAGTTTGTTAGGTAAAGTGGGGTCAGATCAGATTCAAAAATTCTAAATTTCGTAAGCGAGAATAAGACAATAGCATAGAGACACTTCTATACGAATGCATGCCTGCTTAGATGTACACTCAGAATTTTTCCCGCCAAAAATTTCAGCACACCTCCTCGGTTCAGATGTTCTCCTGATACCAGGAGCAATTTTTCGTCTTAAAATTTCAGAAAATTCTTAATTTTGTAAGCGAATGAGACATGCAGTGAGAGAGAGAGAGAGAGAGAGAGAGAGAGAGAGAGAGAGAGAGAGACACATCCATACGAATGCATGCTTGCTTAGACATACAGTCAGGGGGTTTTCCCGCCAAAAATTTCAGCACACCTCTTCGGGTCAGATGTTCTCCTGATACCAGGAGCAATTTTTCGACTTAAAATTTTTAAAATTCTCGATTCTGTAAGCGAATGAGACATGCAGAGAGAGAGAGAGAGAGAGTTACAGCTATACGAATGCATGCTTGCTTAGACATACAGTCAGGGGGTTTTCCCGCCAAAATTTCGGAACACTTCCTCGGGTCAGATGTTCTCCTGATACCAGGAGCAATTTTTCGACTTAAAATTTTTTAAATTCTCGATTTTGTAAGCGAATGAGACATGCAGAGAGAGAGAGAGAGTCACAGCTATACGTATGCATGCTTGCTTAGACATACAGTCAGGGGGTTTTCCCGCCAAAAATTTCAGCACACCTCCTCGGGTCAGATGTTATCCTGATACCAGGAGCAATTTTTCGACTAAAAATTTCAGAAATTCTTTATTTTATAAGCGAATGAGACATGCACAGAGAGAGAGCGAGAGACACATCTATACGAATGCATGCTTGCTTAGGCATACACTCAGGGGGTTTTCCCGCCAAAAATTTTAGCACACCTCCTCGGGTCAGATGTTCTCCTGATACCAGGAGCAATTTTTCGACTAAAAATATCTAAAATTCTCTATATATCGTAAGCGAATGAGAGTTGCAGAGAGAGAGAGAGAGAGAGTCTTATCTATACGAATGCATGTTTGCTTAGACATACACTCAGGGGGTTTTCCCGCCAAAAATTTCAGCACACCTCCTCGGGTCAGATGTTCTCCTTATACCAGGAGCAATTTTTCAACTCAAAATTTCAAAAATTCTATATATCGTAAGCGAATGAGACATGCACAGAGAGAGAGAGAGAGAGAGAGAGAGGGCGAGAGCGAGAGAGAGCGAGGCACATCTTTCGAGGAGAGCTGTCTTTATATTCTTCAGTCAACGTTGGGAGGAACGATTGTTAGGATGGCATTTGGATTGGATAATATAATAAAGTGTTGTACTAAATAATTTGTTCTCAAGTTTTTTATTTGCGATAAAATGAAGAAAAATTTGATACACAATTGTCTATTTATTACTATTTTAGAGTGATCATTGAGAACTCAAGGCGTTGCCATATTATGTTCTCTTACTTTGAAGTCATTGACTTATGTAAAAGTTACGTAAATTATTAACTTAGATCCAGCATAAACAGTTGTCGATATAGTTTTGATATCAGCGTAACTGAGTTGAATTTCTGAATCATCAACTCATGAAGTTGAAAATCTGAAAAAGAACGAAAATAAAAGTGATAAAATCTTAATAGCAATCTTTATTCAAGTCTATAGATATATATGAACTTTACATAGGTATTTTACAGACAGTGTATGTCGGTAAATGCTGATTTTATCGACCGACACAGTATGTCTATGGTTGACTCGACCTCGGTTTCTAGATGTCCTCACCGGGCTTCCGTACCATCGCTTTTCAGAACGCAAGCCACGAGACTTACGAACACCGTTTGAATCGACGTGGCGCTATAATTTTTAAACTAAAACTTCGACCAACGCTTACAACGTTTCGCCGAATTCGTAATTCGATATGAAAAGAGAGAAGAGTCGCTGTATCAAAATATGTTAATAACTATAATTGATAGGCTTGAGTAATAAATAAGTATAATAACTCGGTTTTAAGTGTATTCAAATCTTTTTATTATATTTATTAAGAGAAAAGGAAACAGAAATTAGTACAAGAAAATAAAAAAATAAAAAAATGGTTATCGTAGATTGATTAATTATCGATGGTCTCCCAAATTATCGTTAAATCATTATTTCAGGATAATGAAAGTCCGATTTAGGTCTGTAATGGGAGAATTAAATTTTATTCCTAGTAGATTTGTTCATTGGCTGGATTTAGTTATCGATTTTAAATTCTCCCACTACGTAATAACGTAGTGAAGGAATTAATCTTCCTACAAATTTCCCACTGTTTCGTTGCAGTATCTTCCAAAATAACTGCGCCCGTTTAGATTTAAGTGACACACGCAATAGCCACAGATGCAGTCACCCTGTGAAGTTATAATAGTGCAATTGTTATACTTTATCATGATTAAATGTTATCTTATATCGATTGTTGAGAACTGCAGTGATGCTAATTATACAATAACACTTCTTCTATCTGATTAAAAAATTATAGATCATTATAAGAACAATAGCTATATCTATGAGTATAATATTAGCATAGTAAGATCGTGTAAAAAGTTCTTACTTACATGGCCTGAACATGGAATATCGCTGGTATCTCCGGGTACGATACAAGGAGCAATTGAGGTGAGACAATTACAGGCTGGACCAGTCCAACCACGATCGCATACACATCGACCACATTCACAAGATCCATGGTTCGAGCATAATAATCCACGATCTCGATCACAGGAAAAGTTGTCACACTCGCAATAGCGACCAGTTATCCTCTGTAACAATACAAATGTATATAATCCCGATGTAATTATAATTTGATCATCTGCTGTAACATGTGCTATTTCAAAAGTTCATGTGCAGCTTGAGAATTAAGGTGTATTCTAATTTGTAGAGGCATCATTCGATGATGTTATGCTACAGATATTGTGATGCTATACCGTTTCTGCAGAGATAGCAGACAGCAATCGTCACATTTTATTTTTATTTTTTTAGATTCTGTAGGATCTGATGAAGAACTTTTTGGTACAGACTACTTACCTCATTCGGATTTGGTCTTTCAGCACATTCACATTGTCCACAAATGCAGGTTCCTCGGCCAGAACAATCCACTAACGAAGTGTTATCAGGCCTGCAACCGTCACTATAACCGATTGTTGGTGACGAATTGCATTCGCAATTTCTTCCAAAGTATTCATCGTTGCATTCACAAATACCACAGTTCAGGGTTCCTACTCCATTGCAATCTGGAGACTGACTTTGATAAAACGGATTAGATGGATGTTCACAATCGCAATCACATATCATTGTCAGGTCAACAGTCAGCCTTTCATTTACACCAACCTGAAATATAAAGTCTGTTAACTGCAAGCTAATTCTTCGTGCTATTGCCGGTATTTTCCGAAAGTCTAATTATCTCTGGATAAATTGTACAAATTAGGGGTAATGGCACTCACGGGATAAATGGCAAACGTTTGATGCCAGTCAGATGGGCGTATCGGGCATCTGGTGGCTTCTATTCTGGCCTGAAACTGAACTTTGCTCCCAACTCTCAACCCGTTGCATTTATTCGTTTCATTAACAGTCCCGTTTTCTAAACAGCTTGAGAAATACTTCACCTCAACATTACCACTCGCTGTATCTCTAAATTCTACCAAACTACGGGAATCATCGGATGGTGCGTAAGAAAATGAGACGGTGATGGGTTCGTCTGGAAATTGTATTCGATTAGAAAAAAAAAATCCTTCAGGCCGTGAAGTCTAATGGTTGAAGCAATTTCAAGGTATCTCCTTTACTGTAAAACATTCTAACAACAAATTACAGTTGAAAATTACACTTCAGTACGACTCACGTAATCTGAGCTTCAATTTTACTTCTTGGGGTGATAATTGTACCGTATTATCTTGTCTTCTGTCGGTAGAAAATCTGCCAAATGAACTATTAGAGAAACTATAAGAAGAAGAATCGTTATCATGCGAAAGACCATTAATTCGTGAGGAATTAGCCTCAGTTAGTTCAGCCTGCCGAATCGTGATCAACATATTGTCTGGATTCTGCACAAACTCTTCTGAACACGTTGCCAATGTTCTTGAATTGTTTGAATAAGGTGAAAAACACCTTGAGCTTCGAAATGTCTGTAATAAAATTTTTAGAATTTTCTGTAAACTTGATATATTATTAATTTACCGTTGTGAATTGAGAATCATATGGCCAGGATAAGAGAAGAACTCGGATAAGGCGTAATCGTTATCATGGACTGGGACAAAGAGTAACGTATATTTATAGCAACTTTATAAAAACACCGCGTTTCTTCTTTATCTGCATTACATTAGTCACAACTGTATACGTGCTGATATATTATAAGTAGTTATTTTTAAAAATTGATAACCTTCGCCAATTCTACTGTAAAAATTTAATTTCCATTCAAATTCTTGTCATTTATCTCCGAAAATGGAACGTTGCTCGAATAAAAAAGTATCAGTAAATTATTCTAAATTACGTTTCGGGTGTATCTATGCAAATGTAATTATTGTTGTGTGTAGATTGCCCCGTTGAAAACAAAGTTTACAACTTAATTTATGAAAAAACTACAAAGAGTCCAAATTTCATTCAAAATTCTCCAAAATTCATAGAATTATTTTCACCAGGGTTCTATCAAATAAATTCGTTTATTCATGAACTGTAGTGTACGTATAACTTACGGGTTCGCTGCACCAAGCGCATTTTGGAGTTTGTATGCATTCATGGCAATTATATTTGCTGTTGCACCAATCTCTTTTTAGAGAGCTGTAGTGGTCTGATAGATAATTTGCATTAACAGAATTAACCATGGCTGTTAACGCAAAGACCATCAGGACTCGATTTGACGACCGTGATGAACTCCCAAACATATCTCTATAAGAAAGGAAATTTTTTTATTTCAGTTGAATCCATCAGTTCGATATTCAAAGTCAATATCATACTTTTAGTTTTTTTTTTTTTTTTTTTTGAGCAACAGAATTATGAAAACAAAATTAGAAATAGGAGTTACCAGCTTTTTTTGATCAGTTCCCAATTTCAAAGTTTCGTATCTTCGAGTAGAGTGCTCGTTATAGTCTTGAACAAACGTTCGCTTTGCACTGCAACAACTGGCGAATGAAACGTTCAAATCTTAGAGCAAGACTGATTAACCAAAGTGGAATGGGCAATTAAAAAAATTGTGTTACTCGCGAATGGTCGAGATTATGCGGTGTCAGTCGGTTAATAAAATACCGCTAATTATGGTAACGATCTGCTTTATTAATTGTTACGATTATATTCAGAGATGTTATCGAAGTGTGTAGATTCCATTCAACAATTTCAAAATTTTTCGGCTGTTGCAGTAGGAAATTCTGTAATATTTGTTGAAATGTAACTGTAGCAAACGGTTTTTTTTTATATACCTATGTATTCACTTTATTTTTGTAATTGTGTTCACTGAAATATATTCAGAATAAAATATAAAAAGAAAATTGATATACGAAGAAAATCGCCAATAAAGTTAACTTTATTTATGGACAGCAGCTTTGACGGTTTCAAAGACAAACCGACATACATATTTGCATGATAAAAATATAGATGACAATTAGATTTTTCAAAATGATTATTGGGCTTCATATTTCGCACGATTTGTCATTTTGGGTAAAAATTTTACACTTTCTAAAACAGCTATAAGAGATTTGTCAAAAAATAGTTAATCAACTCTGATAATTTATGAATTTCTGGGGAATATCAAGTTCATTTTCGAACGAAGACAAGATAATAGTTTGCCTGGTTCATTTCGACGCTTTTTTTTCTGTAAATAATATTTGTATAAAAATTGGTTACAAGTTATTTATTTTAAACTGCTGCTGTTTATCTTGAAAAATTAAACTGCGGTCTCTTATCAGCTCCTGCGTCGTATTCGAGAAAGCGATTCGACATGGCAGCTATGTATTCGCCAACCACCGCGTGATAATATAATTATAGTTATCAAGTCCTTCTTCCGTTTTCGTTTCAACTGTTCCATTTGCCATACGTCCTTGCTTCACTTCAGTATCACAACTTGGAGCCTAAACTTTAAACAAGAGTCCGTGAATAAATCAATTAATATTGTTTTTAGTGAATGTCAGTGTGATGAATCAGCGTTGTTAACAGTTTCGTAGAAATAACAATCGTAGTGTGAAAATTAATTCTGACTAAAGAATGGTGATACAGGGAATGAAAATTGACAAAGATCCTAAAGCTTTGTGAAACCCAAAGCGAAGTTTCAAGTGTTTATTATGGATTCAGCGGAAAGCAGGAGCCAAAATCAGTACTTCTTACTTCATAATTCTCTGGATGATTAGAACAACCATCGTACTGAAAAGGAACTGACGTAGGAAAATTTGATAATCTACCCAAACAAGGGTCTGGTCGACTACATAATTCACAAAAATCTAGTTCCGAGACTAAAATGGAGTTGGATACTGCCAGAGTTATTAAGAACCAGGATACAAATGACACGCTGATAGAGATGATAAATGAGACTCTTCGCATGCTGGACTTATTAAAGAACAGTGGGCTAAATCGTAAAACGGAAGAGGAAAAGACACAGTTAGACGAAAATATAAAATTAGTGGAAGAAAAGATGGAAAACTGTTTGAACTTACTGAAGGGAATGAAAACACATAGTGGCGACAATGATGCAAATGAAATGATAAAAATGTCTTACGACCAGGCGAACATTTTTATTTACTTTGTTGAAACGTTATCGTTGCAGGCAGGCCCCAAAAGGAGCTCATCCGCAAAGGATAATTCGAAAGCCCATTTCGCCCAGTATTACAGTGAAGAAGACACGGTCGAATTTAATCGAGTACGTAACAATCTGCTTCACCCACACGGAAAAAAATTTATCCAGCCTGGTGATATCGAAAAACGTATCAAGATTGATATAAAGGATTTTTTTAAGGAATTAGAAAGATATATAGAAAATATACAATGTGTGAAAGAGTTTAGGGATTTTCTAATCGACGCTGCGTCAGAATTCGCGAAGCCAGAACATAAACAAACTGATTTTCGATCCTTCTTAGACAAAAAGTTTGACGAAAAGTCAAAAGATTCAGAGCTCGACCTGGCAAAATTTTATTCTAAATTTAAAGCAGCGTATCCAACTTCTGAAGAATTTGATGCCCGTTCGGTTGACTCTTATTTTATTAAGTTGCAACCAACAGAAACATTTTTTTTGGAAAAGTTTGATCTACAAGACAATATGGGAGAGAATATGGAGAGTGTACTAAAATCTTACGTAAAGAAAGAATTCGGAAAATTAATAGTTCTAGCGTATAACATAAGTGAAAATATATCATCTGAAGTATTGTTTAATTACGTAGTCAACTTTCATCCGGCGTGTGTGGAGCTATATAAGGTTAAAGAATTGCGCGAACTTAGAAACAATTTAATCCATGAGTTTCACAAGTATGGACCCACAGAATTCAGAGAAGAGATTCATAGACTGAGGCATGATTTGTTTCGTTATTTGTATTCCCAAGAAGTGATTGAAATATTATATGATATAGAAGAAAACGAAAGCTCCGAAAAAATCAATGAAACATTGAAAAAAAATTTTGAATGGTTTCAAGTCGAATATATAAATGGTCTCAAGGAAGATTTAATTTCAAAAGATGAGGCAAGATATTCCGATCCACATAAGTTTCCAGAGTCTGCAAATCCGCGAACAACAGATGATCCTTATAGATCATTGCTAGATAAGTGTTTGAAGTTTATTATTATTCTCGATCACGCGGAAGAAGACAATAATCATCAAAATCAAAGCTCTGAATCACGCACGAAATTCCACGCTTCACAGAAAAAAGAGATATTTGATGAATTGAATAAAATTCATTCATCTAAAAACGGTCTTGACGAAAGCGCAAGAACAAAACGTAAGACAGAGCTACGGGACAAATGCAGAATACCGTTAGGTCGTTTTCGCAGAGTATGTAACTTGTTTGTGGCGGGTAGCGAATCGTTATTTGAGGACACTAAAACTGAGCAAGTACTTGAGCAAATTAGATCTATTTTACAGATTCTTATAAAAATTAAGGCTGATTACAACCTTCCAAATATATTAGTCATCCTTTTATACGACAAACATTTGAGGAACAAAGAATTATTTGATCATGACACGAAGCAAGATTTCCTAATAGATCCAAGTGCTCGCAAAGGTATCAGTGAAAAATTCCGATCTCTTCCTCCAGATAAAGAAGTCAATATACAAATCGGAACGGAACATGTCCTTATAAGTTGCGAAAAAGTTTTCCGTGATGTGCTTGATACATTCTATAGTGTATACTATAAACGTGCTATAGAATTTCACATAGAAGAAATATTCAATAATGATACTGTTATAAATTATTTAGTTGAGAACAAAACAGAAGAAAAGGAAATTGAACGTTTAGTAAATCGATATTTAAAGCTGACTCTTATGATTGATAGGGACAGACTGAAAAATGACGAGACTTCAACGGTCGAACCATTGAATGGCGAAAATAGGAGAAAAATATTTCAAGAATTTTATAAGTTAAAAAAGCTCAAGAAACATATAATTACATACGGCTGCGATACACGTGATTATGAAGAGAAGGTAGAGGACTACAAGGTCCTGGTGCGTAATTTTGGAATAGATATAGATAATTTTATTGTCTTGGAGGAATTTTGTATAAATCAAGATTATGAACTTATCGTCGAAGAAGAAGATTTAAAAATGATCAAAAAAGTAATAAAGTTAAAAGAAGAACTGAGTAAAGTATTCGGGACTATAACAAATGAGCAGATTACTTCCCTATGGAGCAAAATGCCAAAAAAAGAATGGAAAGGTTTATCGACGGATGAAAAGGAAGCTGTAAAGATTATGAGAGAGGTTAGACAGATATTGTTTGAAAGAGATAATTGGTTTGAAAAAAAAGTAAACATCATACTTGCTAAGAAAAGTTGGACAACAAATATCTGGACATTTACTGATGATATGCGTGAGGCTTTTGGGGAAGAGCTCCAACCCAAACCTCGTAACGATATGATGATTGAAAAATTACTGAAGAAAGAAACTAATTATACAGCGCCGTATATTGCTAAATTGTTAACAAAAGAACAAAAGGTTGGAAATGAGAGGAAACAGGAGACAGAGAACTACCAGAATAATTTGAAGACGCTGGTAGAAATTTTCCTGGATAGAAAAGACGGCTTGTACGTGAAACACCTTAACGAGCTATTGCAGAAGAAAGGCGAAGATTTCAACCTTTATGAAAAAGTTTGCGATAAAATTGCCGTATCTGATTTCGATATTTCTAGCGTGAAACGTATATTTGAAGAATTTCAGCATGCGGAAAACATTTTGAGTATATTAACCAGAAGAATTAAATCGGGTCAATCATACGATGAGACAGTTGACTTAGCGCATAGAGTTTTAGATTTACTTATTTATTCTGTTTACAAAAACATATCTGAGGATCGAGCTGATGATTACAAAAACGTGCTCAAAATATTGGAATGTGCGTTAAAATTAATAAGAGAAATAACATCGACGTCAAAAAAACCGGCGGAGGGAAAAAGAATGGAAAAGGACGAAATCTTAACTCAGAATTGGCTTGAATTGGTAGATTTGGAGATTCAGTTGAAACAGGCCAAAGTTTTAATTTTTCAAGGGACATATAGCTGTGTAGTAGGATCTGATGCTGACAATAAGTATGAAGCAGCACTCGAAATTTTGCGTAAGTTACCGAAACATGACTTAAACCCGCCGCAGTCACTGTTAGCTTTAAGTCACGAAGCATGGGCACTGTCTTCGCTAAAACGATATGAAGAAAGTTGTACAAGAAGAAAGGAGTTGTTAGAAAAGATTGTACAATATGCAACTAAGGAAAAAAACCGCGATGGATCAAAGTTACCAAGATACAAAAATTTAATTGTCTCATCCAATGAATATAAGGAATATCTACGTACTTTATGCAGTTATAGCAAGGAAGTGATCTCAGACGAATCACGTGGACGTAACAAAGAATCAGAAATAAGTAGAAAGTTAAAAGGAAGATACAAAAATTTCTTAGCTGGCTCATTCGGCGAATATGAAAAATATCTAAATACTTCATACATTGAGAAGGAAGTGGCCCTAGACCGACTATCACATGGACGTAACGAAAAATTGGTTGAAAAGTGTCAGCTAGCACTTGGACTTTTCAATACACTCTATAGCGACAGAAACAGGCCTGAAAGTCAAATGAGACAGTTGCATGATATTGCGACTGCACATATGGCGATTTCTGATCTAATGTTCAGCGAGTCGAAGTATCGAGATGCATTGGAGAACGCCAGGAATGCGTGCATCAAGAATTTTACTGTTTTCGAATTTCAACGAGAGATGTATCGTGATTATCATCCAGCGGTTAAAAAAAGGATCGAAGATTTCATGAAATATCTAAAGCGGATTTCATCCTGCATTGAAAAAATCGGTGATATGAAGTCACTAGACGATGAAAAGAAAGAGTTCTCCGAGGGATTGAGAAAATTCCTAGATCAGATTACAGTACGGGATGCCAAATGAAAAATTTTTTAGCGTTGTTTTCATTTAAATGGTTATTATTCTTTATTTCACGTGTCCTGAATTCAGAAGTGTCCGCATTTTCTTTCCATCACATCTGATTTTTCTACAAAATTCAAAAAACGTTTATTATTGTGTATTTTGTTTCCCTCGCTGGAACGGGGTTTTGCCAAACGCCACGTTACAATTCATATTGCATCCCAATTTTTGATATTCATCTGTAAACGTTGACTGTCACAATATTTTTATAATCTGGATGTTTGTGATTACTTACGTTTCGATTGTGATCAATTTTCCCGAACAGCCCGACATACTATAAAATATTTTAACATATCATTTCGTAGGACGTTTCAATTATTTTGTGAAAGTGGCGGAAACCAGTTGCCACCAAAAATCAAACAAGACAAACCGCAGGTTTTTCATGCAATCGAGAAAAAAATTGCTATTTAGTATTTCGGACGTTAGAAAAGATCATTTGTTATACATACATAGCCCGGTAGGTAATAAGAAATATTATTAACATGAGATTTTATATATCCTAAAATATTTTCGTACACTTAAGATTATTTTTGTAATGTTAAATTTAATACACACTTTATAACATATTTTCATAAAAATTGAAAAATTGATCATAATATAATCATATTACCAATAAATGCCTATCGCAGGGAAATCGGCAAACCCTTATATAGCTTTATTACGTTATGGATGTAGTATCCTACTGTTATCTTATCAAGCTTGCATTACTTTCCGTTATGAATTACGTTTCTTTCGTTACTTTATAATCGAGAGAAGCTTATGAAGAGATTTCGACAAGTGTTTGCTTATCAGAGTAAATTTGTGCCTCTGGACATTTTTTGGATCGAAAATCGCCCAACTCTTCACAAAAATTGAAAACCGAAAGAAAATAAAAAAAACTAGTTAAAATTCGCTCACCTTGATTAAAATTTCATTATATATTTTGGAGTGAAATTAAGAGTTGCACGATTTTCACCATACAACAAATTAGAAAATCATCAAAGTGATATCTTTCTTATGAATTAATATCAATGCTTAGCATATTGCTTAAGTAGAACCTCTCGTATGATAGTATTTTCTAGTATAATTAATTCAAATTGCGTGATTCTTATTATAATTTAACTCTTACTGTACACTAGATTCTGTCGTATTATATCTATGTCCAATAGATATGGTCCTATAATTCTTGGAAAGGAATATATGTTTTAATCAAATACTTTATTGTACATCCCTCGCTAATCGTCGATACTTGTCGAAGTGAAGCGAGAGTTACCGTAGGCTTAGGAATATAATATAAGGGAAAGTGGGGTGATATGGTCCCCTCAAAAATTGAAAGAAACATGTGATATAATATTTTATCATACCACAATGTATTGACGTTATAATATAATACAAAATGCATATATGTATTAAATTGGATAAATGGATTATCACATTTTCTATCGACTTTAAAGGAGGGCCGTTTTACCCTACTTAATTAAAATTTTGTTGTTTATCAAATTTTGCCATATATAAAACATGTGAGATATCTTTTTCAACGCCTAATAAAAGAAAAATGTGCAGTAATAGTATTTCTTCACGGGGGCAATATTGCCCCACTTTCCCTACGTTCTAGCTTGACGATAGATACTTAAGATGCTACTGGTCAAACCCTATCCGGCGTCGATACCTCAGTTTTGACTATTGCATATTGTAGCTGCAAATTGATGAAAGGGCTCGCGATAAGCAGCCACTCACTCTTAGATTCAAATCACTTTATTGAACATGAACGGGTTATACTAACGTCAAGCTTGAGCGTCAAGAGTTTTATGTCTTTGTATCATTTATTGCTTAATTGAATAAATCTGCTTGTAAACGAAATTTGACCACAATCTGAAGATTTCAATTTCTAACCAGTCTACCACTTCCAATTCCAAAAATCCAGAATCCTTACTTCATCTTAAGAGAAAAAGCTCGCAACATAATAATATGACACGATCAGTTTATTCGAGTCTTAGAACTGTCGCACATTCAGAACGGAGCACCTTCTTCAAGGTAAGCAAAATTTTTTCAATTTTTCAAAAGTCTTGAAATCGGAATACTTGATGAGAATCTTAAACGAATCTTTTAATCAATTTTCGAAAAAGTTTCACTAAAAATTCAGAAAAACACGAACTCTTCGGATTTTTAAATTTCATTGGAAATTTATTTTAGAGATTTTTCAGAAAATAATGAGTAAAATTTTTTCTCCCGGCTTAATTGTAACATCGGAATAACGTTTCGGCCCATTACGAAATTTCACAGACAATCATCTTTGGGATTGAAAACGACTCGCTGTGTAAAAATTTCAGCTGAATCAATTCGGGCAGTTTTCCGTAATAAATGATCTACGCATATTATCTATAAAAAGTATATTTTGGCGGTGAATGAAGAATATGAAAAAATATGTTTCCAAAATTTCATCAAGAACTGCAAAACTTTCGTATTTAAATTTTTTTGATCGGGGACCTAGCTTCCGAACTACGTTAACCTGGAAAGTCGATGACTCGTAAAAATTTGCAGAGGGAAAAGTGATTCCGAAAAATCTGGAAAATTTCGATTCAATTCTTTCGATAGGCACTAGAATTTGGAAAAAAAAATCCAAAGGGTTGAGTGAAATCGGCCGTATTCGATTTGATACGGAACGGTCCATGTATGATCTGCATCTAACGTAGTTTTCGAACTGGATTTTTTCTGGTAATAGTATAAACGTGCAAATTGAACAAGACACGGAAATCTTCCATGCCCGTTATTCCCGTGCAGACTCATTTACTAAAATTGCAATTACGTATATATTTATCCCGCCGTTTCTGAGATCATTTCTCGAATTTCAAGGGCAGACCGTAATCTATCATTGCACTAGTTTTTCGGATCCCAGACGCCCGATGAATTTATGATAATGCAGAAATTCCCTAACATTAGCAGAAGGTCATTTTTTGACCAAAAGTATAACAAGTTTCGTTTCACCAAAGTAACAAAAAGTGGAAATTCAAGTGACATTATATCATATCATGAATTGGAATTACAACACGTGTATTGTCGATTCAAACTATATCACTCGACAAAACTATCGATCACTTACCGATAAAAAAGAGAAAAATACCATTTCGAACGAGCACAAAAATACTCGTATGTATATGAGGTATTCTACGCCGTTTCGAACGGTCGAAAAGTTGACCGATCCCAAAAAAAAAAACATAATTTTGTCTTGTCACACAAATATATCGAAAGAATTTATGTGAATTTTTTCAGAATTTTTGGATCACATTTTTTGAGTTTTTCCAAATTCCAATTTCTTTCTACGAACCTCCGTATGTCAAAAGTATAAGATCGTACAAGAAAATTTATGGAACAAAAAAGTTGCAGTTTTGAATCAACTTTCTGAAAAATTTTTTTTTGGGAATTTCTCGAATCCAAAAAACACCAATTTTTATCAAAAATACAGAAAAATACTTTTTTTCAACCAAAATGTCACTTTTGATTTGCTTCAAAAATTTACGGAAAATAATCTCAAGTGTTTATAGTAATCATATATTCTTGTTAAGATGGTTGGCTCAATCGTTTGGAAGCTATGCTTTATTAATTCTTTTTTTTTCTCGAAAAATATAACGAATCAAAGAATATGTTTGAAATTTTAGAAGCAAGTTCTAATGTACAGCTAACGATACGCGATATCAATTTTTGGCTGGTTATATTTTCAGCTGATAAAACGAGTTAGGTAGGTATCAGTCGAAATCGAAGACAAGGCCTAATCAAACTACGCAAATCCTGACGAAGTCGCTCGTCATGGGTTCGAAACAATGAATAAAGGCCTTGACTTTTGATTCTCTCATTTATACTCCAGAAAAACTCACCGCTGTAGATGAGACGTCAGACTGCTAAAGCTCAGTCCTGCTCCTTCTCCAATATGCAAGCTGTGGCGCCAGTATAAATAGGAGCAATCTTGCTGGCAACAATGAAGTCGTCCATGAGCCATCATTTTGGGTTATTATTTTATCGAACAAACGATTGAACGAGAATACGACTCAACAAACAACAAAAGGTATTTATCATATTCATTTTTCACATACCCGTAACTTGCCGGGCAGATTGATTCTGGTCCGTTTTAACGTGAAATCATTCGCATATTACAGAATGGACAATTTTTCATTAGCCTCCTGTGTTACTTCGGGCATCATTATGCTTGCCGTATTTAGCATTTTTCTAAGGCACATACGACGGCGTCATCTCTATCAAAAGGCGTCAAAATTTCCAGGACCACCAACCCTACCGATTATAGGCAACATGCATCTCTTTAGCGGAAGCTCCGAAGGTCCGCGTTGCTTCTTATGATGCCCATCGTGTTTTAAACCATCAAGTTATTAATATTATAACCAATTTCAGATATGATGGATAAAATCATCCAGCTGGGCAAGTTATATCCTGCACCTTATCGGTTATGGGCTGGCAACTATTTGGCAGTCGTAATCAATAATCCTGAACAATTGAAGGTGAGTTAGTTCTATTGTGAGCAAAAGTTAAATCAAGTTTTAATTGCCTAATGGTTTCATCGTCCCAGGTAGTATTGAATAGTCCGAAGACCATCGACAAAGGCGAATTGTTCGACTTGGTACAACCATGGCTGGGCACAGGATTACTCACGGCTTCGGGTTAGTAAGATTCGCGGCGCCAAGGCTATGCGATATTTTTCTTCTCAGCGATGTATAATGAGTAGACAATTACCAAATGTCAGTATCAAAGTAACTGATTATGCCCACATTTGTGGAACACCGGCGTAAAAATCATCAATTACGGTGGCTTCTGGGTTGAGGCAAATAATCGAAGAGGAAATTGTTAAGCGACTGAACGTTATTTGTTGTTCGGCAGATCCCAAATGGAAAGTACATCGGAAGCTCATCCAACCCACTTTCAATACATCAATTCTCCGGTCGTTCTGTACAATATTTTCTGCCCAATCGGTAAAAATCGCTGAAGAAATGGAACGGCATTTAGATGAACCGGAATTCGACATCAGCGAATATACAACGCAGTGGGCAGTGCACACTACCTGTGGTACGTCAACTTAACGCTCACTGTACAATATTTGACTGAATTTTAATCCGACACCCGACTGTAATTTACCATCAATTCGTGTCTTCAGCAACTACTATGGGTGTGAACTTGAGGGCACAGAAGAACGGAGAGAATAATTATGCAGAGATCGCTGAGAAGTAAGTGAATAAAACTATGCCAACCTCTCAAGTAATGCACTTCCAAGGGACGGGGCAGGTCCGAGATAAAATTAAGCTATCCTCTGGATTTGAGGCTTTGGTGTCGACAATTTAACGTCGAGAGTTTCCATAAAATGTGTTGAATCTTTTTTTTTTTTTTTCGCAATGGTTCGATCAGAACGACAGCTGCCCACATTCATCTAACTGCAGCCTGGCTTCTATGATCTATCTGAATCACTTGATGGTACAATTATTTTTTCAGAGCCATGGCAAATGTATGCAGAAGAGTGTCTAAGCCCTGGTTGTGGTTGAATTTCATGTTTTACCGTACACAACTTGGCAAGGACCAGCAGAGATACATCAAGTATCTGCATACCTTCACTGAGAATGTGAGTGGGACTCACCTCTGATGCCATAAAAACGAACTGAAAAAGTATTTTCTCATTACAGGTGATACAACAGAAAAAGAAAGATCTCCTCGAACAGAGTCGTCGACCTGGCTTACCTGACGATGAAGAGGATACTGGTAAGAGATTGCCTTGCTATAGGTCTGCATTTGGAATTCATAAGAAAATTACTTGGAATCAAGAGACTCGGTAGAGTCTCGGATGACGAGTCGTGAATGTAATCATGTATTCCACAAGTAGGTTCTGTTCATATAAAAATTTAAATATTCAGGCGATTGGACCCCTAAGAGAAAAATATTCCTGAACCATCTTATGGAGATATCTCAGCACGAGCGAATGTTCTCAGATCAAGCACTTCGCGAAGAAGTTGACACAATTATGGCAACCGTAAGTTACTCGTTTGATATTAACAATTGGATGCTTATTGACCGTACATAGGTACACTCAGTCAAGATGGCAAATCTAGTTATTATATTTTACATTCTCGTTGTAGGGAACGGACACAACTGCCGTCACAAGTTCTTATGTGATGTTAATGCTAGCTTCTCACCCGGAAGTACAGGTATAGATGTGATTCACGTAGTCTGATTTACACAATGCGCGAAGATATTTCGTAAATTTTAATTACCTTTGACATCACGACAGGAGCGGGTTTACCAGGAACTATGTGAGATTTATGGAGACGACGATGGCGAGAAGCTGAACGTCACTCCGGAGGACTTGACACGCATGAAGTACCTGGAACGCGTGATCAAAGAGACATTGCGCCTATTCCCAATCGTGCCTCTCATTGTACGATTGGCGACGGACGATTTGGATATAGGTCCGCATGCTTTTATGCATTTTTTTGATTTGTCTAATTGCATTCTTCTACAGATAAAGTTGGCCCAGAAATTTGAGAAAGTGACAGAGTTCTTGGTACTTTGTGCTCAGTAATATATTCTAACCCATCTGCTATCCCGATATTTGGCGATTTACTCATTCGGGAATTATTTATGTTACAGGTGAACATACGTTACCGACAGGAAGTCTAGCTCTTATCTCAATTATAGAGCTGCATAGAAATGGGGATATATGGCCAGACCCGTTTAAGTTCGATCCAGACAGGTTCCTGCCCGAAGAAGTGAAAAAACGAGACTCCTTCGCGTACTTGCCATTCAGTGGTGGGCCAAGAAATTGTATAGGTACGCATTTCGTGATTAATGACGATAGTCGTCGCGCTTTCATTGATAGTTTCTGGACGTATGCGGGAAACTTGAAGAGAATCAGTATCAGGGAAAGTGCGGGTGAGTGTCAATGCCGATTGAAGCTTTAATGCAGGTTTTTTTCAACTGTTCAGGTTCGAAGTACGCCATAATGTCAATCAAGACACTTTTCGCGACAATTCTTCGAAGATACGTCCTGAAGAAGGATGAAGTTTTACCAACGCAAGATTTACGATTCAGATGGGAATTCGTTATGAGATCTGTAGATCCGATCACAATCCGAATCCAAAGCCGATCATGAAAAGTTGCGTCCATTGAGCTTTGAGGCGAATGTATAGTTTTTTCCGTCCAAATAAATCCTACATTCAATTTTCCATATGCCAATGATGAGATTATCTGTGAAGCGAAACATTTATCTGGCAAATAATCATTCATTAGCTCTCGTATATATTATTCATAATTCCATAGTAGACCCCATCATTGAACATTACTGTACCAATTGTAAATATTGTACCTACAATTCACCTGGGTAATCTCTATCAATAGACGTTTCCAAGTACAAGTAAATTTGCTCCCACTTAATTTCTAAATTTGACCTAAGTCTTCGTTTTCGGAATGTATTTACTATACTCAATGTAGTACATTACATAGGTATCACGCAATAACATGCAACATACGTAGTGATAAGAGAGGATCGGTTGAAATTGAAATTAAAAAAATTTACAAAGAAGAAAAAAAAAAAAATTTTGAGTACGTGGTACTTGACGGGCTGCCGTTCAAATCATTATAAGATCGTTGAAATAGTTCAAATTATACTTTCTTGTACTTTTCAGAAAAAATGCCCGCCAATTACCACTACCTCAAATTTTTTCTCTTTTCATTTCAACCCATCGTTCAGCATAATTAGAATATATATTGATTGATATTTCGTGTCACAACTAAATGTTTTGCTAATTAAAAGAAATAATTCACTGGGACTCGCACTAATGTCTTCTATATTTTCTGTGCGTATTACTTAATTAGTTTTATTTATATAGTTATGTTCAATAAAACTTTTTTCTCTTTTTTTGCTTCTAAGATGAACGTCATTTGGTCAAAGTCTAAATCATCAATTGCCTGAGGTGATTTTCGTCGATATTTCTTTTTCTCATATTCGGTGATTTTTTTTTTTTGTCAAGTGATTTCTTTCCACTTGAAAAATCGCACGATTTTCGTATGAAACATCTTTTTTTTTCGTGGGACACCGATTTTTTTCATGATATTCACCTGATGTACCTATATCATGTATATACCTATATGCATACTGCAGATTTTTAAACTTTTAAGAATTCATTTTCAACAGACAAACTTCATCGACCTTAAACGAGGGCAGTTTTACCTTACTTAATTAAAATTTTGTTGTTTATCAAATTTTGCCATATTTCAACGGGTAATAAGAGAAAAATGACGTGGAGAACGTTGCAGTATTAGTATTTATACACGGGGGCAATATTGCCCCACTTTCCCCCGTATATTATTAGACATATATGGATATACGTTCTAGCTTGACGATAGATACTTAAGATGCCACTCGTCAAAGACTATCCGGCGACGATACCTCAGTTTTGACTATTGCATATTGCGAATTGATGAAAGCTGCGAATTGATGAAAGGGCTCGCGATAAGCAGCCATGCACTCACTCTTAGATTCAAATCACTTTATTGAACATGAACGGGTTATACTAACGTCAAGCTTGAGCGTCAAGAGTTTTATGTCTTTGTATCATTTATTGCTTAATTGAATAAATCTGCTTGTAAACGAAATTGGACCACAATCTGAAGATTTCAATTTCTAACCAGTCTACGACTTCCAATTCCAAAAATCCAGGATCCTTACTTCATCTCAAGAGAAAGAGCTCGCAACATAATAATATGACACGATCAGTTTATTCGAGTCTTAGAACTGTCGCACATTCAGAACGGAGCACCTTCTTCAAGGTAAGCAAAATTTTTTCAATTATTCGAAAGTCTTGAAATCGGAATACTTGATGAGAATTTTAAACGAATTTTTTAATCAATTTTCGAAAAAGTTTCACTAAAAATTTAGAAAAACACGAACTCTTTGGATTTTTAAATTTCATTGGAAATTTATTTTAGAGATTTTTCAGAAAATAATGAGTAAAATTCTTTCTCCCGGCTTAATTGTAACATCGAAATCACGTTTCGACCCATTACGAAATTTCACAGACAATCATCTTCGGGATTGAAAACGACTTGCTGTGTGAAAATTTCAGCGACACTTTGGCGGTGAATGAAGAATATGAAAAAATATGTTTCGAAAATTTCATGAAAAACTGCAAAACTTTCGTATATTTAAATTTTATTGATAGGAGACCCAGATTCCGAACTACGTTAACCTGGATAGTCGATGATTCGTAAAAATTTGCAGAGGGAAAAGTGATTCCGAAAAATCTGGAAAAATTCGATTCAATTCTTTCGATAGGCACTAGAATTTGGAAAAATAATCCAAAGGGATGAGTGAAATCGGCCGTATTCGATTTGATACGGAACGGTCCATGTATGAACTGCATCTAACGTATACTTTTCGAACTGGATTTTTTCTGGTAATAGTATAAACGTTGAAATTGAACAAGATACGGTAATATTTCATGCCCATTATTCTGGTGCAGTCTCCTTTGCTAAAATTTTAATTATATCTATCTTGCCATTTCTGAAATAATTTCGCGAATTTCAAGGACAGACTGCGATCTTTCATTTGACTAGTTTTTCGGATTCCAGACGCCCGGTGAATTATGATGATGCAGAAATTCCTTGAAATTAGTAGAAGGTCATTTTTTGATCAAACCCACGAGTTTCTTTTCGCCAAAGTAACAAAAAGTGGAAATTCAAGTGACATACTATCATATCATAAATCGGTTACAATACGTATTGTCGATTCAAGCTATCATGGGATAAAACTATCAATCACTTACCGATAAAAAAGGGAAAAATACGATTTCGAACGAGCACAAAAATACTTGTATGTATACATGTTTGAAATTTTAGAAGCGAGTTCTAATCTAGTTAACGAACCGCGATGTCAATTTTTGGCTGGTTATATTTTCAGCTGATAAAACGAATTAGGTAGGTATCAGTCTAAATCGAAGACAAGACCTAATCAAAATACACAAATCCTGATGAAGTCACTCGACATGGGTTCAAAAGGATGAATAAAGACCTTGGCTTTTAATTCTCCGACTTATACACCACAAAAACTATCCGCTGTACATTCGGAATCGGAAAAAAGCTCAGTCCTGTTCCTTCTCCAATGCGAGCTGTGGCGCTATATGTATAGTATAAATAGGAGCAATCTTGTTGGCAGCGATGAAGTCGTCCATGAGCCATCGTTTGGGTTATTATATATTTGCGAACGAACGATTAAACGGGAATACGACTCAACTAACAACAAAAGGTATTTATCATTTTCATTTTTCACGTATATCAGCATTATGACCTGCTCCAAGTAACTTGCTGAACTACATCGACTTTTGAAGTAGTTTGACGGTGAGCAGATTAATTCCGGTCCATTCTAACGTGAAATCGTTTGCACATTACAGAATGGACAATTTCGCATTAGCCTCTTATGTTACTACGAGCATCGTCATGCTTGCCATATTCAGCATTTTTCTAAGGCACATACGACGGCGACATTTCTATCAAAAGGCGTCAAAATTTCCGGGACCACCAACCCTACCGATTATAGGCAACATGCATCTCTTTAGCGGAAGCTCCGAAGGTCCGCGTTGCTTCTTATGATGCCCATCGTGTTTTAAACCATCAAGTTATTAATATTATAACCAATTTCAGATATGATGGATAAAATCATCCAGCTGGGCAAGTTATATCCTGCACCTTATCGGTTATGGGCTGGCAACTATTTGGCAGTCGTAATCAATAATCCTGAACAATTGAAGGTGAGTTAGTTCTATTGTGAGCAAAAGTTAAATCAAGTTTTAATTGCCTAATGGTTTCATCGTCCCAGGTAGTATTGAATAGTCCGAAGACCATCGACAAAGGCGAATTGTTCGACTTGGTACAACCATGGCTGGGCACAGGATTACTCACGGCTTCGGGTTAGTAAGATTCGCGGCGCCAAGGCTATGCGATATTTTTCTTCTCAGCGATGTATAATGAGTAGACAATTACCAAATGTCAGTATCAAAGTAACTGATTATGCCCACATTTGTGGAACACCGGCGTAAAAATCATCAATTACGGTGGCTTCTGGGTTGAGGCAAATAATCGAAGAGGAAATTGTTAAGCGACTGAACGTTATTTGTTGTTCGGCAGATCCCAAATGGAAAGTACATCGGAAGCTCATCCAACCCACTTTCAATACATCAATTCTCCGGTCGTTCTGTACAATATTTTCTGCCCAATCGGTAAAAATCGCTGAAGAAATGGAACGGCATTTAGATGAACCGGAATTCGACATCAGCGAATATACAACGCAGTGGGCAGTGCACACTACCTGTGGTACGTCAACTTAACGCTCACTGTACAATATTTGACTGAATTTTAATCCGACACCCGACTGTAATTTACCATCAATTCGTGTCTTCAGCAACTACTATGGGTGTGAACTTGAGGGCACAGAAGAACGGAGAGAATAATTATGCAGAGATCGCTGAGAAGTAAGTGAATAAAACTATGCCAACCTCTCAAGTAATGCACTTCCAAGGGACGGGGCAGGTCCGAGATAAAATTAAGCTATCCTCTGGATTTGAGGCTTTGGTGTCGACAATTTAACGTCGAGAGTTTCCATAAAATGTGTTGAATCTTTTTTTTTTTTTTTCGCAATGGTTCGATCAGAACGACAGCTGCCCACATTCATCTAACTGCAGCCTGGCTTCTATGATCTATCTGAATCACTTGATGGTACAATTATTTTTTCAGAGCCATGGCAAATGTATGCAGAAGAGTGTCTAAGCCCTGGTTGTGGTTGAATTTCATGTTTTACCGTACACAACTTGGCAAGGACCAGCAGAGATACATCAAGTATCTGCATACCTTCACTGAGAATGTGAGTGGGACTCACCTCTGATGCCATAAAAACGAACTGAAAAAGTATTTTCTCATTACAGGTGATACAACAGAAAAAGAAAGATCTCCTCGAACAGAGTCGTCGACCTGGCTTACCTGACGATGAAGAGGATACTGGTAAGAGATTGCCTTGCTATAGGTCTGCATTTGGAATTCATAAGAAAATTACTTGGAATCAAGAGACTCGGTAGAGTCTCGGATGACGAGTCGTGAATGTAATCATGTATTCCACAAGAAGGTTCTGTTCATATAAAAATTTAAATATTCAGGCGATTGGACCCCTAAGAGAAAAATATTCCTGAACCATCTTATGGAGATATCTCAGCACGAGCGAATGTTCTCAGATCAAGCACTTCGCGAAGAAGTTGACACAATTATGGCAACCGTAAGTTACTCGTTTGATATTAACAATTGGATGCTTATTGACCGTACATAGGTACACTCAGTCAAGATGGCAAATCTAGTTATTATATTTTACATTCTCGTTGTAGGGAACGGACACAACTGCCGTCACAAGTTCTTATGTGATGTTAATGCTAGCTTCTCACCCGGAAGTACAGGTATAGATGTGATTCACGTAGTCTGATTTACACAATGCGCGAAGATATTTCGTAAATTTTAATTACCTTTGACATCACGACAGGAGCGGGTTTACCAGGAACTATGTGAGATTTATGGAGACGACGATGGCGAGAAGCTGAACGTCACTCCGGAGGACTTGACACGCATGAAGTACCTGGAACGCGTGATCAAAGAGACATTGCGCCTATTCCCAATCGTGCCTCTCATTGTACGATTGGCGACGGACGATTTGGATATAGGTCCGCATGCTTTTATGCATTTTTTTGATTTGTCTAATTGCATTCTTCTACAGATAAAGTTGGCCCAGAAATTTGAGAAAGTGACAGAGTTCTTGGTACTTTGTGCTCAGTAATATATTCTAACCCATCTGCTATCCCGATATTTGGCGATTTACTCATTCGGGAATTATTTATGTTACAGGTGAACATACGTTACCGACAGGAAGTCTAGCTCTTATCTCAATTATAGAGCTGCATAGAAATGGGGATATATGGCCAGACCCGTTTAAGTTCGATCCAGACAGGTTCCTGCCCGAAGAAGTGAAAAAACGAGACTCCTTCGCGTACTTGCCATTCAGTGGTGGGCCAAGAAATTGTATAGGTACGCATTTCGTGATTAATGACGATAGTCGTCGCGCTTTCATTGATAGTTTCTGGACGTATGCGGGAAACTTGAAGAGAATCAGTATCAGGGAAAGTGCGGGTGAGTGTCAATGCCGATTGAAGCTTTAATGCAGGTTTTTTTCAACTGTTCAGGTTCGAAGTACGCCATAATGTCAATCAAGACACTTTTCGCGACAATTCTTCGAAGATACGTCCTGAAGAAGGATGAAGTTTTACCAACGCAAGATTTACGATTCAGATGGGAATTCGTTATGAGATCTGTAGATCCGATCACAATCCGAATCCAAAGCCGATCATGAAAAGTTGCGTCCATTGAGCTTTGAGGCGAATGTATAGTTTTTTCCGTCCAAATAAATCCTACATTCAATTTTCCATATGCCAATGATGAGATTATCTGCGAAGGGAAACATTTATCTGGCAAATAATCATTCATTAGCTCTCGTATATTATTTATAAATCCATAGTACCAATTGTAAATATTGTACCTACAATTCACCTGGGTAATCTCTATCAATAGACGTTTCCAAGTACAAGTAAATTTGCTACGAATTAATTTCCAAATTTGACCTAAGTCTTCGTTTTCGGAATGTATTCACTATATTCAATGTACATTACATAGGTATCACGTAATAACATCCAACATACGTAGTCATAAGAGAGGATCGCTTAAAATTGAAATTAAAAAAATTTACAAAGAAGAAGTAAAAGAAAAAAAAAAAAATTTTGAGTACGTGGTACTTGACGGGCTGCCGTTCAAATCATTATAAGATCATCAAAATAGTTCAATTTATACTTTCCTGTACTTTTTACAAAAAATCCCCGCCAATTACCACTACCTCAAATTTTTTTCTCTTCATTTCAACCTATCGTTTAGCATAATTAGAATATAGTATATTGATTGATGTTTCGTTTCACAACTAAATGTTTTGCTAATTCAAAGAAGTAATTCACTGGGACCCGCACCAGTGTCTCCTATATTTTATGTGCGTATTACTTAGTTAGTTTTATTTATATAGTTATGTTCAATAAATCTGTTTTTTTTGTTTTTTTTTTGCTGCTAAGATAAACGTCATTTAGTCAAAGTCTGAATCATCAATTGCCTAAGGTGATTTTCGGCTATATAGTTATTCAACGCGAGCTATATATACATGAATAAATTAGTGTACGACATAACTTTGCTACAGGAAAATCAATGTCCAATTAAGATAAAACGAAAATGATATAGCTATTAATATTGTGTATATAGTAGGGTGGACGTTAAATACCATCTTAAGGAGTGAAGCCCCACAGTTTATAGACAAAAAATAGACAAAAATTTTGGCCCCAGAGCGGGGTTTTTTAAAATGAAATTAACCCGTGCCGGTAAGGTCTCAAAGTCTCCCATTTAAAACACATGCAATTTTACGGATGTCAATTCAAAAATTCACTGCGAGGCTAATTTTATTTCAAAAAATTCCAAACTATGTGAAAGTATCAGGTATGTGTACTACAACATGGAGGAAAATTGAGGATATCATATCGTTTAATCTGCTCATGATTCAACTCCAAAATAAAATTCTCAAGAATTTTGGTTCGGAGTGGAATCATGAGCAGATTCAACGGTATGATATCGTCGATTTTTCTTCATGTAGTAGTACACATACCTGATACTTTCACATAGTTTGGAATTTTTTGAATTAAAATTAGCTTCGCAGTGAATTTTTGAATTGACATCCGTAAAATTGGATGTGTTTTAAATGGGAAACTTTGAGACCTTACCGGCACGGGTTAATTTCATTTTAAAAACCCCGGTCTGGGGTCAAAATTTTTGTCTATTTTTTGTCTATAAACTGTGGGGCTTCACTCCTCAAGATGGTATTTAACGTCCACCCTAATATATATAGGTATTTAAACATACAGGATGGGTCATTTATCTTGAGACAGTTTAATATCTTGTAAACGAGACGTTTTACATGAGAATGTTTTATGCAAAAGTCGTTTTGTTCAAAGAGATTCTGCAATCATTTTCCAAAATTATTTCCATAAAATCCAGGAATATCTAATAAAATATTGAAGAAAAAAGAAAAAAAAAATATTTGAGCCATACTAGGAGATGGAAATTTCATCACAGCAAAACGTATATTTGAATAACACTGAAATAAAAGTATTCCTGAAATTGGAATGCATTTTCGCCGTATACAGCAGGTGAGTTTTATCAAAGGTCCGGCCTGACTTGCTAAAGAAACATGATTTTTGGGAAAAGAAAACGTGCGATCTCGTGAAAATTGGATTCAAGAATATATAAGTAACGCTTAAATTGGCCGAACACTGACATGGGAGCAGCCGGAGGAAAGGTTGAATTTAAGGATGTTATAATGCTGCTTGATTAGCATTTTGATTTCTTTTTCATAATTTGAAATTTTTTACATCGATCAACTCAACGAGGGAAAAATGATTCCGAAATATCTGGAAGAATTCGATTCAATTCTTTCGATAGGCACTAGAATTTGGAAAAAAAAATCCAAAGTGGTGAGTGAAATTGGCCGTATTCGATTTGATACGGAACGCTCCATGTATGATCTGCATCTAACGTACTTTTCGAACTGGATTTTCTCTGGTAATAGTATAAACGTTCAAATTAAACAAGATACGGTAATCTTCCATGCCCATTATTCCCGTGCAGACTCCTTTACTAAAATTGCAATTACGTATATATTTATCCCGCCGTTTCTGAGATCATTTCTCAAATTTCAAGGGCAGACCGTAATCTATCATTCGACTAGTTTTTCGGATTCTAGACGCCGGATGAATTTATGATAATGCAGAAATTCCCTAACATCAGCAGAAGGTCATTTTTTGACCAAAACTATAACGAGTTTCTTTTCACCAAAGTAACAAAAAGTGGAAATTCAAGTGACATGATATCATATCATAAATCGGTATTACAATCGGTATTCTCGATTCAAACTATATCACTCGACGAACCTACCGATAACTTACCTATAGAAAAGAGAGAAATACCATTTCGAACAAGCACAAAAATACTTGTATGTATACATGTTTGAAATTTTAGAAGCAAGTTCTAATCTATCGTTAACGATACGCGATGTCAATTTTTGGCTGGTTATATTTTCAGCTGATAAAACAGTCGAAATCGAAGACAAGGCTTAATCAAAATACGCAAATCCTGATGAAGTCGCTCGACATGGGTTCCAAACAATGAATAAAGACCTTGGCTTTTGATTCTCTGATTTATACTCCAGAAAAACTCACCGCTGTGTTTGAGACGTCAGACTGCTGGAGCTCAGTCCTGCTCCTTCTCCAATATGTAAGCTGTGGCGCTAGTATAAATAGGAGCAATCTTGCTGGCAACAATGAAGTCGTCCATGAGCCATCATTTTGGGTTATTATTTTATCGAACAAACGATTGAACGAGAATACGACTCAAATAACGACAGAAGGTATTTATCATTTTCATTTTTCACGTATATCAGCATCATAATGATCTGCTGCAAGTAAGTTGCCGAACTACATCGACTTTTGAAGTAGTTTGAGGGTGAGCAGATTAATTCCGGTCCATTTAACCGCGTGAAATCGTTTGCACATTACAGAATGGACAATTTCGCATCAGCCTCTTACGTTACTACGAGCATCGTCATGCTTGCCATATTCAGCATTTTTCTGAGGCACATACGGGGGCGACATCTCTATCAAAAGGCGTCAAAATTTCCGGGACCACGAAGCCTACCAATTATAGGCAACATGCATCTCTTCACCGGAAGCGCCGAAGGTCCGCGTTGCTCCTTATGATGCCCATCGTGTTTCAAGCAGCGGATTAAGTCAAGTTATTTATATTATAATCAATTTCAGATAGGATGGATAAAATCATTCAGCTGGGCAAGTTATATCCTTCACCTTATCGGTTATGGGCTGGCAACTATTTGGCAGTCGTAATCAATAATCCTGAACAATTGAAGGTGAGTTAGTTCTATTGTGAGCAAAGGTTTAATCAAGTTTTAATTGCCTCATGGTTTCATTGTAACAGGTGGTATTAAATAGTCCGAAGACCATTGATAAAGGCTCTTTGTTCGACTTGGCACGACCATGGCTGGGCACAGGATTACTCACGGCTTCGGGTTAGTAAGATTCGCGACGTCAAGGCTATGCGATATTTTTATTCTCAGCGATGTATAATGAGTAGACAATTACCAAATGTCAGTATCAAAGTAACTGATTATGCCCACATTTGTGGAACACCGGCGTAAAAATCATCAATTACGGTGGCTTCTGGGTTGAGGCAAATAATCGAAGAGGAAATTGGTAAGCGACTGAACGTTATTTGTTGTCCGGCAGATCCCAAATGGAGAGTACATCGGAAGCTCATCCAACCCACTTTCAGTACACCAATTCTCCAGTCGTTCTGTACAATATTTTCTGCCCAATCGGTAAGAATCGTTGAAGAAATGGAACGGCATTTAGATGGACCGGAATTCGACATCGGTGAATATACAACGCAGTGGGCATTGCACACTACCTGCGGTACGTCAACTTAACGCTTACTGTATGATCTGTGACTGAATTGCAATTCGACACCAGATTGAACTGTAACATGAATTCGTGTCTTTAGAAACTACTATGGGTGTGAACTTGGGGGCAGAGGAGAACGGTGACAATCACTACGCAGAGATAGCTGAGAAGTAAGTGACCAAAATTATGCAAATCTCTCATCTAAGTCAATAGACTTGACGCCGTACAGTGTCATCAATTCAGATTGGAAAAGTTTTGTGCTTCATGAGATATTTTCAAGCAGTGCACTTCGAAAGAACGGAGCAAGTCCGAGATAAAAATAAACTATCCTCTGGATCTGAGTTCTTAGTGTCGATAATTTAACATCGAGAGTTTCCATAAAATGTGTTGAATTTTTTTTTTCGGCAACGGTTCGATCAGAACGACAGCTGCCCACATTCATCCAACTGCAGCCTCCTTTCTACGATCGATCTGAGTAATTCGATGGCACAATTATTTTTTCAGAGCCATGGAAAGTATATGCAGAAGAGTGGCTAGTCTCTGGCTGCATCCGAATTTCATATTTTACCGTACACAACTTGGCAAGGATCATCAGAGATACATCAAGTATCTTCATACCTTCACTGACAATGTGAGTGGGAAATTACACACATGCCTAGATACAATATTCACTCTTGTCTAATGCCAGAAGAACAAACTAAAAAATTACTGTCTCACTACAGGTGATACAAAAGAAAAAGAAAGTTCTCTCTGAACAGAGTCGTCGGCCTGTCTTACCTGACGATGAAGAGGATACTGGTAAGAGATTGCCTTGTTATAGGTCATGTAATTCACAAGCAGTAGGTTCTGTTCATATATAACAATTCAAATATTCAGGCGATTGGACTCCCAGGAGAAAAGTATTCCTGGACCATCTCATAGAAGTATCTCGTGGTAGCGAAATGTTGTCGGATGAAGAACTTCGCGGGGAAGTTGACACAATTATGGTAGCCGTAAGTTACTCGTTTGATATTAACAATTGGATGCTTATTGGCCGTACATACATACATTCAGGCAAGAGGGCAGATCAAGTTATAATATTTCAAAATTTCATTGTAGGGAACGGACACAACTGCCGTCACAAGTTCTTATGTGATGTTAATGCTAGCCTCTCACCCGGAAGTACAGGTATAGATGTGATTCACGTAGTCTGATTTACACAATGCGCGAAGATATTTCGTAAATTTTAATTACCTTTGATATCACGACAGGAGAGGGTTTACCAGGAACTATGTGAGATTTATGGAGACGACGATGGCGAGAAGCTGAACGTCACTCCGGAGGACTTGACACGCATGAAGTACCTGGAGCGCGTGATCAAAGAGACATTGCGCCTATTCCCAGTCGCGCCTTACATTGTCAGATCGGTGACGGACGATCTGGATATAGGTCAGCATGCTTTATATGTATTTTGTTTTCTTCCTATTCCATTATTCTAATAAAAATAACAATGTAGATTATGAATTTATGACGATCAAGAAATTTGAGAAACTGACAGAGTTCTTGGTACTTTGTGCTCGGTATATTCTAACCCATCTACTGTCTCAACATTTGGTGTTCTACTCATACGGGAATTATTGATGTGAATTATCGACAGGTGAACATATATTACCGGCAAAAAGTTTTGTCGGCCTCTCAATAATAGAGCTCCATAGAAATGGGGATATATGGCCAGACCCGTTTAAGTTCGATCCAGACAGGTTCCTGCCCGAAGAAGTGAAAAAACGAGACTCCTTCGCGTATTTGCCATTCAGCGGTGGATCGAGAAATTGCATAGGTACGCATTTCGTGATTGATGATGATAGTCGTCGCGCCTCCACTGACAGTTTCTGGACGTATGCGGGAAACTCGAAGAGAATCAGTATCGGTGGAAGTGCGAGCGACTGTCAATGGCGGTTTAAGCTTTATTAAGTTTTTTTTTTTCCAACTGTACAGGTCCTAAGTACGCCATGATGTCAATGAAGACACTTTTCGCGACAATTCTTCGAAGATACGTTCTAAAGAAGGATAACGTGATACCGACGCAACATCTCCGACTCAAATGGGAATTCATTATGAGACCTGTAGATCCGATCACAATCAGAATTCAAAGCCGATCACGAAAAGTTGCATCGGCTATTCATAGTTGAGGCGGATATATAGTTTTCTTCCGTCTAAATACTGTAAGAAACAAAGAGATAAGAAAGAAAGAAAAAATTTCCGAGTACCTGGTACTTGGCGGGCTGCTGTTACTTTTTACAAAAATGTCCGCCAAGTACCACTACCTCAAATTTTTCACTTTTCTTCATTCATCGCATCGTTTAGCATAATTAGAATATACATTGATTGATATTTCGTGTCGAAACTAATAAATGTTTTGCTGATTAAAAGAAATAATTCACTGGGACCCGCACTAAATATGTCTTCTATATTTTACGTGTGTATTATTTAATTAGTTTTATTTATACATATAGTTACTGTCTAAAGAGGGAAACAAGATAGCATTACTTATTGGCCATTTGGTGGACGGATTTGAGGTTATTTGAAAGTTAATTTCGTTTTTTATCAAGTGATTTCTCTCTACTTGAAAAATCGAACGATTTTCGTATGAAACATCTTTTTCTTCGTGAGACACCGATTTTTTCATGATAATATAATCACCCGATATAGGTATTATATGTATATGTACTAGAGATTTTCAAACTTTTAAGAATTTCTTACCTCCAAGCCATCTTGTTTGGAGAAAAATTTCAACAGACAAATATTCGTAATTTCACGAAAAGATTCTCGAAGAATTATATTCTTTCTGAACTTTTTTTCTTCATTAAATAATTTTCGATTTTTTTTGTTCGCGTAAAAAAAAAAAAAAAACTGCAATATGAAGATATAGTAGAAAAAAATTTCTACAATCATTTTCCAAACTTATTTGCATAAAATCCAGGAAAATCTTCCATAAAATATAGAAAAAAGGAAAAAATTGTTGAGCTGTACTGGGAGATGAAAATTTCGTCACGGCGAAAGTTATATTTGAAAAGCACTGAAGAAATAAAAATATTTCTAAAATTGGAATTCATTTTCGACGTATACAGCAGGTGAGTCTCGTCAAAGGTCTAGCCTCACTTGTTATAGAAACATGATTTTTGGGAAAATAAATCGTGCGATCTCGTGAAAATTTAATCGGTCGAAAACTGACATGCGAGCAGCCGGAGGAGAGGCTGAATTTGAGGATGTCACAAGCTGCTTGATTAGCATTTTGATTTCTTTTACACAATTTGACATTTTTTTTATCGATCTGCTCAACCTTGAGTAAGTTTATTAGTACCGGTATGTTAAACTGGTTTTTACTTCGCATCGTAATAGCGTCTCGAGGTTCGAATAGGAGAACATTGTATGGTCGAAAAATACGTTGATTAGATTATCTTGAAACGTCGACTAGGTGTAAAGAATTTTTAACTTCCCGCTATGAAAATTGAAAATTTTCATAAAAGAAGGGAAGTTACTGGTTTCGGTCCGATTGGTTTCGAAAACCGAGTTTTTATCAGATGTCGACGTTTTGAGGTCCTAGGAAGCTATTCCGACTATTTTTGGATGGACGTCCGTTTGTGTGTGTGTGTGTGTAAACAAATTTTTTGTCGTACGATATCTTTAGAACGAATTGACCGATTGGAATGGTACTTGTAGCGATCGAAAGGGTTTATCACGACTTAGATCTGATTAGATTTTGGAGTCAATCGGTCGGAGTTCCAAAGTTATTCGAAAAATAAAAATTAAGAAAAAAAAAAATTTCATGTTTTTAGCGCATATCTCCTAAGCTGTTCGTGCGATTAGTCTCAAAACTTGATCAGATTTAAGTCTTCGATAGCCCTTTCGATTGCCGCAAGATTCGTCAAAATCGAACGATTAGTTTGAAAGATATTGCACGACAAAAATTTCTTTTTTTGTCGTGTGATACCTTTGGAACGAATTAACCGATTTGAATGATTCTTGCTGCGATCAAGAGACGCGGTAGAGTCTCGTGCCAATTAGTACATTGGAAAAAAAAAAAAAAAAAATTGAAAATATTATATGACTTTACCGCTGTCTTTCACCGGAACGAGAGCTCGGCGAGGGAGTGGGGGTAACCATATCATTTCATTGCAGCGTACAGACAGGCAATATCTTAGGGCTCGTTGATTTAATACAGGAATAAGGGGCCGTCCATAAATTACGTAACGCACTTTTTGGGCGATTGGGACCTCCCCCCCCCCCCCCCTCCCCTCAACACTGCCCAACGCTCGGTCAGGCGCCCCCCCTAAAGTGCCTTACGTAATTTATGGACGGCCTCTAAGATGCGAAAAAGATTTCATTTGAGCCTAAAACTAGTCAACAACGTATTTTGTCTCGGTTAACGTTGTGGCTATTTTCACAATTCTTATCCTGAATTTCTTGTCCGTCACGAAAATGCATTCGTTCTGCTTAAGACCCGCGATATGGTTGGTGTTTGTTCTAACGTCGAGATTTACTTTTGGATACGTCGAAAATGTAACTCGCGAGCCGACGACTTCAGCCAAATTAACCGGGAAATATTTCAAACCTCCTTGGATCAACTTAAACAATTCGTGGACAGACGGGGTAACATCCCACTGTAGGAATAACGTCGTGACGCTTTTCGAAAGTGCTGATGCCGGAGAGACGTGGGCTTTGCAAAGTAAGGATTGTATACAATAATACTAATAGAGATTTAAACTTTCGAAATCTCCGAGCTCTGGTGTCTCAAACTCTGGTGTCTCAAACTTAAACTCAATGTTTTTGAAATGTTTTTTTCAAATTCTCATAAAATACTTTTTGAACGTACATATTTTCAAAGCATATGCGAAATATTGTTTAGAAATCTTACGAAAGCAGGTTGTATTCGTTTATAACGTAGATATTTGGGAACGAAACAAACCCATAGAAGCCTGTGCTAATCAAGAAAAACACACAGTAAGATTATAACATATGTGCATGTCAATTAAGTCTAATCGTCTAAAAACGGTCACCCATCTAAATGCTGGCCCTGAGCATCGTTGCTTAACGTCCTTGATCGAGTGAAGTCCGGTTTTCATCTAACTCCAATGAGTGCGAGACTAGATAAATTTTTTCTTGAATTTATAACACCAACGATTATTCACGAACTTCGCATTTCTATATATCGAATGGTATTCAGTTAAAAACTATATCGAATAGCTTATAATATTTATCACGGCGACAAAATTGTTGGTTATCTGCTACGGGAATCCACGAAAATATAATTCACCATTTTCTGTACAACTATACATTCCTACTTCTTTGAGAAGATTCATGAAAATTACTAATCGCCTTTTGGTTGTCTAAACACATACCCAGATGGCCAGATTAATGAATTGCAATTCTATTACAGCAACTTTACCGTTGTCAACATTCGCATCAAGCATAATTGTTCTTGCCACCAACTTAGTACGGTAATTGATTGTAGAAAAATTCTAGCAATATGCTGCCAACACTTGAAATATGCAAATCAGTTGACAACACATTGCTAGTATTTTCTACAATCAAAAACCGTATTGAGTTGCTAGCAAGAACAACGCTTGATGCGAGTGTTAACAACGGCAAAGCTGATGTAATCAATTGTAATTTATTAATCCGGCTATCTGGGTATTTATATGGTCATTTTGCCGATTTTCATATCAAGCTATACATGATCATATACATAATCTGATCTGTCCATACAAAGCCGGGTCTGGCCAATTTTTTTATCAGGCTATATATAGCCTGATATAGTTTGAGCTGTCCATATATTGTTTGATATGCCCACGTATAGTTTGATCTGTTCATATAGGGCCAGATCTCGTCAATTTTCATATCAGGCCTGATATGGGCGATTCATATAGATTTTTTTTTTGTTGATTTATAGTGTTGGATGCATCTTCAAAAGTACCACTGGGAATCCTGACGGGTAATTTATATGACTTTGGAATGTACGACGAATGCATCCGGGTGATAAGTAACAGCAACCCCACAAACATTCAGGGTCGACATTGTATGGTCTCGTTGTCGATTCCACCTAAATTCGTCAGAAACGCCGCTGAAATGCTGAATGTTCAAAAAATGTCCTACCTCATCCCTCATACCGCTGGCGTTAACCTCAGCTTGACATTATCTGTTTGTCTGCCCGCGTCCTGCAGCACCCAGGATGTTGTTGGCTTTGTCGATGCTTCTATTCAGAGCACACCAGAATTTGCTGAAGTTGAAGTCAGTGTCGACCGGGTAAAGTGTTCAGGCGTTGAATCTGTAGATGATCCGACCACGGGAACAATTCTGGCCCTGTAAGTCAACGAAGTGGAAACCAGGGAGTTTAAAAAATTAGGCAGATCCTTGTCAAAAATAATCGGCAACAATTTACGGATTTTCCAGATCTTTCGTCATAGTGATCGCTTCCGTTCTACTAGTTTGCACTGTTTGCGATTTTGTAGTGAGAACGAGTTACGGAAATTCATCCATGGCTCTGAAAACCCTAGCCAAATTTTCAATTTACACCAGCACAATCAACTTGTTCAGCACTGAAATAACTTCTGGAGCTCTGCCAGCTATTCATGGACTGCGATTTTTCAACTCATTTGTGGTCATAATTCTGCATAGGATTAGCTTTACACCTGTCAGACCCTTGGTCAACCTGTCTGATATGAACAAGGTTGGTACACGGTGCACATATTTTAATCTTTGCGATCGCAAATTCAACGTAAAAGTATAAATAAGCACTATACGATAATCAAATTAGACACAGAATTTTAACTTGTTTAATTGTTCTTTCCGACTTGCGACAAAATTGTTCAATTATAGACAAGAGGTTCGTTACTGGGACCAGTCGTGACCATACTTCCTTACGCGATCGACACCTTCTTTGTCATCAGTGGATTCTTGACGGCCTATTTATTCCTAAAAAGAATGCGAGCAGGGAAAAAATTTAATATACTGGAGTTCTACCTTCACAGATATATAAGGTGCTGAGATTATTCTGTATTAGAATCAAATGACCATTCAGTAGAATCGAAATTGTGCTGGTAATTGTGAAATTTTAGTTACTAAGGAATAGTTTTATGGGACTTTTAATAACACACAAGGCCTAGTTGATGATTGTGAAATAAATTTCATGTATTGTCGCATCTAATTTTATATGGATATAGGTATACATTATAGAAACTTATAATTGACCTGAACATTTCCAACTCTTCAATATAAAATGCCAATACCAACAACTCTTCCTCTATTTCAGATTAGCACCGTGCATGGGCATCGTGGTGATATTCAGTATATTTATCCTCCCTCATCTTGTATCTGGTCCTCTGGGGGAAATCCTTCTTAGAACCCAGATTGCTCATTGCCGAAAGAATTGGTGGACCAATCTCCTCTTCATTCAGAATTTTGTAAACCGACAAGAAATGGTGATGTATAACCGAAAAATTTACATCTAGCTCATTCAATTCATTAATTTTAAACATATAGGTATGTCAACAAAATACATTAAATTACAGTGTCTTCCACATACCTGGTCTTCAGCTGTTGAAATGCAATTTTGCCTATTTTGTCCGATTATTCTGTACCCGCTATTTCACCGACCCAAATTTGGGCTAAGGATGTTGGGTGTACTTTCAATTATTTTCCTGATTATCCCAGCTGTCCAAATTGTTGTAAACAATTACTCCTTTGTCTTCAATTCTACAAAATCGTAAGTAGAAGTGCACTGTCGAAGAGTTTACGTTACTGACGTTATTACGTTTCTAGTCACGCCGAGAGCATAACTGATTTCTTCAATTCGTACATGATTACTTACAACCGAGCCTTGCCATATCTCGTCGGAATTTTCTTGGGGTATGATGTGGTGAATAACAAAAGACGGCTTACCAAGGTAATGCAAATTCTCAATGCAGCTACGGATAGAGTATATCGACGGCTGAGCAGAACAACATCGTATCTCAAAATTTGATTCAAAAACATCGTATCTCAAAATTTGGTTCAAGAACATCGTATCTCAAAATTTGATTCAAAAACATCGTATCTCAAAATTTGGTTCAAGAACATCGTATCTCAAAATTTAGTTTAACAACATCGTATCTCTGTGTATAAGACATAGGAGATACGATGTTTTTGAACCAAATTTCGAGACACGATGTTGTTGAACCAAATTTTGAGATACGATATTGTTGAATTGAATTTTGAGATACGATGTTGTTCTGCTCAGCCGTCGATATATCCGCACTGCTTCTGCAGCCAGCATTTTGCCCGTGTTTTATGTTCTGATAGGTGCAAGCTGCTTTCAACTGGATTCTGGTCTGCATTTTTGTAATATTTTGTTTCTGGAACGCTAGTTTCGTTCAGCCTATATCGGTCGTGTATCATGCGATCTCGGAAGCGATCTACGTGAGCCTCGGACGCCTAGCATGGAGCCTTACCGCGGCTTGGATTCTCTATGCATGTACTCAAGGATACGGAGGTGAGTTATGAGCTTCTGAGAACCTGTCGACAAGACTATAAATGAGAAATAAGATAAAGAGTTGTGTTCCGTGGATAAACCATAGATCTCAAAATCAATACGTGATATTTTAGGTCCATTCACACGGTTCCTTTCACTACCAATATTCATACCACTCAGTCGGATGTCCTATTGCATTTATTTGGTGCATTTCTGCGTACAAGCCGTAGTCATCTGCACGCAGCGCACTGCTGAATTTTATGCACCATTTAATATGGTAAGTTGGTTTGTTTTTGTTCATAATTTTCATTCCCATTGCTTCGTTTAAGTAATTATTGCGAGTCACTGTAATATCCATGGCTTTGGTAATAAATCACGTTTTTCCTGCAGGTTTATCCGGTTGCTGGTGATCTTCTGATGTCTATCTCAGTAGCGTCCATCCTCTATGTGTGCATTGAAACTCCTTCGATCATCTTGGAAGAAGTCATAAGAGCCAAACCACCCACTACAATTATGTAAGAGTTTTGCATCGATTATGTTAATGCTGCTAAATCTTATCTACAATGAATATTGCCAAGTTCTCAAATCGATCTAGTTGGCCCAAAGGACTTTTCGACCCATTGAATTCTTCATCTTTTCGCCTAACGTCTCGGAAAAAACTCTCACTCTGAGTTTGAATATCAAGTTTCTAAGGAATTTTCCGTATATTTTGATTTACAGTGATAGCACTCCTCCCGGAAAAGGAAAGAAGCGTTCAACCATAATAAGGGAGTATTCAAATCTAATTGAAGGTGAAGATGGATCTGATTCAGTCATCGAAAGAAGGGTGGTACGTTTGATTTTGTTATTTGATATATCATCGGTTGTAGAATCGAAAATGAATTCTGGTTCTCATATAGCAAGAGCTGGACTTTTGGCGAACCGTATGTGACGTACTAAACACCTTGAGCGAAAACAGAACGAAAACGCCTGCGGAGTGGGCGAAGGTTCGGTAACTTAATTATTTTTCTCTGAGCATCATTGTTTGTGTAAGATATTCATCGTCATAAAATTCGCCTGCCTTATAGACATGGCGGAAATGGAGGAATGATACTCACGCGGAGAGTCGTGCAAAAGACATTGCAGAGAACAAGCCGCCCCAATTCCAAAAAAGAATAACTACGGTAAAGCAAGAATTATTGATATTCCTGGTTGCGGTGAGTTGCGGCTTGGATCAACCTACAAACCTCAAGGAGTCAGATATTGCAAACCCTACCCGAACTGCAAAATGAAGGTATATCGGGTTCCACTCCATTCACCAAGAAGCCAAGTCAACGAAGCCAAGCCAAGGAAACGATGTTCCACTGAAAAATTACGGGTAAATTTCGGTCTCTATCCACAGTCCAACTTAGCTCATTATATTTATTTGCTTATGTTTATTGGCGAGAATGAATAAACTCTTCTGGTCTACGGTCATCGTTTATGATAAATGATAAATGTATTCTTCTTACATATTCTCCGAGTAAAATAAACCACGAGAAACAATTTTTATTTGTTCATTAGAATAGTTTAGAAGCTACAATTAGGAGTTGAATTTTCGAAAACAACCACCAAAAATTGGAATCGCGCTCTCCTTTGAACGTTATTATTTACGGTTCCCTTCGTCGTACAGACGTCTGCACAAACTCATTTCAAAGCTCTTGAATTATACTTTCATGTTATTAATTTTCAATGTATCGAACAAACAATTTTCCATTTGTTGAGAACAATTTTATTTTTTAAGTGGAGTGTCACTCGAAGTCATCATCTTGACTATTACTTGACTCGACTTGATCGCCTTGTTATTATCAATTATATTTTTTAAACGTGATTTTCGAGATGTTTCAGTGAACTTTTATTACTTTCGTTATAGTTAGCGATAAAAGATCTGCAAACGAGCGGATTGGATATTTTCTGCAGACAACACTGGAGCATCTTGGAACCGACCGAGGCCGAGGAAAAGCAAGAAGTTTGTGAAAAAAAAAAAAAAAAACAATAGATAATCGAAGATACTATTCATCAATTTGTATTTATCGTATCACTAACCGGAGATTTAAATATACACTACTTTAATTACAGATTGCAATTGTTATTTCTTTGCATAAGCCTGAGTGATCATTGCAAAGATGGAACACCCTACTGCAAAAATTCTCTGATTTTGCATGGTTCAAGAGGATACGAATCTCCATATCTCAAAAGCATAAGATCAACAAGTAAAGGAAATTTATAGGACAAAAAAATTGCAGTTTCGAATCAACTTTCTGAAGAAAAAAATTTTGGGAATTTCTTGAATCCCAAAAATACCAATTTTTATCAGAAATACACAAAAATATTATTTTTTTTAACCAATATGTCACTTTTGATTTGCCTAAAAAATTTACAGAAAATACTCTCAAGTGTTTACAGCAACAAGATATTTTCGTTAAAATGGGTAATTGGCTCAATCGTTTGGAAGCTAGATTTTTTTTCCAAGAAATTAAAGAATCGATAAAGCATATTAGGCATAACATAAATATAGCTTCATCACGCCAGCATATAGCTGGATAAGTGCATCAAATCAATCATCATCGGAATTGAAAACGACTTCCTGTGTGAAAATTTCAGCTGAATTAATTTGGGCAGTTTTCTCTAATAAATGATCTACCCATATTATCTATCAAAACTATACTTTGGCGGTGAATGAAGAATATGAAAAAATATGTTTCGAAAATTTCGTGAAAAATTGCAAAACTTTCGTATTTAAATTTTTTTGATAGGGGACCCAGATTCCGAACTACGTAGTTAACCTGAAAAGTCGATGATTCTTAAAAATTTGCAGATCATCGCAATAGATTTTGCGAGGGAAAAGTGATTCCGAAATATTTGGAAAAATTCGATTCAATTCTTTCGATAGGCACTAGAATTCGGAAAAAAAATCCAAAGTGGTGAGTGAAATCGGCCGTTCTGGCCTATAGATGGCAGAAAAACGAACTAGAAAAAAAAAAAAAAAAAATTCTGTCTCGCTCCAGCTGATAGTGGTTGCTGTTTAAATCATTATGAGATCATTAATACAGCTCGATTTACACTTTCTTATACTTTTCACAAAAATGCCCGCCAAATACCACTACCTCAAATTTTTTACTTTTCTTTATTCATCGCATCGTTTAGGATAATTAGAATATACATTGATTGATATTTCGTGTCACAACTAACAAATGTTCTGCTAATTAAAAGAAATAATTCACTGGGACCCGCGCTAATGTCTTCTATATTTTATGACGTGCGTATTATTCGATTAGTTTTATTTCTACATATAGTTACGTTCAATAAATCTTTTTTTTTTTTTTTCTGCTGCTAACGTGAACGTCATTTAGTCAGATCCTAAATCATCAGTCGCCTAAGGTGATTTTCAACTACCTATATATAATTATTCAAAGCGAGCTATATACACGAATAAATTAGTGTATAACATAAGTTTGCTACAGGAAAATCAATGTCCGCAATTAAGATGAAACGAAAATGATATAGCTATTAATATATTGTGTATATAAGTATTTAAATATACAGGATGGGGCATTTATCTTGAGACAATTTAATATCTTGTAAACGAGACGTTTTACATAAAAATTTTTTATACAAAATTTATTTTGTTCAAAGTAGGGAAACGAGATAACATTACTCATTAATCATTTGGTGGACGGATTCGAGGTTGTTTTGAAGTTAATATCGTTTTTTTTTTTTTTTTTTTTTTTTCTTCGAATAGAAACCCATATTTTTTATTAAGTGATTTCTTTCTACATGAAAAATCGAACGATTTTAGTACGAAACATTTTTTTTTTTTTCACGAGACGCCGCTTTTTTCATGATATATATTCACCCGAACACTGACGTGCGAGCAGCCGGAGGAGAGGCTGAATTTAAGGATGTAACAAGCTGCTCGATTAGCATTTTGATTTCTTTTTCATATTTTGAAAATTTTTTTTCTTATTATCGATCTACTCAACCTTGAGTAAGTTTATCGGTACTGGTATGTTAAACTGGTTTTTACTTCGCATCGTATTCGTAATTCGAGCAAAAACGCATAAAACAGGCAGAGCGTAGCGAGGTTCGGATGAGAAAACGTTATATGGTCGAAAAAAACCGCTCATTGGATTATCTTGAAACGTCGTCTAGATGTAAAGAATGTTCTGTTAAAATTTCAGCCCAATGTCGTCATACATAAACCATCATTTTTGGTTATTATTTTTCCGAACGAACGATCAAACGAAAGTACGCACACAACTAACGATCGCGAGATATTCATCATTCTCATTTTTCTGCACATATCAGCATCGGTCTCCTCCACGATTTTTGCTATAAACTACATTGATCGTTCAAATAGTTTGGCGGTGTTCAGACCGATTCCGGTTCACATTAACGAGCTACCATTCACGTATCGCAGAATAGACCTTTCCACGGTAGCCCTCTGCTTCAGGATATTCCAAATTTCCGGGACCAGCAACCCTACCGTTTATGGACAGCGCGTGTCCCTTCAGTGAACAAAAACTGAACGAAGCTTTCACTGACAAACGAATTCATCGTCTTAGGTAATGTTACATAGTCCGAAAATTATTGACAAAAGTTGTTTCTGGACTTCGGACGATCCTGCAGGGTACAGATACAGGATAACTTACGACTTCTGCTGATAAGTTATGGCAGAACTACTTCACAGGCGAAGCTTTGCGACAACGGGCTACCCAATATTTTTCTACTTGACAATGTGCGTCAAGTGGTCCCATAATTCTTCACGCGTTAAACGTACCGGGTGTTCATTTGAAAACTCCTAACAATCATGTCTCGAAAATTTAACGCTAGATAAAAAAATGTTTCGAATAAAAGTCAAGCTTGGTTTCGAGGGGAAAAAGAACGAAGTGCAAGTTGAAACGACCTCGAAAACGTCCATCGAATCAAAAATAAATAGTGGTATTCAATTGGTAATTCCCTTTCGGAAATTACTTTTAAACATTTTTTCTACTACGTTTCAATTATGTCCGTTCGAACGTTGAAGTGGAAGGTTATATGCTGATAAGTTGGCTGTACGAACGAAAAAATCTTCTCGACATTGATGAATAGTTAGTCCATCAAGTAATCAGGATCTGGCCGATTTTTCAATCAACCAATATTCCCGCAATTGCGTTAGGTATGTACATACTCAACTATATTAACATCGATAAATCACCGTCGATTATCGAATGGAATTAATAATCAATGTGACTGACTGGCAGATTTATAAACAGATATTGAGAGAATCTACGTTTCAGATTTTAAATCGGTATAAAGTACCTCGCTTTATTATTAGATGCAGGAAATGATTCCACGTACCCGGGTTGGAAAAAATCGCGTGGTCTTAGTTTATCGTATATTCATGACCGCAGACTTTCGTTTCCCTTTATAAATTTATAAAAACAAAAATACTAAATAATCATCCAAGACGTTCCACAAAAAGATCCACGAATTTCCAACGATAAAGACGCCTGTAAAATTTCACAAACACGGCCAAACTTGCGTTAATATCAATGAGATCGAAGTCATTTTAAACGCCGACGAAGTTAAAAATGATGTCATAAGGTTATACCGGATGGGCCGAACAGGGCAGGAGATATTGTGTCGTATGTGTTGAGCGCCAAAGATATTCGAAGTTATTTCCATTTGGTTCTGAGCTAAAATCTCGTATTGTCTTCGAATAAAATAAGAGATAGACAGATCAGGTTTGAAAATTTCTTTGGAAAATAGTTTGAATCGGATGTAGAAGAGTTTTTAAGCCAGATTTTGGAAATTTAGGGAATGACTCGTAATATTCGAAAGCATGAAATTATCCTGTGGTTTTTTTTTTACATTCGGCAGCTAAAACAACAATTCCGAATAACTTTCAAAGGGCTTCTATCTGAGAGGGCGATGAGGCGAAAAACTTTCGTTCGAAGCAATTTTCTTGAATAATGCACAGGATAAAAGATTAAGTGGAAAAATTCGATTCTCAATTATTTCAAAATTTTTTACGACCAAACCCGGACCTGACTTTTGTAGAAAACTTGAAGAAGCAAGAAGACTGAACTGCGTAGAAAATATGTGTAACATCAAATACGTGAATTATGTAAATAATCTAAGTTATTTCGATGTAAAGTATATATGCCGTCAACTTGAACCTTATTTGTACAGGCTAATAGCCTGAGCAAGTTATTATGTACAAATACAAATACAAATTCAGTTTCCCCATTTAAACTCCAACTCGACCACACAGCAAGCTGCAAAGATGTTACTGACGTACTAGGAACGAGACAGAATCCTTATGAAATGTGATTTAAACATACCGATCTAAGATTACCATAATTTCGCGGTGCTGATGAGAAGAATAGTAAAAACACTCGCGTGGATCATGACGTAGACTAGTGTGGTATTTTTTGCTGTAATGAGGGAGACGAAGCCAGTTTCACACGTGAATTGATACCGAATTATTACAAGGTCGAGTAATTGGTACCCAAATAATTTCTAATAGCTGGAGGAAAAAAGCATATCCTTAAAGTATCTCCGAATAGTGAAAATGAATTATTGCATTAGGAGGGGTACTGCTCTTCGGCAAGTTATTATGTACAAATACAAATACAAATTCAGTTTCCCCATTTAAACTCCAACTCGACCACACAGCAAGCTGCAAAGATGTTACTGACGTACTAGGAACGAGACAGAATCCTTATGAAATGTGATTTAAACATACCGATCTAAGATTACCATAATTTCGCGGTGCTGATGAGAAGAATAGTAAAAACACTCGCGTGGATCATGACGTAGACTAGTGTGGTATTTTTTGCTGTAATGAGGGAGACGAAGCCAGTTTCACACGTGAATTGATACCGAATTATTACAAGGTCGAGTAATTGGTACCCAAATAATTTCTAATAGCTGGAGGAAAAAAGCATATCCTTAAAGTATCTCCGAATAGTGAAAATGAATTATTGCATTAGGAGGGGTACTGCTCTTCGGCATAGGCAAGATCAGCTATGCCGCTAGTATAAATGGACCTCACCTTTCTGGGACCGGGCCAGTCTTCCAACTGCGATCATTTCGGGTTTCGATCTCTTCGATCGAGGGACTAGTTACGGATAGACGAGACAACTATTTACTGTTTTTATATTTATCCGATCAGCATCGTTCATTTTCGAGTACTTTTGGTGAACCATGTGTGTGTGTAGTAATAGTTGAAGTCGTTTGAAGGAGCGAAACTTTATCCCGGTTCATTTTCTTGCGACATCATTCACAATATCGTACAGAATGAACTATTTTACGATTGTCTATTGCGTTATCGCGTGTGTCGTAATCTATACGATACTCAGCATTTTACTGAAGCTCCGGAGACGGCGTCACCTCTTCAAACTAGCTTCAAAATTTCCGGGACCGTCAACCCTGCCGATTATCGGCAACGCGCATCTCTTTATCGGAAGCACCGAAGGTGAGCGTCAGTCTTCGATGCCCATCGTGATTTTTAATGCATATTTTATCTACGATTTCAGCTATTTTGGATAAACTCTTCCAACTGCGGAGGTCGTACTCTACGACCTATCGGTTATGGATTGGGGACTACTTAACTCTCGTCGTTAATACTCCTGAACAATTCAAGGTGAGATAGTCGAGACGAATATGATTTTTTAGTCGGGAATTTGCTGACAATTGATTCTCCGTCTTAGGTGGTATTACTCAGTCCGAAGACCGCCGATAAGGGCGAACTTTATGACTTTATAAAGCCCTGGCTGGGCACGGGATTAATTACGGCTTCTGGTAAGTTATCGTAGTAGCTTAGAAGTTCGAAATTTGTATTCGAATATTTTAATCGGCTAAACGATGTAAATTATTGACTTCGTACACTCCCCCGCCTCCACATGCTTTTGCCATCCCACAGCAAAAAAGTGTGAAGAGAAAGGATTTTATATCTTCGCGAGAAATTATCACAGCTCAAAAATTCCAACAGGATTTTAATCTAGGACTAAAAAACTTCCGAAAATGCTACAGTGAATTTGAAAAAATAAAGAATCCGTTTTTTTATCAACGATTGAAGTAAGGGAAAGAATTCAAAAATTTTCAACACGCATGAAACTCCGGACAGATTTCGAGCCAGTAAAGTTATTCAAAAAAACTCAACGGCATTCGACAGCTCATGCCTTTACCTTTAAAATGATAGGTCGAGCAATTTTTTACGACCATTTTTCACGAAGTTATAGTCATTTGAGTAAAAAATGGTGTCATTTTTTTCGATCGTTCATATCTCGAGAACTAAAAATGATAGGAAAATATCCCCGGTGGGGGAAGCTGTATTTTTACATGCAGAATATATATATATTCAAGGTGGGATTTGGATTTTGGAGAAAAATAATTTCCCTCGAAGATATAAAACCTTTTCTCTCCACACCTTTTTCCTGGGGGATGGCAAAAGCTTTACAATGAAAGTAAAAAATCGTTCAAGAAAATTGCCCCGCTATAACCTTTCGTCAGAATATTGATCTTAACGATTTTACCATATCACTGTGATCTGTAGTTTTGACTTTGTCGAAAATGGAAAATTCACAGAATTGAGGTGAAAATTATTCGGTATACGCAGGGTCAGTCTTATCAAAGTCATCCGTAGAAGTTGGATTCGAAGGACTAAGGCATTCACAGTGTTGAAGTTACGTTTGATTTTTCAGCCCCCAGTTGTTCAATTAATCGAAAAATTGCGTTTAAGCTTACTGTCAGCCAATCCACGCCCATTTTGGAACTTTTTTAAGACACCCTGTATAGCTAAACGAAGCTCTATCGGCCCGCAGCAACGAAATGGCGAGAACACCGAAGGATCATCCAGCCAACTTTCAGCCCAACGATCATCCAGTCATTCGTTAAAGTATTTGCTGACCGATCAGCGGTAATGGCTGAAGAAATGGAACGGAATTTGGATGGACCGGAATTCGATATTTATAATTACACGTCGCAGTGCGCGTTGCGAACTATCTGCGGTAAGTCAGCTGCAAGATCGCTCGACACGATCCTCAACTGAATCGTCCAATTTGACGATAGTTTCAATCCCCAATTTGAATTTCATTCAATTTTTTACTTCAGAAACTACTATGGGTGTCAAGTTAGGGGCAGAGACAAACAGCGATGGTTTCTACGCGGAAGCAGTTGCGAAGTAAGTGAACCAAATTACTTACATCAACGTTTTAGTACTACAAACTACTGCCTGTGCTCTGTTCTGTCTGATGTGAACTTTGCTGCATTGGGGAAGGTCCGAGGTATGATAAGGGTAGATTTGGTATCCGATACTCTGACACAATTATTCCTACAGGGTGATTGGAATTGCATGCAGAAGAGTCGTCAGTCCTTGGCTTCATCCAAATTTTATTTTCCACCGTACGCCACTCGGCAGGAGCCAGCAGAAGTACATAAAGCTTTTGCACGCCTTCACTGACAATGTGAGTTACGGTAATGATTTTATTTTAGTCTGATATTCACGTGTTCACCGTGAGATCTTTCGAAACGACACGTTTCGTGATCGTGCAACTTATTCTGATAATTGAACATTTTTTTAATCAGCAATTTGTGTTGCCCCACTTCAGGTGATACAAAGGAAGAAGAAAGAGTATTTCGAACAGAGTCCTCGGCCAGGATTGACTACAGATAACGAAGAGGATACTGGTAAGCGATTACTTTATCATAGACCTGTATATAATGTGGATTGTGAAATTTTCAATCAAGCATTACGTCTTTTGCCTCCACAACAATTTATACCCATAATATTTCCAGGCAGTTGGATCCCTCGAAAGAAAATCTTATTAGATCATCTTATAGAGGAGTCCCACGGGAATAAGAATTTGTCAGATGAAGCAATTCGCGAAGAAGTTGACACAATGATGGCAGCTGTGAGTGGATAGTGTTCAATATACATTATTGATGTAGACATCGAAAGTTTCAACCTTATATTGTGTAATGAAAATTATTACAGGGATCCGATACAACTGCCGTCACAATTTCTTTTGTGATGTTGATGCTGGCCTCCCAGCCGGAAGTACAGGTAGGCATGTGATTCACGTAGTCTTCTTCAGAGTTTACTTGGAGATTTTATTCATCTTTTATATCGCCACAGGAAAAGGTTTACCGGGAACTATGGGAAATTTATGAAAACGATGACAGCGAGGATCGACATGTCACTTGGGAAGACTTGACACGCATGTCGTACCTGGAACGCGTGATCAGAGAAACTATGCGCCTGTTCCCGGTCTCGCCTACCGTTTCGCGATTAGTGACGGACGATTTGGACGTAGGTCAGATAGATTTTGTCGTATTATCTGTCTATTTCTTTAACACGATCAAAATACTCATGTGGATTATAAAAACCAGAAGATGAGGGCGCGATAGCGTTCGATCTACTTTGTCCTCGTAGTACTTTTCAACAAACCGTCTCAAAATTTATTCACGTTCGTAGGTGAACACACTTTTCCGGTGGGAAGCCTAGTGGTTCTCTCGATAATAGATCTGCATAGAAACGGGGATGTCTGGCCAGACCCGCTGAAGTTTGATCCAGATAGGTTCCTGCCCGAGGAAATTAAGAAACGAGACTCCTACGCGTACTTACCGTTCGGTGGTGGGCCAAGATCTTGTATAGGTAAGACATTGAAGTATAGAAATAACGATCTTCTTCATTCCTCGATTGATAGTTTATGGACACATGCGGTAAACGTAATGAGAATCGGTATCAGGCAATATGCATGTATGCGTCAATGACGGTCAAGGATTTCTAAAGTTTATTCCAATTTCAGGTTCGAAGTACGCCATGATTTCGATGAAGACACTGTTGGCGACAATACTTCGAAAATACGTCCTGAAGAAGGACGATATCACACCAGTAAAAGATCTTCGATTGAAATGGGAATTTGTACTGAGACCCGCAGACCCGATCAAATTGAGAATTGAGAGACGACAACGATGTAGGAAGCTGTAGTTCTTACGTGTTAGGAAATACCAGTTTTATTTTCTCGTGCCATACATGTGCAACGAAAAATTTATCTGGCAACCGATTACATTATCGATAAGTCCATGTACTGAGCATTTTTTGCTCTGGATCAAGTCGTGTATCTCGAATGAAGGTCAATCAACTGCCGTTCTTCCCTGGACTCCAATTTCCAGGAACGTAGTACATTTAAAATATTTGTTTTTTCTTCAACTTTTCAGTTTGCAAATTCTAATTCTTCTCATCGCATTCTAATTGATGTATTCTATGTAAAAAATAAATTTTTTTGGAATAGTTTGTTCATAAATGTATAATTACACGCTCCACAGGTGAAAAAAGGTGAAGAACTGTAGAGCATCTCGATTACGGTGTATTGACTTCAGTCATTTTCAATTAGCCATAGAAATAATGTACATAACTACAGTATACACTCCCCTCCACATGCTTTTGCCATGCATCCCCCAGCAAAAACGTGTGGAGAGAAAAAATTTTGTATCTTCGAGAGAAATTATCACAGCTCAAAAATTCCAACGGGATCTTAATCTACGACTGAAAAACTTCCGAAAATGCTCCAGTGAACTTGAATAAATGAAGAATTTATTTTTTTATCAACGATCGAAGAAATGGGAAAAAATTCGAAATTTTCAACACGCATGAAACTCCGAACAGATTTCGAGCCAGTGAAGTTATTTAGAAAAAATCAACGGCATTCGACAGCTCATTCCTTCACCTTCAAAATGATAGGTTGAGCAATTTTTTACGACCATTTTTCATGAAGTTATAGTCATTTGAGTAAAAAAGGTATCGTTTTTTTTTTTCGATCGCTCATATCTCGAGAAATAAAAATGATAGGAAAATATCCCTGGCGGGAGAACATGATTTTCACATGCAGAATATATATTCATTCCGAATTTGACTCTTTCATCTAAAAGCCCGCAGTTTTTTATATACTGACCGGAAGTTTTCGGAGGATCATTACAGACGAATGGAATTTTTGGTCCTGGATCTTTTACAAATAAATCGGTGAAGCCCTCCGTTAGCTGCATTTGCTGTGGGTAATCAAGAAGAACAGGAAATCAGAGCTCTTTTCGTATACTAAGCTATCAAAATAAAGACCGAAATACATATGAAATAATTCTTTACGTTATAGGTAAGGCTTGAGTTTGTTTCTTTTAAATAATCTTGAAGGAACCAGAGCTCTTGATATGAGGAATCGTGGGAGGAAATCGATTTCCGAGAAAGGACCATCCGGGAAAAAATTTATTTTTCACTTCATTGTCATAAATTATTCTTTTGAGATCTTTATACAGAAAGTCTTGGACTTACTATACGAATCGAGGATCCTAAACGCGGAATAGTTTCAACTGCCATATAAGTACGAGACTTCCAATTATTTGTGCACATATATTTCAAATTCGACAATCAATCGATACTGCAGTAAAGCAGTTCAAGTTCAAGTTCAAAAATACTTAGTATACGGATTTATCGTTAAGGTACCAGCACCTCAAAGCAACCGATTACCAGATATATTTCTGGCTCGATAATTTATTTCATCGTTGCGTGTGTATGGCACAGGAAAATAAGAGTGGTAATTTTTGACATGAAGAAATTACAGCTCCCTGTATCGTTGTCGTCTCTCAATTCTCAATTTGATCGGATCTACGGGTCTTAGTAAAAATTCCCATTTCAATCGAACATCTTTTACTGGTGTAATATCGTCCTTCTTCAGGACGTATCTTCGAAGTATTGTCGCCAACAGTGTCTTCATCGAAATCATGGCGTACTTCGAGCCTGCAATTGGAATAAACTTTACAAATCCTTGACCGTCATTGACGTATACATGCATATTGCCTGATACCGATTTTCATCACGTTTACCGCATGTGTCCATAAACTATCAATCGAGGCATGAGGAAGATCGTTATTTTTATACTTCAATGTCTTACCTATACAAGTTTTTGGCCCACCGCTGAACGGTAAGTACGCGTAGGCGTCTCGTTTCCTAATTTCCTCGGGCAGGAACCTATCTGGATCAAACTTCAGAGGATCTGGCCAGATATCCTCGTTTCTATGCAGATCTATTATCGAGAGAAGTACTAGGCTTCCCGCTGGAAAAGTGTGTTCACCTACGAACGTGAATAAATTTTGAGACGGTTTGTTGAGAAGTACTACGAGGACGAAGTAGATCGAACGCTATCGCGCCCTCATCTTCTGGTTTTTATAATCCACACGAGTATTTTGATCGTGTTAAAGAAATAGACAGATAATACAACAAAATCTGTCTGACCTACGTCCAAATCGTCCGTCACTAATCGCGAAATGGTAGGCGAGACAGGGAACAGGCGCATCGTTTCTTTGATCACGCGTTCCAGGTACGTCATGCGTGTCAAGTCTTCCCAAGTGACATGTCGATCCTCGCTGTCTTCGTCTTCATAAATTTCCCATAGTTCTTGGTAAACTTTTTCCTACGGCGATATCGAAGGTGATTAAAATCTCCGTGTAAAAGTGTCTAAAGCAGGCTACGTGAATCACATGCCTACCTGAACTTCTGGGTGGGAGGCCAGCATCAACATCACGTAAGAAATTGTACCGGCAGTTGTGTCAGATCCCTGGAATACAGCAGCGATTAGAAAATCTATGATCTCTCATGATCAGGTACTACAATACCTGAAATATATGTACATTGAACACCATTCACTTACAGCAACCATCATCGTGTCAACTTCTTCGCGAATTGCTTCATCTGACAAATTCTTGTTCCCATGGGATTCCTCTATGAGATGTTCTAATAGGATTTTCCTCCGCGGGATCCAACTGCCTGAATACATTGGGTATAAATTATTGTTGTAAAGTCGAAAATCATACTGTTTCATGGATGTGATTGATTTTAATGTTTTCATTTATGACCTACCAATGAACTGAATTATTCAGCATAAATGCAGTCAAATTAACGAGGCCTGTATTTTGTATTCAACATCTCATGAGCACTTAATTAATTGCACACTTCACACATGGGTCTATAATAAAGCAATTATACTTACTACTATCGTCTTCGTTATCTGCGGCCAAGCCTGGTCGACGAATCTGTTCGAGAAGTTCTTTTTTCTTTGTTTTTATGACCTGGAGTATAGTTACACAGCAGAAATTATTGCTAAATCGTTTTTATTCCATTTCTTCAAACTACTGCATAAATTATTTGACGTGTGATCCCGCGGTCGTAATTCTTCCTCACGTCGTCGACCCAAAGTTCAATTATCGCATTGGTTTAAACGAGGAAAAAATGTAACGTTGGCAAAGATCTCACGGTCAACATCTAAACACGAGACTCAAATGAATTTATTTTCTTACTCACGTTGTCAGTGAAGGCGTGCAAAAACTTGATGTACTTCTGCTGGTTCTTTCCAAGTGCCGTACGGTGGAAAATAAAATTTGGATGAAGCCACGGACTGAAGACTCTTCTGCATGCACTCGCGATCACCCTGCAAGAATAATCGCGTCGTCGAGTAGTTCACGTCAATTACAGAATTCAAGTGAACTTGAATGGACATAGACGGCTGTCATTTCGATCGAGCCTTTGCACAAGTATCAGATTTTCTAGGAACTACTAAACAGTAATTATTTCCAAACGGAGCACATATGAGACAAATTGTTGCTAAACGAGTAGGACGTGACTCTACCGAGTTACTTACTTCTCAATTGCTTCCGCGTAGAAACCGTCGCTGTTTGTTTTTTCTCCTAACTTGACACCCATAGCAGTTTCTGAGGTAACAAATTAACATCGCGTTGTTAAACAGTGGCGAATTACGTGATTCAGTCAAAGATCGTATAGTGCGATCCTGCAGGAGCAGACTTACCGCAGATAGTGTGCAGTGCGCACTGCGATGTGTAACTATGAATATCGAATTCCGGTCCGTCCAAGTTCCGTTCCATCTCTTTGGCCATTATCTCCGATCGGGCAGCGAATATTTCAACGAACGACTGGACAATCGATGAACTCAAAGTAGGCTGTATCAGCCTTCGATGTACTCGCCATTTCGGTGCTGCGGACCGATCACAGACCTTAGTCTTAACGAGAAACCGCAGAGCTGGGTTTTCACTTCACAAATTCAATTTACAATTCACAAATTTTCAACTTCTAAATCGTTACGATGACTTACCAGAAGCCGTGAGTAATCCTGTGCCTAGCCAGGGTCGTATGAAGTTGTAAAGTTCGCCTTTGTCGGCGGTCTTTGGACTGAGTAATACTGCCTAAGATAAAGAATCAATTCGTTAGCGAATGCCCGACTTATAGTCAACTTTAGCTCGACTACTCACCTTCAATTGCTCGGGAGTATTAACGACGAATGTTAAATAGTTTCCAATCCATAACCGATAGGTCGTAGAGTACGACCTCCGCAGCTGGAAGAGTTTATCCAAAATAGCTGGAATCGTAGATGAAATATGCATTAAAAATCACGATGGGCATCGGAGAATGATGCTCACCTTCGGTGCTTCCGATGAAGTGGTGCGCGTTGCCGATAATCGGCAGGGTTGACGGTCCCGGAAATTTTGAAGCTAGTTTGAAGAGGTGTCGCCGTCGCCAGAGCTTTAGTACGACGCTGAATATCGTGTAGATTACGATGCACGCGGTAACGCAATAGGCTACCGTGAAATGGTCCATTCTGTAATACGTGAATGACCTCGTGAGAAAATGAACCGGGACGAAGTTGTACGCTGTGAAACTACTTCAAGGATCGATATGCACAAACGTGGTTCACCAAAAGTATTTGCGTCGTCTGCTCTTATCTGGATCTTAATTATTCCGAACAATTTTAAATCGCGAAACGATTGCCGATTTAAGACTGGCTCGGTGTCCGGATGATGCACGTTTCATTTATACCAGAGCCATGGCTCTTCCCCAGGCCGGAGAGCAGTACCCCTTCTAACGCGATGATCCATTTTTGCGAATGGTAGGTGCTTTCGGGATCAGCATTTCGGTTCTCCAGCGATTGGACATTATTTAACTTTCATTTAACGACCTTGTATTTATTCGATACCAATTCACACCCGAGCCAATTTACGTTGATGAAATTTTACAGGGCCGAATCAAGTTCAAGCACCGAAGAAGCGTTGTGTAAAAATTTTAACGGAATTAACGTAGTATTACCGAAGCTGGAAGAACGCAATCTCTTCTTTCTCGTATTCTCTCGGTTCTCAAACCACACTAAACTTTTCGTATAGACCCGTTCCGTGCAATTACGATACTTATTGAACAGATGCTTTCAAGGATTGATTTGAGATTTGGAACGCAAATTCTCTACATCTGTATCTGTCAGTCACGGAGATTGTTAATTACAGCCAATAATCGAAGGTGATTTTCAATGTTAATATAATAGCGGAGTCATTACGCGAGTTGCGCTTGCGGGGATATATATCGGTGTATTATTAAGCAATCGATCAGATCCCGATTGCTTGATGGATCATTTTATTCATCTAGCCAACGTTTGTTAGCATATAACTTCTCATCTCAACGTTTTTGGTCGTCAAAAAAAAACAAAAAAAATCAGCAAATATCACTCCAGGCGAACTTGGCCACTGTGACGATGGTCACACATCCGAAGGATCACGATTGAAGCGTAGTAGAAAAAAATGATTAGAGCTAATTTCCGAGGGCAAACGTCAGTCTGATTATGATGGAAGTTTTCAAGGTCGTTTCAGCTTGCACTTCGTTCTTTTTCCCCTCGAAACAAAGCTTAACTTTTATTCGAAACATTTTTTTATCTAGCGTTTAATTTCCGAGACATGATTGGTAGGAGTTTTCAAATGAACACCCGGTACGTTAAGCGTTAAGAATTATGGGACCACTTGACGCACATTGTCAAGTAGAAAAATATTGGGTAGCCCGTTGTCGCAAAGCTTCGCCTGTGAAGTAGTTCTGCCATAACTTATCAGCAGAAGTCGTGAGTTATCCTGTATCTGTACCCTGCAGGATCGTCCGCAGTCCAGAAACCACTTCTGTCAATAATTTTCGGACTATGTAACATTACCTAAGACGATGAATTCGTTTGTAAGTGAAAGCTTCGTTCAGTTTTTGTTCACTGAAGGGACACGCGCTGTCCATAAACGGTAGGGTTGCTGGTCCCGGAAATTTGGAATATCCTGAAGCAGAGGGCTACCGTGGAAAGGTCTATTCTGTGATACGTGAATGGTAGCTCGTTAATGTGAACCGGAATCGGTCTGAACACCGCCAAACTATTTGAACGATCAATATAGTTTATAGCCAAAATCGTGAAGGAGACCGATGCTGATATGTGCAGAAAAATGAGAATGATGAATACCTCCGATCGTTAGTTGTGCGCGTACTTCCGTCTAATCGTTCATACGCAAAAATAATAACCGAAAATGATGGCTCACGTATAACTACGTCGGTACCAGCGCAAGGTTCGTCCTATTTATACTAACGCGTTAGTTCAAGTTGGTGAGGGAAACGGGATTGAGCCCTTTCTAAATAATTGGCCCTCAAAGTCTGCAGTAAACAGTCAAACAAGCTCTAACGTTAGAAGAGGACGATATAGCTATTCCGGAAATGTTTGTATTAGGACACCAGTATGCGATTACATAACTGATCGGTTCATGATAATCATGAGATACTTGATCCTCCTGACCTACGTGTCTACATAATTAAGTGTTCCATGCGTTTTTGCTCGAATTCCGCTGCGGAGTCAGAACCAGTTTGAATTACGAATGTTAATGAATTGAGTCAAGGTCGCGGTAAAATAATCTTGAATGACGGATGGAACGGAATGACCAACGTCCGAGCAGCACCCAGTTAAAAAAATGTCTACGTTATTTCATTTGACATTTGACATTGGCTTATATAGAATTTTATTTTTCTAAACGTTAATATCCAGGAAACGAGGATCGACAATTAGTCGTTCCTTTTCATACGCTCGTAAACACGTATGTGGTAAGGTCTGGCAGATCATGGCTGGCTACCAATGTTGCGTGACGCTGCTTGTAATGACTTTCACACACGAGATTTCAGGTGTGTCTACACTGGACCTTACAGCGGGGAGTCGTACCGATCTCACGATTAGAAAGGTCAGGGTTTGATAAAGTATGAAGAGAGGAATCGAATATTTAAAACAAAAAAATGTCCACTCAGTTCGAAGTTGCATCTGACGTTGGCTTGCATCTGGACTTTTTTTTTCTTTGAACGTGCATATCTCGGAATCTAGAATCGACAAGTTATGGGCTTCTTCTAAATTACCGCCTCGCACGCAGGTGCGAAGAGGTCCGAAAAGTCAGGGCTGTCCATCAGTATTGCCTGAGGCTGTGTATGAAGACTTCCACACACGTGATCTGATCGATGTGTTTATTTATCTGGTGCTTGCCATGTCCCGCTCGATTTAATTAAGATTTCTTTAATCTACATATACGTCAATACGACAGTCCGATATTTCATTCGAAGCAACCAGAAGAATCGTTAGAAAGTATCGGATTCAGGGCCAAAAGTCGCCTTGAAAAGAGGGCATAAAGTAACTTAGGCCTCTCTAAAAATATTCTTAAAACTAGAGCACTGCACATTTGACGACCAAAATGTGAAAGGAGGTCGAGACTAGATGCAGTAGAAAGAGAGTAGCCAAGCTCGAAAATGCAGCGATCTTACTTGATGTACAGATGAAGTTTTCGAAGTTATAGCTAGCGGCAGTCTACAGCCAATTTCGCAGTAAACGGTACGTGGCTCACGAGCGAGGATGAAATATGGCTGGCAGCTGAGCTGAAATTCTTTCTCTTTCATAAGATATGAAAAATTTACGTGTCGGATAACAATTCTTGTTTATCAATTGAGACAAAAAATTTGTTATCCATTGCTGTACCGAAGACCCTGAAATTGGAACGAAGGAAAAAAAAAAGGTGTTTGCCCGAACTACTGTAACTTTTAATCGAGATATCCAAGGTGAAACGTAGTTACAATACCCATTACCATAGGCTCAAGAATAATGTACGAAAGCTACTAAACAAGTAATTTACAGAACAATATTTTCCTTCCACAGATGATCCCATCATTGGCATGTATGGAAAGTTGAACGTAGTATTTATTTGTATAGAAGAACTATATCTGCCTCAAGGCTCAAATAGATGCAACTGATCGTGATCGTCTCTCGATTCTGATTGTGATCGGATCCACAGGTCTCATGACGAATTCCCATCTGAATCGAAGGTCTTCCATTGGTACGACCTTATCCTTCTTCAGGACGTATCTTCGGAGAATTGTCGCTAGAAGTGTCTTGATTGACATCATGGCGTACTTCGAACCTGAACAGTTGAAAAAAACCTTCATAAAGCTTCAACCGGCATTGACACTCACTCGCACTTCCCCTGATACTGATTCTCTTCAAGTTTCCCGCATACGTCCAGAAACTATCAATGAAGACGCGACGACTATCGTCATCAATCACGAAATGCGTACCTATACAATTTCTTGGCCCACCACTGAATGGCAAGTACGTGAAGGAGTCTCGTTTTTTCACTTCTTCGGTCAGGAACCTGTCTGGATTGAACTTAAGTGGGTCTGGCCAGATATCCTCATTCCTATGGAGCTCTATTATTGAGAGAAGAGCTAGACTTTCTGCTGGTAACTTACGTTCACCTAAAACATCAATTCTTTTCGCATAAGTAAATCACCGAATGTTGGGACAGTGAATAAGTTAAAAAAAAATACTGGGCACAAGGTACAAAGAACTCTGTCACTCTGTCACTCAATATTCTTGGCCGTCATTATTCACATTGGTATTTCGGCTAGAGTAATGGAATAGATAAATAACAAATGGTACATAAAATCAGTGGACCTATATCCAAATCGTCCGTCGCCAATCTAACAATGAAGGGCACGATTGGGAATAGGCGCAATGTCTCTTTGATCACGCGTTCCAGGTACGTCATGCGTCGCAAATCTTCCGTTGTGACGTGTAGCTCCTCGCCATCATCGTCTCCATAAATTTCACATAGTTCCTGGTGAACCCTTTCCTGTCGTGATATCAAAGGTAATTAGAATTTACGAAAATCAGGCAAAGTGAATTACATCTATACCTGTACTTCCGGGTGAGAGGCTAGCATCAAGATCACATAGGAACTTGTGACGGCAGCTGTATCCGTTCCCTGCAATAAAATTGTGAAACACGATAAGTGGATTTGCCATTTTGGCTGATTGTATGTCCCGTGAATAAGCATCCATTTGTAAATATCGAACGAGTCACTTACAGTCAACATAATTGTCTCAACTTCCTCGCGAAGTGCTTCATCGGACAACACTCCACCGTCACGGGATACCTCTAAGAGATGGTCTAGGAATACTTTTCTCCGAGGAGACAAATTGCCTAAATATTTGAATTTTTATATGAAGATAACCTACTGCTTGTCAAATATTACGATAAAATTCACGGTTCATCATCTAAATTAAGGCAATCGCTTACCAAAATCATCTTCATTATCAGGTAAGCCAGGCCGATGACTCTGTTCAAGGAGATCTTTCTTTTTCTGTTGTATCACCTGTATAATGAGACAATACTTTTTTAGTTCGTTCTTCTGGCAGCAGACAGGAGAGAATATAGGTAGGCATGTGCGTAATTTCCCACTCACATTGTCAGCGAAGGTATGCAGATACTTGAGGTATCTCTGCTGATCCTTGCCATGTTGTGTACGGTAAAATATGAAATCCGGGTGCAGCCAGGGACTAACCACTCTTCTGCATATACTAGCCATGGCTCTGTAAAAATTATTGAACCATCAAATTACTCAGATCGATCGTAGAAAGGTGGTTGCAGTTAGACGAATCTGGGCAGCTGTCGTTCTGATCGAACGGTTGCGGAAAAAAAAATTCAACACATTTTATGGAAACTCTCGATGTTAAATTATCGACACTAAGACCTCACATCCAGAAGATAGTTTATTTTTATCTCGGACTTGCCCCGTTCTTTCGAAGTGCATTGCTTGAAAATATCTCATGAAGCACAAAATTTTTCCAATCTGAATTGATGACACTGTACGGCGTCAAGTCTATTGAATTAGATGAGAGATTTGCATAATTTTGGTCACTTACTTCTCAGCCATCTCTCCGTAGTGATTGTCACCGTTCTTCTCTGCCCCCAAGTTCACACCCATAGTAGTTTCTAAAGACACGAATTGATGTTACAGTATAATCTGTCGTCGAATTGCAATTCAGTCACAGATTATACAGCAATCGTTAAGTTGACGTACCACAGGTAGTGTGCAATGCCCACTGCATTGTATATTCACTGATATCGAATTCCGGTCCATCCAAATGCCGTTCCATTTCTTTAGTGATTTTTACCGATTGGGCAGAAAATATTGTACAGAACGACTGGAGAATCGTGGTACTGAAAGTGGGTTGGATGAGCTTTCGATGTTCTCTCCATTTGGGATCTGCCGAACAACAAATAACGTTCAGCTGATTACCAATTTCCTCTACAATTATTGGCCCTAGCCCAAAAGCCTCCGTAATTGATAATCCTCACGCCGGCGTTCCACAAACGTGGGCCTCATTAGTTACTTTGATACTGACATTAAATTTGGTAATTGTCTGTACTCATTATACATCGCAAAGAAGAAAAACTGACTTACCAGAAGCCGTAAGTAATCCTGTTCCCAACCATGGTTGTATCAAGTCAAACAAATCGCCTTTGCCAGTGGTCTTCGGACTATGTAATACTACCTGAAACGATGACACTATTAGGCGATGAAAGTTCATTCAACTTTTTATCGCAATAGAACCAACTCACCTTCAATTGTTCCGGAGCACTGATGAGAAATATCAAATAGCTGCCAATCCAGAACCGACAAGGTGTGGGATATGATTTGCACAGCTGGAGAAGTGTATCCATAATATCTGAAATGGTGTATTATATGGATAACTTGACGATTTTATTCGCCGATTGAAACACAAGGAGTGTCGCGTACCTTCGAAACTTCCGGCAAAGAGATGCGCGTTGCCTATAATCGGTAGAGTTGGTGGTCCAGGAAATTTTGACGCCATTTGATAGAGCTTTAGCCGTCGTCTGTGCCTTAGCACAATGCTGAACATCGCGAGGATCATGATGCCCGTAGTAACACAAGAGACCAATGCGAAATTGTCCATTCTGTAATATGTTAATGATTTCTCATTGCAATGAATTCTCATTGAATCCGAACACCGTCAAACACGTCATCAGTCAATTCACAGTAAATGTAGCTTAGATAGATATGGCATACGGGTAGGAGACTCGTGCACATGTGCACCTTAAAATTGATAAATACCTTTTATCGTTAGCCGCGTCGTAATTTTGGCTGATCTCTTGATCGGAGAAATGATAAGCCAAAACGATCGCCCACGAATGAATAGATCGGTACCGGGGCCAGGTTCCTTCTATTTATACTAACACTGTAACTCTTGCTGGCGAGGGAACGGGGCGGAGCCTTCTCCGAATCACCGGAGTTCAAAGTATGAGTGAATCGTGTGTAGAATTGCAACGCATAATGTGAACAGTTTCTCTTCGACTTCAAAATGTACAATGAAAAATGTTTTTGGCGAAGAGTAATGACTTCAAATATATTATAAGGTTCTTAGATGCGACAGTTCGTAAACGGTTTGCCATTGAAAAAAACAAAACAAAAAACGGCGGATCAACGAATAATTCTAATACTACCCAGGACGTATGTCCTGGCATGCACAAAAAAATTCTTCCAGTGTTTTCCAGAATGGATAAATGAAATTTAAGTGCTTCGATCATTTGATGGAAATGCAAGTATTTCCTTAGCGATACTTGACACTCGATTTTCAAACATTACATAACTTTTGGGATTGCCCGTTGTGCCCCACGTTCTCCTACTTCAACCTTGTGATGCTCATAAAAGTGATTTGGCTTCGTGTGTTTTTTGCTCAAATTAAAATGCTCAGTAAAAACTAGTTTGGATTACAAACACCAATGAACTTATTCAAGGTCGAGTAGGTCGTCAAATCATTTTATTAATCAGCTCCAATCAGTCTTATACCGGGATATCAAGTGAATATCCCAGTCTGCGCATGTAGGTAAATTGTCGGAGATAAAACCGAACATTTGAAACAAAAAATTATCCAGTCAGTTTGAAGAATAGCGATTTTATTCAATTTTGCAATTGTCATTAAGAACGTTGGCTTGTACGAATTTTTGGTACAGCTACAGCTAGCGGCAGTCTAGAGTCACCTCACAAATCAACATGAAATATGGTTAGCATATCCCTGTTAGAACAAATATGTAAATTTTAACATCGTTTTGAAGTTCAAGGAGATCCACTCAAAAGTTTATGTCAATTTTGAACAAACTGTTCATGTCAAGTGTTGGAGAAAGAAATGTGTTATTGTATTAATACAAACGTAACATTTTGTTTCTGTAATGAGAACACATTCTTACAGATGTTCTAATCGTATTTCAACTTAGAATTTGTGTTGTCTTGAAAATTTACTGTACATATGTATTTGCATTTTCATAACGAAGTATATCGAATGTATTGTACTGGTTAAGTCAGCTCTAAAAAAGTGTTAATTTTGACACAAAAATTTTAACATTCAAACATTTTAACATTTATACTGAACAAGTAATTTACAGAACAATATTTTCCTTCCACAGATGATCCCATCATTGGCATGTATGGAAAGTTGAACGTAGTATTTATTTGTATAGAAGAACTATATCTGCCTCAAGGCTCAAATAGATGCAACTGATCGTGATCGTCTCTCGATTCTGATTGTGATCGGATCGATCTCACGATTAGAAAGGTCAGGGTTTGATAAAGTATGAAGAGAGGAATCGAATATTTAAAACAAAAAAATGTCCACTCAGTTCGAAGTTGCATCTGACGTTGGCTTGCATCTGGACTTTTTTTTTCTTTGAACGTGCATATCTCGGAATCTAGAATCGACAAGTTATGGGCTTCTTCTAAATTACCGCCTCGCACGCAGGTGCGAAGAGGTCCGAAAAGTCAGGGCTGTCCATCAGTATTGCCTGAGGCTGTGTATGAAGACTTCCACACACGTGATCTGATCGATGTGTTTATTTATCTGGTGCTTGCCATGTCCCGCTCGATTTAATTAAGATTTCTTTAATCTACATATACGTCAATACGACAGTCCGATATTTCATTCGAAGCAACCAGAAGAATCGTTAGAAAGTATCGGATTCAGGGCCAAAAGTCGCCTTGAAAAGAGGGCATAAAGTAACTTAGGCCTCTCTAAAAATATTCTTAAAACTAGAGCACTGCACATTTGACGACCAAAATGTGAAAGGAGGTCGAGACTAGATGCAGTAGAAAGAGAGTAGCCAAGCTCGAAAATGCAGCGATCTTACTTGATGTACAGATGAAGTTTTCGAAGTTATAGCTAGCGGCAGTCTACAGCCAATTTCGCAGTAAACGGTACGTGGCTCACGAGCGAGGATGAAATATGGCTGGCAGCTGAGCTGAAATTCTTTCTCTTTCATAAGATATGAAAAATTTACGTGTCGGATAACAATTCTTGTTTATCAATTGAGACAAAAAATTTGTTATCCATTGCTGTACCGAAGACCCTGAAATTGGAACGAAGGAAAAAAAAAAGGTGTTTGCCCGAACTACTGTAACTTTTAATCGAGATATCCAAGGTGAAACGTAGTTACAATACCCATTACCATAGGCTCAAGAATAATGTACGAAAGCTACTGAACAAGTAATTTCCAGAACAATATTTTCCTTCCACAGATGATCCCATCATTGGCATGTATGGAAAGTTGAACGTAGTATTCATTTGGATGAAAGAACTATATCTGCCTCAAGGCTCAAATAGATGCAACTGATCGTGATCGTCTCTCGATTCTGATTGTGATCGGATCCACAGGTCTCATGACGAATTCCCATCTGAATCGAAGGTCTTCCATTGGTACGACCTTATCCTTCTTCAGGACGTATCTTCGGAGAATTGTCGCTAGAAGTGTCTTGATTGACATCATGGCGTACTTCGAACCTGAACAGTTGAAAAAAACCTTCATAAAGCTTCAACCGGCATTGACACTCACTCGCACTTCCCCTGATACTGAATCTCTTCAAGTTTCCCGCATACGTCCAGAAACTATCAATGAAGACGCGACGACTATCGTCATCAATCACGAAATGCGTACCTATACAATTTCTTGGCCCACCACTGAATGGCAAGTACGTGAAGGAGTCTCGTTTTCTCACTTCGTCGGGCAGGAACCTGTCTGGATCGAACTTAAGCGGGTCTGGCCAGATATCCCCATTTCTATGCAGCTCTATTATTGAGAGAATGACTAGACTTTCTGCCGGTAACGTATGTTCACCTTTAACATCAATAATCCCCGGATGAGTAAATCACCAATTGAATGCAATTATAGACAAATTAAAGAAATGCACAAAAGCATGCGGACCTATATCCAAATCGTCCGTCACCAATCGCCCGATGAAAGGCACGATTGGGAATAGCCGGAGTGTCTCTTTGATGACGCGATCCAGGTACGTCATGCTCGTCAAGTCTTCCGGTGTGACGTGTAGCTCCTCGCCATCATAGTCTCCATAAATTTCATATAGTTCCTGATGAACCCTTTCCTGCCAGGACATCCAAGGTAAATAGGCTTTAAAAAGTATTCTGCAAAGCCTCACGAGCGAGAGAGCACTAATCTTTGCGGATATTAGGTGAATCAGTTAACGTGAATCAGATGTACCTGGACTTCCGGGTGAGAGACCAGCATTAACATCACGTAAGAACTTGTGACGGCAGTTGTGTCAGATCCCTGGAAAGACCATTGTCATAATATGATAATGGGACTAGTAATCTTGCATGGTTGTATGTTCAATAAGCATCTAATTGTAGGTATTAAACGAGTCACTTACAGCAGCCATTAATGTGTCAACTTCCTCGCGAAATGCTTCGTCTGACAACATTCCTCCGTCACGGGATACCTCTATGAGATGGTCCAGGAATACTTTCCTCCTAGGGGTCGAATCGCCTAAATAATTTTATGAACAGAACATACTCGGGTATACACATACATTCTACATGTGGGCCTCTAACAAGGGAATCACTTACCAGTATCCTCTTTGTTATTTTTAGCTAAACCTGGCCGATGATTCTGTTCCAGAAGCTCTTCCTTCTTCCTCTGTATCACCTGGAGTGAGATACAGTAGAAATTGTAAACTATGCCAGATTTTAGTAGTTTGTATTTCATACAACATCAATTATCAGCTGGACAAATATCGAGAACAAAGTGAATACATTTGTCAACTCACATTGTCAGTGAAGGCATGCAAAAACTTGATGCACTTCTGCTGGTCTTTGCCAAGTTGTGAACGATTGAAAATGAAATCTGGGTGCAGCCAGGGACTTGCTGCTCGTCGACACATACTCGCAAGGACTCTGCAAATATAGTTTTTTCTTAAAGGTTTAGGAATAGCAGGAGGGGGGTGGGGCCAGTGAAGTCTCAAAACCAGGAAATGGCTCAATTCTGCTTCAGACCTGCCCCGTTCCTTCAAAATGCATTGCTTAAAAAGTGTGGACCCCATACTCATTAATGAAGCAGAAAATTTTCCCATTCTGAGTTCGTGATACTTCACGGATGTTGGACAAGTTGATTGACTTAGTTAAAAGGTTGACATGATTTGGTTCACTTACTTCTCAGCCATCTCGCCATAATTTGTGTTTCCGTTCTTCTGTGCCCCCAGGTTCACACCCATAGTAGTTGCTAAAAACACGAATCGATGTTACAGTAAAATCTGCAGTCGACAAATTATAATCCAGTTACAGATTGTTCAGTGATCCTATAGTCGACGTACCACAGGTAGTGTGCAATGCCCACTGCGTTGTATATTCACTAATGTCAAATTCTGTTCCGTCCAAATGCCGTTCCATTTCTTTAGCAATCGTCATCGATTGGGCAGAAAATATTCTGACGAATGACTGGAGGATTGTTGTACCGAAAGTGGGTTGGATCAGCTTCCGATGGACTCGCCATTTCGCACCTGATGATTTTCATTTCAAGTATTAGTCTCAGCCGAAATCATCCACTTGCAGGGGATCACTAAATACCTTATAGTAATGGCATTTGATAATGGTTGACACATTGTTCATCGTGAAGTAAAAAATTATCGCATAGCCTTGGCGTCGCGATCCTTACTTACCAGGAGCCGTGAGCAATCCCGTGCCTACCCATGGTCGTGCGAAGTCAAAAAAATCGGCTTTGTCAATAGTTTTTGGACTATGTAATACTACCTGAAACGACGATACCCATTAGACATAAAAGAAACATCATTGAAGTTTCGCCCGCAATAGAATTAACTCACCTTCAATTGTTCAGGAGTATTGATCATGAGCAACAAATAGTTGCCAATCCAAAACCGATAAGGTGAGGGATGTGACTTGCCCAATTGGACGAGTGTATTCATAATATCTGGAATTTGTTATGACATAAATAATTCGACGATTTTATTCGCTGTCTAAAACGCGATGGGCATTGCAACTTATAGCGACGCTAACCTTCGGAACTTCCGGTGAAAAGATGCGCATTGCCTATAATTGGTAAGGTTGGTGGTCCCGGAAATTTTGATGCTTTTTCGTAGAAATGTCGCCTACGTCTGTGCCTTACCACAATGCCGAATATCGTCAGGATTATGATGACCATAGTAACACAAGAGGCTGATGCGAAATTGTCCATTCTGTAATATACCATGTGAATGATTGCTCGTTAAAATGAAATGACGTGAAATATAAAAACGATACAATATCTATCTCGAAGTAAATTAAAACCTTTCGTGGTGAGTTGTGTCGCACTTTTGGTCGAATATCGTTCGTTCGTGAAAATAATAACCCAAAATGATGGCTCATGGATGACTACATCGGTGCCGGCAAGATTCCTCCTATTTATACTGGGGCAAGAGCTCTCGTTGAAGAAAGGACAGGATTGCAGAGATCTTTTTTTCGTCATGGACGCTCAGAGGCCAATTAAGCTCACCTACATACTGTAAACACTTTTTTATACACCTCCTAATGCATAGCGGAAAAGTTTTTTTCGCGTATAAATCATAAAATCGAAATCTAAGGTCTTTGTTCATCGTTTGAGCCCATGTTGATAGCCTTCGTCAAGATAAGTATATTTTAATTGAGTCTTGACTTTGATCTAAGCTGATGCCTATTCTAATTGTTTCATGAGCTGAAAATATAACCAGCCAAAAATTGACATCGTGGTTTTTCAACTCGATTAGATCTTTCTCTATATAAGAGAAAAAAAATATCAAACAAGTATATATAAGGTACATTCCATGTGACTCCAGCCACCCCAAAAAAAATGACTAAATCTCAAAAATTTTCTAAAGATCGGGGTATAAAAGTACAATACTTCTGCCAAGTATACGACCCATGCTGAGTTGCACACGAGTAACTCAGCACACTCAGTTCTGTAATTGAAACAGAGGTTTTTGTGAAAATTTGCGTCGTGGAAAAGGCGGCCGTTCCAAAATTAATTCTGAAAATTTAAAATTGATTTTGGAGCGGAATTATGTTCGGTCAAAACTCGTTAACTGAACAATATAACGTCGTTACTGCACCACTTCAGGCTGGTTTTAGTTCCAGATGAATTACAAAACACGCGCTGACGTAATAACGAGACAAGATCTTCCGGAAATCTTTGTTCGAACACCACGATGCGCGATTACCAACCTCGGGTGATAATTATAAGTAACTTAGACCGCGTATGTACGCATATATAGGTGAGTATCGCATGCGTTTTTGTATCGGTTTTTGTTCGAATTAGGCATACACTGCGGAGTCAATACCAGTTCGAAATATGAAGAGCAATGAACCTATTCAAGGTCCAGTAGATCGCATACGGAAGAAAAAAAAAAAAAAAAAAAAAACGAGGATACGAAGGAATAGCAGTTATGAACTTTCAGATTTTACCTATCATTTGCAAAATCATGATGACTGTAAGGTAACTCCATAAGGTTCTGTCTGTCGAATCATTATTTTATAGCATCAATGACTTTATTTTCAAAAATTTGGCGGATGCGATTTTTTTATGCTTTGAGAGATGTGAATTCTCGAATAATTATGAAGCCAGAATAGATCGTATCAGCCAATACATCGGAGATTTTGATATTAGGGACTTGAATTGGTTCATTTTAGTTAGGGTTTGGGCAACTATTTCATTTCCTTGAGCAAATGGGATAAAAATAAAAGAAAAGGAAGAATTACAACCTTTTGGGATAAAAAATCGCCTTTTTGTTGATTACGACCTTATGGCTTATATATTATTAGTGAAACGATGTATCATTATTACTATTTGTCGACTGAATGAAGAATCGTAATCTTTCATATATATCACTGAAAAGTGGCACCATTAAAAATGACTTAACTTCAGAAATTAGAATCTGCAGGATGGGTGTTCGAAAACACTACGAGAAAAAAAATCGGCAAAAACTTGTGGTTCACAGTTTTTGAAGACCAAAATTTTTTTTAAAAATATGAATATATTTGCATACAAAAGTTATGGATGATACATGAAATAAAATATCTTAATAGTAACACTCTTTCATTTGGTAGATTCAAGTCGTTGGTGTCGTCAGTGGTCCACTACTTAGCATCCGTCGTGAGGATTTAATTCGATTGTCCAGAAACATTCAATCGGTTACCATGCATGCTTTTGACTAATCTCAAGAATCGACCACTTTATAAATTTTAACAATACGTTGGATTAAAAGACTGTACATTTTTTGGAGTCAAGTATTTACTTTAGGTAGAGTTCTTCTTATGAAACTGGTATTTTTGTTACATAGAGAAAAATTACAGCCGCCTCGAAACAGACGAAACTTCACGTGATCGTCTCTCAATTCTTATTTTGATCGGATCCACTGGTCTCAATAGAAATTCCCATTTGAATCGGATATCTTTTACCGGTACAATATCGTCCTTCTTCAGAACGTACCTCCAAAGAATTGTTGCTAGTAGCGTCTTCATTGAAATCATGGCGTACTTCAAACCTGCAACGAGATGAAGCACTCAAAGCCCTGAAATACTTCTCCCATCCAAAAATCAAAACTCCTCTAAATTCTGTATCCAAGAAAAAAATACCTGGCGACTGGACTGGTTATACAAAGCTAAATAGCATACCCATACAAATTTTTGGCCCACTGCTGAACGGTAAGTACGCGTAGGAGTCTCGTTTCTTAATTTCCTCGGGCAAAAATCTGTTCGGATCAAACTTCAGTGGGTCTGGCCAGATGTCCCCGTTTCTATGGAGGTCCATCATTGCGAGGAGGACCACGCTTCCTGCTGGAAAAGTGTGCTCTGCACCTGTAGTAATTTCAATAATTGCCACATTAGCAAATGAATAAAGTTATCAAAGCCTGTTGCAAAAGTATACTTGGACAAAAGTATCACGAACACTGTTCCTGCATCATACATACTTCATATTTATAATCCATGCAAGTATTTTGGTCAAGAAATGAAAAAGACACAATTAATAGAATAAAAACTTGCAGACCTATTTGCAAATCGTCCGTCACCGATCGCACGAGGTAAGGGGCTATCGGGAATAGGCGCATTGTCTCCTTGATTACACGTTCCAGGTACGTCATGCGTGTGAAGTCTTCCAAAGTGAAATGTAACTGCCCGCTATCATCGACTTCATAAATATCGCAAAGTTCCTGGTAAGCCTGTTCCTGCAGGGATATTGAATGTGAGGAAATCCTACGAAATATTACTTAATACCCGCGTAGCAAGACACATGCGTCATAATTTTAATGTACCTGTACTTCGGGGTGTGAGGCCAGCATTAACATCGCACAAGATATTGTAACGGCAGTTGTGTCGGATCCCTGCAACACGAACATCAGCAGTGAGAGAATCATCGATTTATGTGTCTCCAAAAATTGACTTTACGATTCATAAATGTGCAGAGAAAACTTTTGATCAGTGAATTATTTCTTTAAAACGATATTTCACTGTGATATCACGTCTGGAGTCTTCCAGAAACACTTACAGCTACCATCATTGTGTCGACTTCTTCACGAATTTCTTCATCTGACAATTTCTTGCCGATTCGGGATTCTTCGATAAGATGATCCAGCAATATTTTTTTCTGATAAGTACAACTACCTGAATTGTTGTGAAGTAAGAATAAAAAAAGAACATAATGCTTCATCAAGATCAATAAATTCACTGTTATCATTCATGAGGAACCAATCAACCAAGCTAATGGTCAAAATAATTAGACCTGTGCTCTGAATTTAATATTTTGAGTAATTATTGGCTTTCACATGTCCAATACATGGCTTTGAAAAAGGACACTCACTTGTACCAGCATCCTCTTCGTCATCAGTTGATCCTGGGCGATGGCTCTGTTCGAGGAGCTTCTTCTTCGTCTGTATCACCTGAAGTTGAAAAATAGACCTAACTTGCCGTTCAGTATTTTCGCAATTTGTCTGACATACCTCATTTTCAGTAAAAGTAATCAACGATCAAAGTCAAATGCACTTTTGTACTCACATTGTCAGTGAAGGTGTGCAAAAACTTGATATATTTCTGCTGGTCTTTGCCGAGTTGCGTACGGTAGAAAATGAAATTTTCGTGCAACCAGGGACTGAAAGCTCTTCTGCATATGCCGGCAATCACCCTGTAAGATTAATTGCATTATCAAGTGGCTCTAATCAATCATAGAAAACAAACAGAGTTGAATAGATACAGAAAGCTGTCGTCACGATCGAACCACTGCACAAGCATTAGATTCTCTGGAAACTATCACTAATGTTACGAAAATATGGAGTCTCATGTCAAAAAACAGAAAAATCGTTGGTGGATCAAGTGGACCATCATTCGACCGATTTTGTGGTAGTCACTCACTTCTCAATTATTTCAGCGTAGCAACCGTCGCCGTTGTCTTGTGCCTCCAAGTTTACACCCATAGTAGTTTCTGAAGTAAAAAATCACCATTGCGTATACCGATTGTAAAACGATTGTCGAATTATTGATCAGCGATAGATCGTACGGCAAGTTTGTAGCTGACGTACCGCAGACAGTGTGCAAAGTGCACCGCGATGTGTAATTGTAAATCTCGAATTCCGGTCCATCCAAATTCCGTTCCATTTCTTTGGCCATTATCGCCGATCGAGCAGCGAATATTTTAACAAACGACTGGATAATCGTTGTACTGAAAGTGGGCTGGATGAGCCTTCGATGTTCTCGCCATTTCGGTCCTGCGGACCGATCGCGAGTGATTTCGATTAGCTAATTCATAATTTATACCTTGATTATTTTTCATGACTAAAGATCATCCGTTATTCATTTATTCTAATGATTGAATTTCATGCAAGTGTGAATAAACAATTGCTTCAGATAATTGTTAATTGACATATTTCGGTATCCATTTTATGGAGTAATGTTACGATTGCTTACCAGGAGCGGAAAGTAATCCTGTCCCAAGCCAGGGCCGTACGAAGTCATAAAATGCACCCTTCTCGATGGCACTCGGACTGTTCAATACTACCTAAGATGAGGAATTCGTGTGTTAATGTAAGTTTGATTCAACTGCGCTTATGGCTTTCAATATATCACCTTCATTTGCTCGGGCGTGTTAACAACAAACGTTAAATAGTTGCCGAACCATAACCGATAGGGTGCCGGATATGATTTACCAAGCTGGTTGAATCTATCCATGATATCTGAAATCGTATTGAATTTTGATAGCTACGAGCTTTTATTTGTTCACTGACACACAACGAGCATTAAGAGTAACTTGTACCTTCGGTGCTTCCGGTAAATAGATGCGCATTGCCTATAATCGGTAGGGTCGGTGGTCCCAAAAATTTGGAAGTTCGTTTGAAGAGTTGTCGCCGTCGTCCGAGCTTTAACACGACACTGAATATCGTATAGATCACGATGCACGCGCTAACACAATAGGCGGCCAGCGTGAAATGGTTCATTTTGTAATATTTCAATGAACATGTGATAAAATGAACCCGAATTAGTCTGAACGAAGTCTAACCACTCAACACGCGAATAGGAACAACGAGAATATCGAATACCTGCTCGTTGTATCGCACTTATATGTCGTCGTCGATCCGGAAAAACAAGCAGCCAAAATCGTAGCCTTGATAGCCTTCATATACAGGCAGTTGGACTGAGCCTTCCGATAATCGAAAACATTGACAAGGTCGGGATTCGCGTTCTGATGATCTCGAAATTGAAAATACCTCGCTTCGATTAACGAATTTTATTACCAGTTTGCCTCTGAGACGCGATAGAGTTGCCCAAATATTACGACGTCTAGATAATTTTAAGAAATTCTTACGTCATCGGGCTTCTAGTATCAGAAAAACTGGTGGTAAGAAAGATCATGGTCTGTCCGAAAAACTCGCTGAACGATCCGAGAAACGGCGAGACAAACATATACGCAACAATTCTGCATCCGAATAATGGGCATAAAAAATAATGACCATATTTTGTTCAATTTGTTCGATCCAACCCAGTGCAGCCGATTGAAATTGAAAAAATTTGATTGTGATCGACTCGTCCTTGTAACAGTTGTTTCAAAATTTACATTTCAAACTCGTTTAGGTTTCGTATCGATTAAAGAAGCTGTAGCATCAAAATTTTTTACGTCATTTGCATGATGCAGCATCCGTTAATCACTGTCCGAGTTAATATGTGATCACAGACTATCACGATCCTAGAAAACGACTTCCATAAAATGCCCGTCTCGTCGTTGGCCAGAAAGTCTGTTGTTACAATTTCAGAAGCCGAAGTTGGATCAGACGGTCATATTTACACGTATTTTGAAATTATTGACTCATGATTGATACGAAAACTTTCATTTTTGAGTGCCAAAACGCGCTTTCTAGGTGATCTTAGGCACTTTTGTCTCAATCCGACGTTTTTTACGATAACGAATGTATATAAAGCACTTCTGCAAAAAAACTGTGAGTCAGTAATAATTAAAATCCGGAATTTCTACCTTTTGGAATTTTTATAAATTTCGAATTCTAACCCGGCCTCTGCTAATCGAATGCGATTGGTTTCATACATGTCGTCTGACCTGACGCGTGGCCTTACTACTGCCAGCTGCACGTCGAGCAAACGACATAAGATTTTGTACCGAAATTAGACGCAGGTATTTTACCGTTTGCAGTGGCTGAATCGAAGATACCATAATTATCACAGTTTCGGTCTTTTTGACATTCACGTATAGGTATAACGTTGCCGAAGATGTAATTCCAGAAATAGATCATGTTTTTCGTTCGTTCTAAGCAATTCTTCCATTAATTATTCCCTTATTATTTGAACGTTAGCAATAAACCCGTCACGCTGTGTGCCTAATTGAAATCCTAATTTGCGACCGTCGCGGTCGTAGATCTTTCACGGCGTAGCCTAGGCTATGATTTAGGAACTTTGAGCTCGACTATGTGCTATCTTATCGCTTATATATTGGCTAGACGTGTTTAGATGTGAGAAAAATATACAGGGCCATTCTCTTCGGAAGTACTATTCTTAAATTAAACTAGATTATATTAAACGACAATTCTATTGCGACAATGTTCAGATTCGAATGAACTGAAGAACAATATTAGCTGTACTCTTCTTCCTGAAGACTAAAAATTGGGATGAGACTATTCTTTTCCATTGCCTGCAGCGATTATGCTCAAGAATAATGTCATTCGATCGGATCATGCGCGATTGGAAATGCTTAGGGATCTGAGTTGCCCGTCCCTGTGAGTTTATCACTCTATAATTTGATAGCACGTGTACAGTTCAAGACCCGAGTCAAATGTGTGAAGTGAACGGTATCTCTTCTGCAGCTGAATAAAGAGAGTGAACAATTTAATCAGTCCGTCGAACGGCACCGGCGTGTTTCGACGAATAACCGAGTCAGAGATCCAGAAGCAGTTATCTCTGGGAAATAGATCTAGGCGATCGGGTGCGATAAGAATCGCAAGATGGATGACCACGGCGGTCAAGACGCGGCGGGAAATATCTCGGATAACAAGTAGGTCACGATTAACAATCCACGTCCAATAATCACGATACGAGACTGGTTTTTGTTAATTTCTTTGGCCGATCTCTCTAGTGCTTCGATATGCAGTAGATTCTGTTTCATACCGATACAATATCACATAGAACATAGAAGTTTATTGTAATCCTTTCTCGAAACAGACTGAAGAAAGTGAACGGAAAAGATGACGATCCTCCGCACGCGTCCCAGGAACACCTTTTCGATCATCAGAAGACATACGTCCCAGGAAGAGGGATTGAACGATACAAAAATTCCCTCAAAAATCTTATACCGTTTCGAAGGAAGGGAAAGTAATTACAATTTCAGTTATCAGAATGTGAGAAATGAGTACACTTTGCATCATCAAAAATAATGTCCATAACTAAATTGGTACTTGACGGATTCCAGAGACGGAAGAACTATGCCCGTGGACAACGCCGGACTATTTTCTTACATCAGTTTGTCATGGATGTCGAAATTCATGTACAAGGCTTACGGAAAGGGATTGAAAATGGAAGAATTGCCGGTCTTGTCTCCTTACGACACGTGCGATTACAACGCGGACAGGTCTTAATCACTATTACGATTGCCCTAAATCTGTAACGATAAGTCAACCGAACGGCTTCTATTCTGGAAAATTTTTTCAAACGTCTTCTTCGTTCAAGTTTTGCTTCATTTATAGACAGAATTGTCCTTCCAAGTCACCTCAGATCTTTCTTTATCGATAATTCTGACGGTTAAAATACTTTCAATTAGACTGGAACTTCTGTGGAAAAAAGAATTGGCCAAAAATGGACCGGAGAAAGCCTCGTTCTCGAGAGTAGTTTGGAGATTCACTCGAACAAGAGTTCTCGTCTTCAGCCTGATACAAATCGTCAGTATTGCTTCTGCGATTCTCAGCAATGTAAGTCGGTCAATTTCATTACTAAATAATCATCAAAACCGTCGCCAACTTGTGAACGACTCTTCATTTTACTCCCATACCGATTTTCAGACTATGATAATGCGTAAACTGCTTGAATATTTGCAATCTGGTAACGGATCCTACGAAGAGGGTATAAAGTGGGTTTTGCTATTGACCGCCGCTGAGTCGATACGCGTAGTATTCTGGATCTGGTCACGATTATTGAATTATGGAACAGCGGTGAGACTGAGATCAGCGTGTACGACCTTGGCCTACAGAAAACTCATTCGAGTCAATAATTTGGGGAGCAAAAATATCGGAGAGGTAATTCACGCTGATCGATAAGAAAAATCGGGGTTTATTTTCACGATTTATATCCAAATATATGCGAATATCTATAGGTGATCAATATATTCTCGAACGATGCCCAGAGGATATTTGATATGATCGTGCTTGGAGCAATGATCATTGAAGCTCCGATTTCGACGATTTTCGGAGTATTTTATGTTCTGCATCTGTTCGGCCCAATGGCACTTCTCGGAATCATAGCGTTTCTCTTATTTTTCATTGTCCAGGTGAGTACGATTGATGTAGTTCGATAATAACCATCCCAAAATTTCGTATAATGCTGTTGAATTTCGTTACTATTTTTAGTCCATAACATCTCGACTGATAAGATATCTCCAAACTAAAAGACTGACGATTGCCGACTTGCGAGTAAGGCTGATGAACGAGATCCTCGACTGCGTGAAGCTGATAAAAATGTACGCCTGGGAGAAACGGTTCAGCAATGATCTTCTTGGTGCGTATTCAGTCGAGGAGAATCTCACTACCATCGATTGAAATTATATATTGAATCTGACCGGTACTCCAAAATGTACAAGTGAAAACGAACGTAAAGATTCGTCTCGCCTCGTCACATGATAATAATTTTTCCAATTTATGTTCAGATACGAGAAAAAGGGAACAGCAATATCTCCTCAAGACTTTGTACTGTCAATTTATGAACGGTTCTCTGGCGCCTACAGTTCCGGTCATATCTGTAATAATAACATGTCTCACCCACGTCTCTGGTGGAAATAACTTGACAGCAGCGCAGGTAGATATGTCAAGCTATACGTATCGTTGTTAATTTTATAGAGTACTCAAGCCTATTTCTCTGGCCATATTTTATCATATTGATTTGTAATTTGTGATGCAAGAGCAATTCACTGTTTCTCTAGGTATTTCCCTACACATCTTTTATTGACTCGAGGTTCCGCTTGTCACTAGTCACTTTCATCTTCGGCCTGAACAGCATAATATCCGCTGATATTTCGATCAACAAAGTGAAGGTTCGTATCAACGACTGACTACTTTTTCTACCTGTGTCTCGTGAGCTATCGTTTCTGTTTTTACTGCTACTGTTCTACAAAAGTTCTGCATAGTTTTTGTTCGGTTCGAAAGAGATGATCTTCATGATCCGACAATTTTTTACATTGCCACACAGAGTCTATTGCTTTTGGAGGATGGTGACTGTGAGATTTCGAAGCCGATCCTCAAGTCTCATGCTCTAACGATTAGTCATGGAACATTCGCTCGCAATACCTACGATGATCGCAAACGAGGAAACTGTGTCAAAAATGCTAAGAAACAGTAAGCAATGGAAATTCATGACTAGAATATTGAGGCATCATCCTTGATCTTTCCTTGAGATAATTTCTTCATTGTCGCAGAACAATTTCGGAAGATCGAAGCGAAAAGGAGAGACTTAATCAGCCCACAGACGACCATGAGCATCTTGTTATTCTGTTTGACATATCGTTCGAAGCGGAAAAAGGGAAATTAGTTGGGATCTGTGGGCATGTCGGCAGTGGAAAGTCGAGCCTTTTGCTGGCTGCTTTGGGACAACTTCGAGCATCGGAGGGCCGAGTGATGAGGGACGGATCCTGTGCCTACGTCAGTCAGCAAGCCTGGATAACCAACGCTACCTTGAGAGAGAATATACTGTTCGGTGCAAAGTTCGACGAAACTCGGTATCAGAAGGCGATTTACGCCTGCAGCTTGGGCCAAGATATCGGCATGATGCCTGGGGGCGATCAAACTGAAATCGGAGAAAAAGGAATCAACTTATCCGGCGGTCAGAAGCAGAGAGTCGCCCTGGCCAGAGCACTCTACGCCGATCGGTAGGGTTGCGTTGGAATTTTGGTCCTTTCTTAAGCCCTGCCATTAAGCGGATTCGTGACTGGGAATTTTCATGAAGAAACTCTTCCTTTCAGAGATATTTATTTCTTGGACGATCCGTTGAGCGCCGTTGATTCCCGTGTAGGAGCCCAAATTTTTGAAAACCTGATACTCGGCGCTTTGAGAGAAAAAACTGTTCTTTTTGTTACTCATCAGATTCAGGTTAGTCCCATATTGTTCAATTCGCAATCCGGTCGACTGTGCATCAAACCTCTAACACGACTAATTTCAGTATTTGAATCGTTGCGACGACGTTTATATGATGCGCGATGGTAAAATTATTGAACACGGTACACACGACGAGCTGATGAATATGGGCACTGAATATGCTTCGATGATTACAACGATTTCAAATGACAGCGAGAAATTTTCAGAGTAAGTTCGACACTTCGGATATATGAAGACCCACTCGAAACGGTTCATATATTATCCTCTCAACTGACCGTTTTTTTTTCAGTAAAAAAATCGAACCCCTCTTACAATCGCTTAACGGCATTTCTCATCCCAAAGAGAATGGGACTGGCACTAGCTCCGGTGTCAGTGCAGAGAGTGCCGCGAAATCGAACAATCAAGGTACATACTGAACCCGACTCATTAAGTAAAGTTCGAATTAGTTGAGCTACCTGAATAGAACATTGATTCAGAATATCTTCGAAGAACTAATTTTCAAAATTACTTACTTCAGCAGCCGCGCCGTTAATTGTCGCTGAAAATCTTCAGCAAGGATCTATGAAAGCTCATACATATCACGCGTACATTGTGGCTGCGGGTGGATATTGGTGTCTCTTTATCGTGATTTTGATATTCTTACTGAACGTCGGAAGTCCTGCATTCAGTTCCTGGTGGCTGGCGACGTGGATAGAAGCCGGTGGAGGTGTAAGTTTTGTCATAGAATTCAAGCAACTTCAGAGTAACTTCACACGTCATTTTTCTATCCCAGAACACGACCGTAGTTCGGAACAATGTCACGATAATATCCGACAACGTCAATGACAATCCTCACTTTGGCTATTACCGAACAATCTATGGCTGTACGATTGGAATTATACTGTTTACAAGCGCATTGCGTGGTTTGGTATTCACCCAAACCTCGCTTGGTGCTTCGACAAAGCTGCACAACGAGTTATTCCAAAAACTAATCGTCTCTCCGATGAGGTTCTTCGACACTACTCCAAGCGGAAGGATACAACACTTGTTCAGCAAAGACATGGAGGACGGTTGGTCATTTCCATTACTTAGAAATCGTTAATCCATTCCCTCTTTCAACGTTTCGAAATCAAGCAATTTTATTCACAGTTGACAGCAGGCTCCCGGCTGCGATGATAGGTCTCTTGCAAACTGCGTCAAGGGTATGTCTCGTGGTCTTGATCATATCCATCGTGTTTCCATGGTTCCTATTGCCGCTCTGTGTCATTGCAGCTATCTACTATCTCCTCAGCAAATTGTTCAGGTACCGATAATTATCAGACTGTGATGAATCTCGTGCGAAGACTACGTCGTTTTGATACAATAATGCAATGATAAGGCAAACCTCATGTTCCACATTATCTTCAGAGTAGCAGTCAGGGATTTGAAACGCATGGAAAACAAGTCGCGAGCACCGGTACTCAGTTTCGTAACAGCCACTGTCCAAGGACTCAGTACGATACACGCCTTTGGGAAGGAGAATCATTTCATGACGAGGTAAGCGCGAGTTATTGACTTTCGGAACTAGCGCCTCCGTCTGTTTGAGTGAGACTAACTCTATTTCTTCACAGGTTCACCAAATTATTTGACGTGAACAGCAAACATCTTTACATGTGTACGACAGCTAGCTGGTGGCTCTCAATGCGGATGGACGCTTTGGCAGCATTGACAACTAGTATCACCGCATTTTTGATGGTCATTTTTCGAAATCAAGTTTCACCAGCCTTCGCCGGACTGGCTCTCGCATACGCGAATCAATTATCAGGTGTTTTGCCATTTGTCATGAGGCAATTGACAGAAGCGGAAGTTTTGTTCATCAGCGTGGAAAGAATACATCACTATATCAGGGTGAGCTATGAAATATAATTGCATCGATGAGTTTTCAACGAGTTGCATTGTGGATCATAACTTAAGTAAAGTTGGAGTACGATATTGAAAGGTTGCGATTACGTTCGGTTTTTTTTTAGACTCTGAAAGGCGAGGAGGACAGGAATCAGGCTATCGCCAAACCGCCACCAACTTGGCCAGAAGTAGCAGAAATAAAGTTCAAAAACGTGAGCATGGCGTACGGAGTAGGTGCTCCTGTTATATTGAAAAATGTTTCGTTCGATGTTCAGGCTGGAGAAAAAATCGGTACGATTTAAATACTATCTTGAAAATTTTTGCTTCACTTTTCATTCTGACGTTCATTCAAAAAAATATACGGTGTTCGTATTTTAGGTATCGTTGGGAGGACAGGCTCGGGAAAAAGTTCTCTGACAGTCGCTTTGTTCAGGCTGGTCGAGCTTGCGGAAGGGAAAATAGAAATAGACGACGTGGACATATCCCAAATTAGCCTTGACCAGTTGAGGACGAAGCTTTCGATCATCCCACAAGACCCAGTACTGTTCAGTGGAACCATAAGGTATCCCGCTATCACATTTTCACGGATACTCACTCGTCATAAATTACGAGAAAATGTTAAATAGGAAACTGATCACATCAATTACTCTTTCATTTCATACTTCTAGGTCCAATCTAGATCCATTCAAGCTCTACACTGACGCAGAAATATGGAAAGCACTAGAGAAAACCGAGCTCAAGGATAAAGTGCAGTCGATTGCTGGTCAGCTCGACGCTTCCGTTGGATTCGGAGGAGACAACTTGAGCGATGGTGAAAGACAGCTTCTGTGCTTGTCAAGGGCTTTACTCAGAAACTCTAAGGTTCATTTTTCACTTTTGTTGCGTAAAATAATTCAGCTTTCTTTGCATAGAAGCGTGAATTATTCCAGAGTCCGATAGTTCGAATGAGATTGCGTAGAGATTTTTACTAATTTTCGAAATCCACAATGAATTTCTTGCAAATTAACGCACGTTGATCAGAAACTCTGAAGCTGACAAGATTCAAATGATTTCAGATACTGATTTTGGATGAGGCGACCGCCGCTGTAGATCCAGAGACTGAGATTGCAGTTCAGAAAACGGTTCAACGGGAGTTTTCCAGTTGCACTATACTGACCATAGCGCATAGGCTACAAACTGTTTTGTCGCTTGACCGGGTGCTCGTTATGGACAGTGGCGAAGTACTAGAATTCGATACACCGTCGAATTTGCTTGGAGATAAATGTTCCGAGTTTTCGAAAATGATGGCAGCTGCAAAACAAGCTGAAAACCGATGAATAATCACCTAATATTGTTCAATTTCCAGTAATCGGTATTCCAATATCCACAATTCTCTGATTTTGTATTCAACAATAAACGATTCAGTCGGCATAAATAATTATCAACCTTTATTACCAATTATTACTATATAAACTTCGGCCATAATCCGCTCTCCATAACTCCGCTAGACCCTGCCCATTTGCGATCGCCCGATAAGGTTTCATATCTAATTAATGATGCCCCTTGACCCTTCGTTGCTCTGATAAAACTAGAACACTCGTCTTCAATTCTCTCGTCAATGTCAGTCAGTTATATGGACAATCGGATTACCAAGTTGATGACTTGCCGGCTTGTCCGAAAATCAATCTTCACTTGCTCAATCAATAATCATCATTTAAATAACGGTGATACTAATTATCATCAAAATGGTGCATAGAATTGTTTCTGTTGACGGAGATCTGGCAGATCTCTTGAATAAAACCTTCACTAACCAATATCGAACTGGTTACATAAAAATCGACGGATCCATCCTGCCAAAGAAGTTCGAAGAGTTGGCCGATCCTATAGAGAATTTCGAAGTTCGCGACGACGATGTTTGGGTCTGCAGTTTTCCAAAAACAGGTCAGGATATAATGAGCAACGTACAAGTACGAATCCATGTCTTATCTCGTTCATTTATTTTCATTGTATAGTTTGACACTTCAAAAAAAAGTACTCGAGTAATTAATTATGCCGAACTTTGACTTGCACAAAAATTTTTGTTTTTCTTTGGAAACTTTCTACAACAAAAATTGACACGTCGATATGTTTTCGGTCTGTCATTTTGACTGCATCTAATTGTGAGAGGCTATAGCTAACGAATCCCATATTTCACTTGATTACTTTCCAAGAAACCAGGAAAACTTTTGCAAGAAAAAAAGTACCCTGAGATATCGAGCACTTTTTGAAAAACCATATCAATTCTTTAGGTACAACATGGACACAGGAGATGGTATGGATGATCAGCAAAAACTTGGATTTTGAGGGAGGCAAAGTGCCCATTCAGAAGAGGTTTCCGAGCATCGAGTAAGTTTTTGATTCCCTGCGGCTTTTGAATCGTCCAAGTTTAATTTTTTTCTTTGAACAGATTTTCTCACGTATTCGAAACGACGGAAATTATGCGCCGAAATCCCGGGAGTGAAGTAGCACAGCTTTTGACTATGAACAGTGTTACTGTGGCTGCAAAATTTCCCAGTCCTAGATTCATAAAAACGCATCTTCCTTACAATCTGCTTCCTCGAGAGCTGAGAACTGGTGAAAAAAGACCGAAGCTTATATACGTTGTTCGTAACGCGAAGGACACTTGCATCTCCTTTTATCATTACTGCAAACTCGTCGAGGGATTCGAAGGAAGCTTTGATGAATTTTCTACCCTTTTCCTTGCAGATACCAGTTCGTATTTATCTTTGATTCGATATTTAAATGTTTCTGACCAAGGCGACATTCTTCTTTTCATTTTTTTAGATGAACTAACTGTCTAATCGCATTTCCAGTTTACTACGGGCCATTTTGGAACCACGTACTAAGCTACTGGAATAAACGAAACGACTACGACATCCTGTTCCTCAAATACGAGGACATGAAAAAGGTGAGCCTCCCTCATCGATGTAACAAATATCTCAGTGCAAGAATATCCATTTTAATGAACAAACGACTGACTCCACTGATGGTGTTTTACAGGACCTGCCATCGGTCGTAAGAAAGACTGCCACGTTCCTCGGTAAGGACCTTGAGGACGATCAAGTATCGTTGCTGACTGAACACTTGAGTTTCGCGAGTATGAAGACAAACCCGGCAGTAAACTACGTCGAGACTATATCACAGATTCACAAAGTAATGGGGATCGAACGAGAGGGAGCTTTCATGCGGAGTGGATCGACCGATCAGTGGAAGACAGCTATGACTCCAGAGCTTGTTAAACGATTTGACGATTGGACTGATGAACATTTGGAAGGCACTGGACTGTCGTTTTAAATACATGCTGGACTTAATTTCAGTAAAACTCTTTGTGTATTTCAAAGGCTCGACACTAGACAACTTCCATAATTTTGTAAAATTTTTTTGGGTATTAATACTTGTAAGAACATACATAATGAATTGTAAAATTTACTGGTTCGAAGATTATCTCGTTTCCAGGCAACCCAACCCGACCTAAAATCCATTTCTCTGCAGTTTCAATAGTCCTGTACCCACTTGAATTACGTCTGAATGTAGTAGGTGCACAATTTCAATCCACTTACGCTCGAGTGTATGTGAATAAAGATAAAGTAAATATTTTTGTGTGAGATAGAATGAAAAATTTCTCCGATAACGAGTACTCGACGATTAATGACCCTCTTCGAAGTAATCATAGAATAAATACACTTCATTGTTTGAACGTTTGTCATAAAACCGTCTCACTATGCACCGATAAGCCTAATTTGTGACTGTCGTAGGTCTCTCAAGGCTGAAATCTACCCACTTCGAATTCAATCATGTTTCTAATAATTTTGCGATCTTATCGCTCATATTGATGAGACGTTTCAGGGCTAGCCTGTTCGATATGACGATTTATAAATTCGACGAGACCATATCAAACGACAATTTATTCGACTGCGACTGCAGTATTCGCGTTTGGATAAAATTGAGGATATTATTCACCGATTCCTTTACCTGGATAGCAAAAATTGTCTTGAGAATGTCCCATTTTTCTAACAGCGATTATCATCTTAATATCATAAAGTAAAGTAAGCAATGAATAGCATCTCTTTATCGGATGAAAATGCAACGAACGATTTTATCAGTTTGTTGAAAAGCATTAGAGTGCTCCGACGCGTGATCCGATACGTCAGTCCGGATCCAACGATCCATCGGAAAACGACCTAGACGATGGAGGAAACGATCGAGAAAATTGGGCCCGATAAGAATCAGGAGGGTCAATACGAGGCGGAAAATGTCTCGGACAATGAGTGGGCGACGATTTAAAATTCACATTTAATTGATCATGAATCGACGATGTTCGTCACGTTTAATTGTAATCCGTTTCTGGAATAGATTGAAGAAACTGAACGGTGAAGATGACGATCCGCGTACATCCGATCCTGAGGTTTCCAAATATCAGAAGACATACGTGCCGAGGAGAGGGATGAGACGATACAACAGTTCGATGAAAAATCTTATCCCGTTTCGCAGGAAGGGAACGTAATTATTAAATGTTCAGTGAATTGTGTTAAGAGGAATGTGAGTTATTTCCATCGTCAAGATTAACGTTCATTCGATACTCGATGGGTTTCAGAAATAAAGAAACGATGTTCGTCGACAGTGCCGGACTTTTCTCTATCCTCAGTCAATCATATTTCTCCAAATTCATGTACAAGGCGTACGGTGAGGGTCTAAAAATGGAAGAATTACCCGAAGTATCGCCTCGTGATGCCTGCGATTACAACGCGGACAGGTATACTCAACGAATTTGAGACACGTACAAATTATACAAGAACAAATATTCGTCAGATTCCACGTGATCAGCTGGAGTCTTATTACAGCTACAACTCTTAGAAATTGTTAGATTCTTCGATGCTCTATTTCCAAAGAAGTTCAGACCCTTTCCTATACCGATAATCACGATCATTAAACACGTTTAATTAGATTAGAACTTCTGTGGGAAGAAGCACTGGCCAAAAGAGGACCGGAAATGGCTTCTTTTTCTAAAGTGGCTTGGCGATTCTGTCGTACGAGAATTTTCATCTCCATTTTCACAATGATCTGTGCCTATGTTTGCAACTTTCTTACCTACGTGAGTCAAAAATAAATCGTTGAACAATCGCAAAACTTTCGAAGAATTCATATTTCCACAATGTCATCAATTTCCAGACCGTGTTCATGCGGAAGCTGCTTGAATATGTGCAATCGGGCGAAGGATCTTACGGGGAAGGTGTGAAATGGGCCTTGCTGCTAATCGCAGCTGGATTGACACGCGTCTCATTCGCGTCCTGGGCATGGACATTAAATTACAGAACAGGACTGAGGCTGAGATCAGCTTGCCTGACGTTAGTTTACAGAAAAATCATACGCGTTAAGAATTTTGGGAACAAAGATATCGGCGAGGTAATTAATGAATACCCGAGGATTCAACTCGGTTTTGTACACCAATTCTAATTGCTGTTGATCATACTGAAATGAATTTTGTTTCGAACAGATGATCAACGTGTTCTCGAACGATGCTCAGAGGCTATTCGAGGTGGTTCACCTTGCCCCGTTGATGATCGAAACTCCTATAGTAACGGCGTACGTAGTGGTGTACATTCTCAGGCTGTTCAGCCCCATGGCACTCTTTGGAATGACCATATTCGTTTTCTTTTACCCTTTGGAAGTGAGTGCGATTAATGACCGGTCGTAAATGCTGCTTAACTGTACTCGCGACGTGCTAGTTGTCAGAGATTTTGCTCACGTTGACTTTTATTCACATTTTCAGTACGTTATATCTCGACTGATAGGATATTTCCTGACTAAAGCGATCAAGATTGCCGACATGAGGATAAGGCTGATGAACGAGATCCTGGACTGCATTAAGTTGATTAAAATGTACGCCTGGGAGGAACGGTTCAGCAAGGATCTTCTCGGTGGGTATTCGGTTGATGATGATCTTACTACCTTCGTTTGATCATTTTTTCTGGAACAAGATATCCTTAAATTTGAATGATGGAATCGACGAATGTTGACCTTGAATAAAACTCTTAAGTGAAAACGAACGTGACGAGATGTCTAAAAATGTGAAGAGATAATGTATTTTCTAATTTTCATAGATGTGAGGAAAAAGGAACAGCGAATTCTCCTCAACGCTTCGTACTGTAGAAGTTTAAACGTTTCTTTGGTGCCCACAGTTCCGGTTATATCTACAATCGTTACATTTCTTGCGCATGTCACTGGTGGAAATAATTTAACGGCAGCTCAGGTGAGTTTCAAGATTTTGCGTGTTCGTTTTTTTTTCTTCTTCTTGTTTTACTTGACTAGATTTTGGTTGCTGTAATCGCAGTGTTTTTCTTCAAGTTCTTCTCTTCATGTTCTACATTGACAAATAATTGCTGATTCAAATCATTGATATCGTTTTATTTCAGGCATTTCCCTACTCGTCGTTTCTCGACTCACGGTTTCGTGTGACACTGAAGATTTTTCAAAGTGGCTTGGGAAGTTTGATCATGGGTCGTATATCGTTCGACAGAATACGGGTTGGTATACTTATAATTTATAATCTTGGTAAAATCTGCTGTTCAAGAGCACTTTCTGCAGCAGAATTGCAGACGTTCGTTTATATTAATTGTATGACATTTATACTGCATAGAACTTGTTACTTTTGGAGGATAGTAAGTGTTCCGTTACGAAACCAATCTTGAAATCTCAAGCTGTTGCGATTAGCAATGGAACATTCGCTTACAACGACTCCAGTGATGTTGAAGCAAAAAGTGCTCGATCGAAAGAGAAGGAATCGTAAGTCATGGAACTTTATTGTTGCAGAAGACATACCAATTTATAATCAAAACGAAACATAGTCTTTCTCTTAGCAGGGGCGATAAGACGCAAAGTTTAGCGGAGAATAGCGAACACGAAAACCTGAACCAGCCTACAGCCAACGATCAACATGTTGATATTCTGTTCGACATATCGTTCGAGGCCGCAAAAGGGAAATTGGTTGGGATCTGTGGGCATGTCGGCAGTGGAAAGTCGAGCCTTTTGCTGGCGGCTTTGGGACAACTTCGAGTATCGAAGGGCCAGGTGATGAGGGATGGATCCTGTGCCCACGTCAGCCAGCAAGCCTGGATAACCAACGCTACCTTGAGAGAGAATATACTATTCGGTGCAAAGTTCGACCAAACTCGGTATCAGAAGGCGATTTACGCCTGCAACTTGGGCCAAGACATCGACATGATGCCTGGAGGCGATCAGACGGAAATCGGAGAAAAAGGAGTCAACCTGTCCGGCGGTCAGAAGCAGAGAGTCGCCTTGGCCAGAGCACTCTACGCCGATCGGTAGGATTGCGTTGGAATTTTTGTCCTTTCCAAAGCTCTGCCATCGAGCGGATTAGTAACTGGAAATTTTTGTGAAGAAACTCTTACTTTCAGAGATATTTATTTCTTGGACGATCCGCTGAGTGCCGTTGATTCGCGTGTGGGTGCCTTTATTTTTGAGAACTTGATACTCGGAGCTTTGAAAGGAAAAACTGTTCTTTTTGTTACTCATCAGATTCAAGTTAGTCCCATATTGGTTAGGTCACGATAGGGTTACCTATCTGTGCATCACGCTTCGAACACATCTCTGACTTGTTTCAGTATTTGGCTCATTGCGATGATATTTACATGATGCGCGATGGGAAAATTGTCGAGCACGGTTCGCACGATGAGCTGATAAAACTTGGCACTGAATACGCTTCTATGGATGCAGCCGTTTCATCTCACAATAAGAAAGAGGATGATCAATCATCTGCTGAGTAACTTCACAACGCTGCTTTTTGCTACAAATAAATACCTAACCATTTGTCTATCACACCGTTAAATGACCGTTTTTTTCAGTCAGAAGACTGGAGTCCAGTCACGATTGGCCGACACTTCACCACTCGATGAAAAAAGTCCAAGAAATACCGATACTGCTGACTTCCAGATCGGTAAAAAAAATATTGAGGAACCAGACATTCCAGGTCGATACCATAACCACGCCTAATATAATGACCAACATCGTTTCTCACGTATTTTCATAAATTCATAAGTACGACTCTGTTCACAGCGGGACAGCTAACCGTAGCTGAGAATCTTCAGCGAGGAAATATCAAGGCACATGCATATCACGCATACATCATAGCATCAGGTGGCTACTGCTTTTTCATTTTCGTAAGTTTGACATTCGCAGTACATGCTGCAAGCACTGCTTCAAGTTCTTGGTGGCTTGCAAGGTGGATAGAAGCTGGTGGAGGAGTAAGTATAGTATTTGATTCAAGCTCCCAACGCCTTTCGGTCGTTTGAAACATTCAGTAGTCTTCTCGATTCAAAAAATGTACCAAATCCTTTTTTCATCTCTACGTCGAGATCCGGATCGAATTCGAATGGAACTTGTGTGTCATTTTTCTGTTCCAGAATACAACCATCGTGCTGAACAACGTGACGATACTCTCTGACAATATCAACGATAATCCTCATTTTTTATATTATCAATTGATCTACGCTAGTACGATAGGGATTGTTGTATTAACAAGCGCGTTGTGTAGTTTCCTATTCAGTAGAGCCGCGATAACAGCTTCGAATAATCTGCACAACGGATTGTTCAAAAAAATAATCGCTTCACCGATGAGATTTTTCGACACTACTCCGAGCGGAAGGATACAACATTTGTTCAGCAGGGACATGGACGAAGGTTTTCAACTCGTTTTCCTTTTCAATTATACCTTGTTTCTTGTACTAAAATCATATCGAGAAATCGATCAACTTATCCAACAAGGACTGTTCAAATTATGATCATCATCTGTTCCTTATTGGTTCTCATTGAATTGAAACCAACACAAAAAATGTCCGTTTTCATTTTCAGTTGACAAACAGTTACCAGAGACACTCGCTAATGGAATCCAAAATATGTTCAGGATACTTTCCGGCATGTTCGCAATCTTCTTAGTTCTTCCTTGGTTCGTGTTGCCGTTCGGTATTATCGTCCTCATTTGCTACTTCGTCAACAAGAGGTTCATGTAAGAATAATTCTCGAATGACCATTAACATGATAATTTTACAATATACTGGATGGGAAAACGTCAATTCTGTTCAGTAATTCACTCGTTCATATAGACCCAAATGTTTTACATTTTATTCAGAGTAGCAATCAGCAACCTAAAACGCATGGAAAACAAAGCGCGTGCACCGGTGATCAGCTTCGTGACAGCCACGATTCAAGGACTCAGTACGATACACGCCTTCGAAAAGGGGGAATATTTTATCGCAAGGTGAGAATATTTTTCAGCTTCCGTTGAAACAGGCCTTTGTATCTAATTCCGTTTTTCGTCAGATTTGTGAACTTGTTCGATGAAAATGGGAAGTATTTGTTCATGTCTAGCCTAGCCTCGAGGTGGCTAGTCACACGGATTGACGTTCTATCAATAGCGATGATTGGTACCGCTGCGATTTTGGTAGTAATTTTCAAAGACCAAGTTTCGCCTGCCTTAGCCGGCCTGGCTCTAGCGTATGCGTCGCAAATCTCATCGATTATGCCGTATACCATAAAAATATCAACCGAAATGGAAGTTCGGTTCACAAGCGTGGAAAGAATAAGTCACTTTCTTAGGGTAAGACGTCAGTTTTGCAGCGAGTTGTTGTCCACAGCTTTATGAATGCATCATAACTCAAGTTTCGTACCATAGCGATACATAATTCTTTAGTTTAATTTCGGTACCTTTTAGATTCTGAAAAGCGAAAGTGGTACGAATCAACCTACCGTTGAGCCACCGTACAATTGGCCATTGGTAGCAGCTATTAGATTCAGCAACGTGTGCATGGCATACGGAGAGAATGCTTCTGTTATTTTGAAAAACGTTACATTCTCGGTTCATGCCGGGGAAAAAATAGGTATCGTCCAACAACAGTATTGGTAATATTGACTGCTCTTTTGATCAGAGTTTAATCGAAAAAATAACAAAATATCGTATCTTAGGTATCGTCGGGAGGACAGGCTCGGGGAAAAGTTCTCTGACAGTGGCTTTGTTCAGGCTGGTCGAGCTTGCGGAAGGGAAAATAGAAATAGACGACGTGGACATATCCCAAATTAGCCTTGACCAGTTGAGGACGAAGCTTTCGATCATCCCACAAGACCCAGTACTGTTCAGTGGAACCATAAGGTATCCCGCTATCACATTTTCACGGATACTCACTCGTCATAAATTACGAAGAAATGTTAAATAAGAAAGTGATCACATCAATTACTCTTTCGTTTCATACTCCTAGGTCGAATCTAGATCCATTCAAGCTCTACAATGACGCAGAAATATGGAAAGCACTAGAGAAAACCGAGCTCAAGGATAAAGTGCAGTCGATTGCTGGTCAGCTCGAAGCGTCCGTTGGATTCGGCGGAGACAACTTGAGCGTTGGTGAAAGACAGCTTCTGTGCTTGTCGAGGGCTTTACTCAGAAACTCTAAGGTTCATTTTTCACTCTTGTCGCGTAAAATAATTCAGCTTTCTTCGCGTAGAAGCATGAATTATTCCACAGTCCGATAGTTGGAATGAGATTGCGTAGAGATTTTTACTAATTTTGGAAGTCCACAGTGAATTTCTTGCAAATTAACGCATGTTGATCAGAAACTCTGAAGCTGATGCGATTCAAATAATTTCAGATACTGATTTTGGACGAGGCGACCGCTGCTGTAGACCCAGAGACCGAGATTGCAGTCCAGAAAACAGTTCAACGGGAGTTTTCAAATTGCACGGTACTGACCATAGCGCATAGGCTACAAACTGTTTCTTCGCTAAGCCGAGTCCTCGTTATGGATGATGGAAAAGTACTAGAATTCGATACCCCGGCGAATTTGCTCGACGATCAAAGTTCTGAGTTTTCGAGAATGATGGCAGCCGCCGAACAAGCTGAACGCCGATAACACAGTAACGAATATCATTACATATCCCGTATTCTTGTCCGATTCTGTACTCGATATAATAAATGATTCAATAGTCTCAGCTTTACTCTCAATGCTTCTCACCTACTAATAAAAAGATTGTTCGATAATCCGGCGATGTATACCCATATCCCTGCAGATTCAGAAAATGATGCAGGTTGAACGATAAGTGATCCTTATCAAAGTAGTCATAGAATAATCAGCCGTAAAATAGTTTCTGTAATGTAAATATGTGCATGCATCTACCATAAAAGTCCTCAGTCGTTAGTTTATACTGATATGATATCATATACTCATATGATTTGCAAAGTGTGACAACCGCTGGTATTTTCTATCCATTCTATTCAAAATTCAACATCAATTTAGCTCGCTGTTTGAACGTCAATTGTCATAAAACCGTGTCTAACTACGCACCCATAAGCCTGTCGTAGATCGTTCACAGCGTAGACTTGGTTTAGATCGGCATTTTTCGAGCTCAACCGTGTCAAACGTTATGCTATATCTTATCTCATATTTTGTTGAGACTTTTCGTTGAGGCAGAAACCGCGATAACGTGTGTACAGGGCCACTCTCGTCGGTAGAACTTTTCTGTAATTCAACGAGATTATATTCAACGACGATTCCACGCTGTGCCAATATTTTGACGAAGAATATCAGTCAACTCCTTTTCCTGACGATTGAAAATTGGGATAAGAACATTCTCTGTGCTGCAGTGTTCTGTGATTTATCACAAACCGATCTCGACGATGGCGGGAAAGATCGAGGCGATCGTGTCCGATAAAGATCGAAAGATCGATCACGAAGAGGGTCAATACGAGGCGGGAAATATCTCAGATAATGAGTACGCAACGATCGTCGATCCACACTTAATTAATCATGAAATGAAGCTTGTACACTTCTATTTGACATTTCGGTTCATTCAATTGTAATCCTTTGTGAAAACAGATCGGAAAAAATGGACAGAAAAGATGACAAAGGTCTGCACACGTCCGATCCGCACCGTTCCAAACGTCAAAAAACATACGTGCGAGGAAGAGGGATAAAGCGGTACAATAATTCCCTGAAAACTCTGATACCGGTTCGCAGGAATGTTGAGTAATTATCCTATTGCTAAAGTTTGGAGATACTTTCAAGCTCAAATCTGATTTGTTTTTATGTTTATGGTTGGCTCTTGGAGATTCAAGCTTGATAATTTTCAGAGATGACGGAACGCTGCCCTTGGATCGCGTAGGCCTTTTTTCCAACGTCACTCAATCGTTTCTTTCCAAATTCATGTACAAGGCACACGAAGGGCTGAAAATGGAAGAACTACCAGGAGTATCTCCTCGCGATACCTGCGATTACAACGCGGACAGGTACGTACACATCAAACGTGAAAGTTTATTCATCGTGTTTTACAAATATTAGTCCTGAAAAACTACGCCTCGCAATCTTAAGAACTACACCTCTTCGGGGTGTTGTACTCGTTTCAGAATCTTACTTATCTTTGACAGGCACAGTATTGTAAGATTCTTCTATGCTAAATTTCCAAACAAGTTCAGAGACTTCTCTATCGATAATCACGATCATTAAACATGTTCGATTAGATTGGAACTTTTGTGGAAAGATGAACTGGCCAAAAACGGACCGGAAAAGGCATCGTTTTCTAAAGTGGTTTGGCGATTCTGTCGAACGAGAATTTTCGTCGGTTTTCTCATACTGATCTGTTCGTACGTTTGTACTTTCCTTACCTACGTGAGTCACCAATCATTACAAATCCCTGATCATCAAAAAAATCGCAAATCTTCCGAAGAATTCACATTTCCACAATATCATCGATTTCCAGACAGTCTATATGCGAAAGCTGCTTGAATATGTGCAATCGGACGAAGGATCTTACAAAGAAGGTCTAAAATGGGCTTCGCTGTTAATCGTCGCTGGATTGACACGCGTATTATTTGCTTCCTGGGCGATCACATTGAATTACAGAACAGGACTGAGACTGAGATCAGCTTGCCTGACGTTGGTCTACAGAAAAATCATACGCGTTAAGAATTTTGGGAACAAAAATGTGGGCGAGGTAAATGAATACCCGAAGATGTAACTCGGTCTTGTATATCAATTCTACAATGAATTTCATTTTGAACAGATGATTAACGTGTTCTCGAACGATGCTTTGAGGCTATTCGAGATGATTTACCTTACCGCGCTGGTATATGAAGCTCCGATTTTGACGGGGTACATAGTGGTATACATTCTCAGGCTTTTTAGCCCCATGGCACTCCTTGGAATCATCATATTCGTTTTCTTTTACCCTTTGGAAGTGAGTGTGATTAATGACCGGTCATAAATGCTGCTTAACTGTACTCGCGGCAGTGCTGGTTGTCAGAGGTTTCGCTTACGTTGACTTTTATTCACATTTTTAGTACATTATATCTCGACTGGTAGGATATTTCCTGACCAAAGCAATCAAGATTGCCGACATGAGGATAAGACTGATGAACGAGATCCTGGACTGCATCAAGTTGATTAAAATGTACGCCTGGGAGGAACGGTTCAGCACCGATCTTCTCGGTGGGTATTCGGTTGATGATAATCTTACTACCTTCGTTTCATCATTTTTTCTGGAACAAGATATCCTCAAATTTGAATGATGAAACCGCGATTTTCGTTGTCGATTGAACTCTCAATCCAGAGAAACTCGCACAGCTAACATCGATGAATGTTGATTTTGAATAGAACTCTAAGTAAAAACGAATGCGAAGAGATAATGTGTTTTCTAATTTCCATTACAGATATGAGGAAAAAGGAACAGCGGATTCTTCTCAGAGCTTCGTACTGTCGAAGATTCAACGTTTCCATGGCGCCCACAGCTCCGGTCATATCGACAATCATAACATTCCTTGCACATATCGCTGGTGGAAATAATTTGACTGCAGCTCAGGTGAATGTCAAGATTTTGAGGACTGATTTCAGATAATGATTCGGAACATTGCGAAGATTATTATGACCACTTTTGAATAATTTTTTAGACACCTGTGTATTATATACCCTCGTTTTGCTTTCGGTAATCGTGATGATTCCTTCAACTTCTCATTTCCATATTCTACATTGTAAAATATAGCTTTCTAATTTATATTAGCGATATCTTTTTATACAGGCATTTCCCTATTCGGCTTTTCTTGAATCGCGGTTTCGGATGACACTGGACCTTTTTAACATCGGATTGGCAAGTTTTGTCTTGGGCAGAATATCCTTGAAGCGAATACAGGTTTGTACTGATGAAATCTGACGAATTCAGCGAAATCTCGGCCTCGATATTGAAACAACCTTTCCGTTACTATTTTTAATTGACTTCATGGTTCCTTAATTTGTTTATTGAGGACATAATTATTATACACAGAACCTGTTACTTTTGGAGGATGGTCAGTGCTCCATTACGAAACCAATTTCTAAATCTCAAGCTGTTGTGATTAGCAATGGAACGTTCGCTTACAACAACACAAGTGATGTTAAAGCAAAAAATTCTCAATCGAAAGAGAAGAAATCGTAAGTCATGGAACTTTATTGTTGCAGAAGACATACCGATTTATTGTCAAAACGAAACATAGTCTTAATTCTCTTCGCAGGGGCGATAAGACGCAAATTTTAGCGGAGAATAGCGAACACGAGAAACTGAACCAGCCCATAGCCAACGATCAACGTGTTGATATTCTGTTCGACATATCGTTCGAGGCAGCAAAAGGGAAATTAGTTGGGATCTGTGGGCATGTCGGCAGTGGAAAGTCGAGCCTTTTGCTGGCTGCTTTGGGACAACTTCGAGTATCGAAGGGCCAGGTGATGAGGGACGGATCCTGTGCCTACGTCAGCCAGCAAGCCTGGATAACCAACGCTACCTTGAGAGAGAATATACTATTCGGTGCAAAGTTCGACCAAACTCGGTATCAGAAGGCGATTTATGCCTGCAACTTGGGCCAAGATATCGGCATGATGCTTGGGGGTGATCAGACTGAAATCGGAGAAAAAGGAATCAACTTATCCGGCGGTCAGAAGCAGAGAGTCGCCCTTGCCAGAGCACTCTACGCCGATCGGTAGGGTTGCGTTGAAATTTTTGTCCTTTCCTAAGCTCTGCCATTGAGCGGATTAGTGACTGGGAATTTTTATGAAGTAACTCTTACTTTCAGAGATATTTATTTTTTGGACGATCCGCTGAGTGCCGTTGATTCGCGAGTGGGCGCCTTCATTTTTGAGAACCTGATCCTCGGGGCTTTGAGAGGAAAAACTGTTCTTTTTGTTACTCATCAGATCCAAGTTAGTTCCACGTTACTCGATTCGTTATACAATTGACCGGACATCACGTTTTGAACATGTCTCGAACTTGTTCCAGTATTTGACTCACTGCGACGACATTTACGTGATGCGTGATGGGAAAATCATTGAACGCGGTACGCACAATGAGCTGATAAAACTGCAGGGCACTGAATACGCTTCGATGGACGCAGCCGTTTCATCGAACAATAAGACAGAGAACGAATCATCTGCAGAGTAATTTTTCAATATTGTTCATGGTACTAATGAGTCTTAACAGCTTGTCTGTTGCACCGTTAACCGACCGTCCGTTTCAGTCAGAAAGTTGGAGTCTTGCCGCAATTGATCGACATTATCCCACTCAATGAAGAAAGTCAAAATATTACCAATACTGCCAGCTCCCAGACCAGTACAAAAAATATCGAGAAATCAGGGACTCCAGGTAGACATCATCACCACGTTCATTATCATAACCAATATTATTTCTCACAAACTTTCATATTCCTTTTCCAGCAGCACAGCTAACTGTAGCTGATAATCTTCAGCATGGAAATGTCAAATCACATGCATATCACGCATACATCATAGCAGCTGGTGGCTACTGCTTTTTCTTTATCGTAAGTTTGTCACTGGCAGCAAATGCTGCGAGCGCTGCCGTAAGTTCTTGGTGGCTTGCAAGGTGGATAGAAGCTGGTGGAGGAGTGAGTATAGTATTTGATTCAAGCTCTCAACGCCTTTCGGCCGTTTGAAACATTCAGTAGTCTTCTCGATTCGAAAAATGTACCAAATCCTTTCTTCATCTCTATGTCGGGATCCGGATCGAATTGAAATGGAACTTGTGTGTCATTTTTCTGTTCCAGAATACAACCATCGTGCGGAACAACGTGACGATACTCTCTGACAATATCAACGATAATCCTCATTTTTTGTATTATCAAACGATCTATGCTAGTACAATAGGGATTATCGTGTTAACAAGCGCACTGTGTAGCTTGCTATTCAGTAGAGCCACGATAACAGCTTCGAATAATCTCCACAACGGATTGTTCAAAAAAATAATCGCTTCACCGATGAGATTTTTCGACACTACTCCGAGCGGAAGGATACAACATTTGTTCAGCAGAGACATCGACGAAGGTTATCAAGTCGTTTTTCTTCTCAATTATATTTTGTTTCTTGTACTTAAATCATATCGAGAAATCGATCAACTTATCCAATAAGGACTGTTGAAATTATGATCATCATCTGTTCCGTATTGAATTCGAAGAATTCTCATATTTCTCATCGTTTTTCATGGAAAGGAAATCCACCCTTATTTCCTCAGTGTAGAAAGAAAGGGCGTTTTCATTTTCAGTTGACAAACAGCTACCAGAGACACTCGCTTACAGCATGCTGTCAATGTTCAGAATACTCTCCAGCATGTTCGCCATCTTCATAGTTCTTCCCTGGTTCATGTTGCCGTTCGGCGTTATCGTCGCCGTTTTTCTCTTCAGCATCAAGAGATTTGGGTAAAAATCATTCTTAAATGATCATATAATCAATTTTACAGCAAGATACAGGTACGTGTCTTGACAATCATAGAACATACTGGATCAGAAACTAATTTCGTTTGATCATTCACCGATGACCACACGCAAACCAAAATGTTCTACATTTCATTCAGAGTGGCAGTCAGCGACTTGAAACGAATGGACAATAAGGCACGTACGTCAGTACTCAGTTTCGTCACAGAATCGGTCCAAGGGCTCAGTACGATACACGCCTTTGAAAAGGGGGAGGATTTTACAGCGAAGTAAGCCTTTTTTTGTCCGTCTTCCAATACCACGCAGCTCCAATCGCGATTAGACAATTATCAGCGTCCTTTGAAATGGGATTTTATAAGAAACGCTGTTCGTTTTCAGGTTTACGAACTTGTTCGATGAAAACGGAAAGTATTTGTTCACATCCAGGATAGCCACGAGGTGGCTGACCACCCGAATGGACATTTTGTCAGTAGTGACGATTGGCACCGCTGCGATTTTGGTAGTACTTTTCAAGGAACAAGTTCCCGCAGCCTTAGCTGGGCTAGTTCTAGCGTATTCGACACAAATCGCATCAATTATGCCGTATACCATAAAGTTCTCAACAGACATGGAAGTTCGGTTCACTAGCGTGGAAAGAATAAGCCACTTTCTTAGGGTAAGACGTCAGTTTTGCATCGAGTCGTACTCGAACGCGTTGATGAATGCATCACAACTCAAGTCTCGTACCATTGCGATAACTGATCGTTCAGTTCCATTTTGGTACCTTACAGATTCTGAAAAGTGAAAGTGGCACGGATCAACCCAGTATTAAGCCACCACACACTTGGCCAGTGGCAGCAGCGATTAGGTTCACCAACGTGTGCATGGCATACGGAGAGAATACTTCCGTTATTTTAAAAAACGTTACATTCGCGGTTCATGCCGGGGAAAAAATAGGTACAGTCCAACAATGGTATTGGCAATAATGGCTGCTCTTTTGATCAGAGTTTAATCGAAAAAATAACAAAATATCGTATCTTAGGTATCGTCGGGAGGACAGGCTCGGGGAAGAGTTCTCTGACAGTGGCTTTGTTCAGGCTAGTCGAGCTTGCGGAGGGGAAAATAGAAATAGACGACGTGGACATATCCCAAATTAGTCTTGACCAGTTGAGGACGAAGCTTTCGATCATCCCACAAGACCCAGTACTGTTCAGTGGAACCATAAGGTATCCAGCTATTACATTTTCACGGATACTCACTCGTCATAAATTACGAAAAAATGTTAAATAAGAAAGTGACCACATCAATTACTCTTTCGTTCCATACTCCTAGGTCGAATCTAGATCCATTCAAGCTCTACACTGATGCAGAAATATGGAAAGCACTAGAGAAAACCGAGCTCAAGGATAAAGTTCAGGCGATTGCTGGTCAGCTCGAAGCGTCCGTTGGATTCGGCGGAGACAACTTGAGCGTTGGTGAAAGACAGCTTCTGTGCTTGTCGAGGGCTTTACTCAGAAACTCTAAGGTTCATTTTTCACTTTTGTTGTGTAAAATAATTTAGCTATCTTCGCGTAGAAGCATGAATTATTTCACAGTCCGATAGTTCGAATGAGATTGCGTAGAGATTTTTACTAATTTTGGAAGTCCACAATGCATTTCTTGCAAAGTAACGCATGTTGATCAGAAACTCTGAAGCTGATGCGATTCAAATCATTTCAGATACTGATTTTGGATGAGGCGACCGCCGCTGTAGATCCAGAGACTGAGATTGCAGTTCAGAAAACGGTTCAACGGGAGTTTTCCAGTTGCACGATACTGACCATAGCGCACAGGCTACAAACTGTTTTGTCGCTTGACCGGGTTCTCGTTATGGACGATGGAAAAGTACTAGAACTCGATACCCCGGCGAATTTGCTCGGGGATCCGAGTTCAGAATTTTCGAAAATGATTGCAGCTGCCGAAAGCGCTGAAAGATGATGAACAACGATTCAACAGTTTTACATTTTCGATATCGAAGTTGCGTACTACTTCTCGATTCCATATTGCGAATCGGTTAATTCGATTTCGGCAAAAACGCCTCATATTAGATATTGTACGCAATAATATTCATCTTTTCAGTAGTTTGCATATTCAATTTCTATGTACATCCACCGATCATAATTCGTGTGCAAATAAAACTTGATAAGACTCTTCTTCTATAAATAATTTAGTAGTTTTTTTGTTCATACTCAAGATATCTTGATCCTTCTGCTATCTTATCGCCGATATTGGGTCAATGGAGCGTCTCACAACTCAAATAAACCGTAATTCAACTAATTAAGGCCTTTTGGTAAAATAAGTATCGCTATCGCTGAGTTACCGTTGTTTGTTCTGATAGCACATTGGCTCAGACGGCCGTATGAAGATATAACGCAAACACGACACGTGTCTGCCTCTCAAAATGCAATCTCTTCTGAGCTTATCGAAATTATTTCGACGCTCTCTTCTGGAGGATTTTATCGAAAAATTAAGCCACCGATTCGAGATTCGACTAGCTCTGATAAAACGGAACTTAATGGACGATGAATGCAACATCGGGGAGATCGAGCCCCGATACTGGAATGAAAAATGTCTTATGTAGTCGATAAGAGATGATCATCATCGTTAGAGACAATCCTCATCGTCGTATAAGTTGCCAAAGAATTTATCAAAATTTCCGTAGATGATACTTTACAGTTTTTTTTTAAGTTTTGCCACAGCAAGTTTTATTCGCTTCTGTTCAACGCAGTACCTGTGTTTATCAGATCACTTGTTCAAACAGCTCGAAGTGAACGAACAGCGTGGAACATTAGTTCAATGCCCGCGAACTTGTTACGCTCGCTTATTGTCAGAAGATATCTAAATGCGGATTAAGATACAGTGATATAACGTCACCAAGTTTCGACAATGCAGTATACATAGTTTAAGACTCGCCACTACCAAGGCCATCGGTAGGTGGGTTTGTGATAAGGCACCTACGGCTGAGTTATCACCCAATGTTCAGAGAGAGTAGAGCAATAAATCTTACGATAAATTTCGACTTCTTCATGAACCGAAAAAGTGAGTCTCTGCGTTAGTTTGTTTGAAATTTAGGCTACGATTCCACAGGCGCTAGACGTGCGTTGCGACGCTAAATAAAGTCTCAGATTCAGGAACCGTGGTTTTTCAACAACACGTCTTTACGATGGGTGAAAAGAATGGGAAAATCGGACCCGAAGGCAGTCTGAATATCGACGACGACGTCGGACAAGATAAAATCGAAAATGTCTCTGAAAACGGGTAAGCGATGATCATCGATCCTTATCGGCGGAATCATCAGACGAGTCTCCATTCGGCTCAATTTTCCCCACTTCCCACCGATCTTGAAAGAATATTGCTACGTCAATATCATTCGCATACCCCATGAGCGTTGAGTCATTTTCATTCTCACGAATGATAATCATTTCAAGAAACGCTGTACACGATTTTCGGTTCCAGAGCGGATGATGAGCGAACTTACGAACGTGGAGCAGGGTTCCATCGATACAGCAATGCACTTAAGAATCTGATACCGATTCGGAGGACGGGAAAGTAATAATTCAACGTTTATTTAACTTCGGCATAATGAGAGTTCTGAATTAAGAGAAATGAACAGAAGCGGTGGACATCAGTCGCCCGTTTTTGAACTTTTCATAGAGTGCATCACCCGACATCTGTACCTTCAATCGATTTTCTTATACCATACAAATTTCAGAGAGACCGATACAATGGGCATAGACAACGCCGGGCTTTTTTCTAGCATTTGCTTTAGCTGGATTTCGAAGATTATGTACAAGGCATACGGCGAAGGAATAACGATGGAAGAATTGCCAACCTTGTCTCCGTACGACGGTGGGAGTTACAATGCAAAAAGGTGTCTGTCGTTAAAAATAGTATCAGCTGTAACAATCTTTTTTTCTCCTTGCCACTGATAACCCAATTCTTATCATGTCTTCGGCACCGTGCGTAGACTCAAGACCTGCTGTCATTGAAATTGTCGATACTTTTCAAAACCCTTAAGATCAAAAATTTCCAATTAGATTAGAACTTCTATGGAACGAAGAACTGGCGAAGAGGGGGCCAGAAGGTGCTTCTCTCTCGAGGGTTGCTTGGAGATTTTGTAGGACGAGAATTTTTGCTGCCTGGCTCATATTCACTGGAAATCTTATATCCAGTTTCCTTAGCTACGTGAGTTAATCAGTTGTACAAATAATTGTCAAGCTACAGAAGACTCTTTGCTTCAATTGAATATGTCGATTTCCAGACGTTCCTAATGCGTAAATTGCTGGAATATGTACAATCGGGGAACGGGTCGTACGTGGAAGGTGGAAAGTGGGTGTTACTGCTGACTGCTGCTGAATTGTCTCGAACATTGTTCTGGGCCTGGACCTGGGCATTCAATACCCGAACAGCGTTGAGGCTAAGATCAGCCTGTCTGACGTTGCTCTACGGGAAAATAATACGCGTTGATAATTTGGGAAACCAAAATATAGGAAAGGTAAATCCGCAAATCATCAATAAATATCAATGTTCATTGATTCGTGTCATTTCCAACAGGTCATAAATACATTCGCGAACGATGCCCAGACGATCTTTGAAGTAGTAAGAATTGGACCAATGATTGTCGGAGCTCCGATAGCGACGGTGTTCGGAGTCTTCTACATTCTATGGCTACTAGGCCCCATGGCACTCTTCGGAATGATCGCATTTCTATTGTTCTTTCCGATTCAGGTGAAATGTGAATAGTAATTGGTATAAAGTTCGTTCGATAACACGCACATTAACTGCCGTTACCCTTTTGCAGTATATGCTGTCACGTCTAACCGGTTATTTCCAAACTAAAACGGTCAAAATTTCGGACCTGAGAATAAGACTGATGAACGAGATCCTGGACTGCGTTAAGTTGATAAAAATGTACGCCTGGGAGGAACGTTTCGTCAAGGATCTGCTTGGTGTGTATAATTCAGTTCATTAGAATATTGCCACCCTCGGTTGGTCATTTTCCTATAAATAAATATATCCAAAAATTCGGATGACCGAAAGCAATTTTTAGAATCGAGTTAATTCCTCGATACAGAAAAATTTTCACACCACCCATAAACGAACTTGGATACATTAGAGTTGAACTCTGAATTATGGAAGTAATAACGAGTCGAATCACTCGTCTGGCATTTCGACAACATAATAGTTTTTTCTGATATGGTATATACAGGTCTCAGAAAAACTGAGAAACGGCTTCTCTTACGGACTTCATACTGTGGAAATTTCAGCAATTCTATAGCACCTGCCGTACCAGTAGTATCCGCAATCATAACGTTTCTCGCCTACGTGTCTGTCGGGAATAATTTAACCGCATCGCAGGTGCAGTAGCGACCAAGCATTCATAGTATCATGCAGTATGATATGATTGCTGATAATTTTTTTTATCTTTTTCCAGTTCATACAAGATCGTCAATGTATGAATTCTTTCTTTTCTTCTTACAGGCATTTCCGTACACGACATTTCTTCATTCGGGGCTCACTTTGTTGCTATTCTTTTTTCAAACTAGTATCGCTAATATAATCTCAGCTGGCATTTCGTTCAAGAGGATGGAGGTTTGCAATTTAAACTAGCTTGAGAAAAAAAATCTGCTTTTTGAAACCTTTTACCATACACATACGTATATACCTGTATTCGTATAACATTTGTTTGACTGAGATGACATTTTTCAGTTTGCTCAATACTCTTCGATGTAATAAATTCACATAAGACATCATTGATTTATTGAATTATCAACCTGCTTTTGCAGAGTCTATTACTCTTGGAGGACGCGGACCGTCACATTTCAAAACCAATCCGTGAATCTCAAGCTCTTGAAATCAGTCATGGAACATTCGCTTACACCACTTTTGGCGATTCTAACACAGAGCGATCTCAGGCTGATGACAAAAAACGGTAATATGGTAGTTATTCATTGAGAAAGCGAATGTGTACCGAATATAGATTATTTTGTATTTCAGAACCAATGCGAGCAAAATTTCAGCGGACAAGAGTGAACTGCAAAAGCTTAATCAGCCTGCAGACAATGCCAAGCACGTTGACGTTCTGTTTAACGTATCGTTTGAGGCGGAAAAGGGGGAATTAATTGGGATCTGTGGGCAAGTCGGTAGTGGAAAGTCGAGCCTCTTGCTGGCTGCTTTGGGACAACTTCGAGTATCGAAGGGCCAGGTCATGAGGGACGGATCCTGCGCCTACGTCAGCCAGCAAGCCTGGATAACCAACGCTACCTTGAGAGAGAATATACTATTCGGTGCAAAGTTTGACCAAACCCGGTATAACAAGGCGATTTACGCCTGCAACTTGAGCCAAGACATCGACATGATGCCTGGAGGCGATCAGACGGAAATCGGAGAAAAAGGAGTCAACCTGTCCGGCGGTCAGAAGCAGAGAGTCGCCCTGGCCAGAGCACTTTACGCTGATCGGTACGTTTGTGGCTCTGCTTCTGTTCTGCTATTTAGCGGATTAGTGATTGGGATTTTTTTTGGAAAAACCTGTCTCTTACAGGGACATTTATTTTTTGGACGATCCGTTGAGTGCCGTTGATTCGCGTGTCGGGGCGTTTATTTTTGACAACTTGATACTCGGGGCTTTGAGAGGAAAAACGGTCCTTTTTGTTACTCACCAGATCCAAGTAACTACCGCATTGCTCGATTTGCTATATCGTCAACTGTTCCCTACGGCTTGAACCCTCCTTTAACTCATTCCAGTATTTGAATCGTTGTGACAACGTTTACGTGATGCGCGATGGAAGTATACTCGAACACGGTACACACGATGAACTGATGAAACTTGGCAACCAATATGCTTCGATGGTTACAGCGATTTCGACTAATAACGAGACCGCGGATGAGCCAATTATAGAGTGAGTTTTCAACGTTGCATTTCGTTCGATACGATCCATATCGTTCTGTATCGTTGATCGATCTGTGGTTTCAGTAAGGCGACCGAAACCCTTCTGCAATCGGTCGCCGATATTCGAACTCTTGGCGCAAATCGGAGTCGTGCCGGCAGCGTCAGCTCTCAAGTAACCGGCGTGAAGAGCGTTGGAAATCCGAATACTCACGGTACATAATTAATACTACCCATGATTCCTAATTATCAGTCTCTTCCTCACAGTCCTTTTCATTGTTCTTCAGATGCACAACTGACAGTAGCCGAAAATCTTCAGCAGGGAAGTATAAAAGCTCATACTTATCACTCGTACATCATGGCGGCCGGTGGCTACCTTTCTGTTTCACTCGTGATTTTGACGTTTATAGCAACCGCTACAAGCATTGCCTTCAGTTCATGGTGGCTAGCGCTGTGGATAAAAGCTGGTGGGGGTGTGAGTAATGTAGTTCTTAGGAAATTCGAATTCATTACTATATCAGTGATCCATACCCCCGTGTAGACAATCCTATAACATTACCCTCCATTTTTACATCGCTCACTCACGCTCCAGAAACTGCTGCTGTACTACAAAAACTTCCCAAAGTCTCACTGACCGATCACCTCGTCAGAATCCAGCACAAATTCCGAATCGAACTAATCCCTATACTCACTCCAGTCGTTATCTATAATATTGTTCTTCGACAGAACACAACCGCCGTCAGGAATAACGAGACGATAACTTCCGACAACTTGAACGACAATCCAGACTTTTGGTATTATCAATCGATCTATGCTGGTACGATAGGCATTATAATACTAACAAGTGCAGTGCGAAGTTTAGTTTACACTAAGGCTATGATAAAAGCTTCGACTAAACTGCACAACGACTTGTTCAAGAAACTAATCACCTCTACGATGAGGTTTTTTGACACTACTCCGAGCGGCAGGATACAACACTTGTTCAGCAGAGATATGGACGAAGGTTTGTCGATTATTAGCCAAAACAACTACACACTACTTGTAATACGAGACTCGAGAAGTAAACGAGTCCTTAAAATTGATGGAAATGATAATCGATTTGAAGAGTGAAATCATCTGAACGTCTTTGTTAATAGTTGACAACAGGCTACCGGTAGCAGTTGCGGAAATCATACAGAACGTGATCTCAATATCCTTCTCTATGCTGACGATATGTGTTGTATTACCGTGGTTCATATTGCCAATGTGTGGTCTTGCGGTTCTCTACTACTACGTCAGTAAAATATTCAGGTATTTTAGTTATACAATTGTGATTTGCTACATGAAACTATACCAAGACTACCATATTTCTCGAAACTATAGATCACCCACTGCATTCCAAAGTCTTCCAAATTTTATTCAGGGTCGCAATTAGAGATCTGAAACGTATGGACAACAAAGCTCGAGCACCAATTATAGGCTTCGTTACGGCGACTGTTCAAGGGCTTAGTACGATACACGCATTCGGAAAGGAGAAAAACTTCATGACAAAGTAAGAATCTGATTTGACCATTATGATCTGATTCTCTCTCGTGACCGTGATATTGATGCAGGAAATGATGATCTGGGTCCTTAGAAATTCGACATACTGCAAATAATTCCATTTCTTTTCAGATTCACTGAATTGTTTGACACAAACAGCAAGTGTATGATGTTGTATCTTGGTGCCATGAGGTGGGTCGCAGTGCGAATTGACGGTTTGACGGTTGCGATAACTGGCACCACAGCATTCTTAGTGGTAGCCTTACAAGGCCAACTTCCACCAGCCTTAGCTGGACTGGCTCTTTCATACTCGGCACACATTTCAGATACGCTCCAGTACACGATAAGAATACTATCAGAGGCAGAAGTTCGGTTCATTAGCGTGGAAAGAATAAATCACTACATAAGAGTGAGTATATCGTTGGGTCGCTTGGCCTTACCAATGCTTTCATCACGCATCACGATCCGAGTTAAGCACCTTTGCTGTTCAATACCTAACACCGCTTTCGGTAACTTCTAGACTCTAGAAAGCGAAGGCAGCACTAATCAACCAACAGTTGAACCACCATCCTCTTGGCCAGCAGCAGCAGAAATAAAGTTCATTAGCGTCAGCATGGCGTACGGAGACGGTACTCCTTTCGTTCTGAAAAATGTATCGTTCGATATTAAATCCGGAGAAAAAATAGGTGCGATTCGAAGAACTTTTCATTGATCACGGCTGTCCTTTCGACACCAGCCCATTCCGAATAATTTCAGAATTTCGGTGTCTCAGGTATCGTCGGGAGGACGGGATCAGGGAAAAGCTCTCTTACAGTGGCTTTATTCAGGCTAGTTGAGCTGGCGAAAGGAAACATAGAAATAGACAACATAGATATATCCGAAATAGGCCTTGACCAGTTAAGAACTAAACTTGCAATTATTCCGCAAGACCCGGTACTGTTCAGTGGAACTATAAGGTATAATTCCGCCACTGCATTTTATTGGAAACTCTTTTTCTATTCAATAGAAAACAACATTCAATACGAGAGCAATCACATCGATTACTCTCCCGTTTCGTACTTCCAGGTCAAATCTAGATCCTTTCAAGCTCTACACAGACGCAGAAATATGGAAAGCACTAGAAAAAACCGAACTGAAGGGTAGAGTGCAGTCGATGACTGGTCAGCTCGACGCGCCCGTTGGTTTCGGAGGAGACAACTTGAGCGTCGGTGAAAGACAGCTTCTGTGCTTGTCGAGAGCTTTGCTCAGGAACTCTAAGGTTCATTTGTACTTTTTTCACGTGAATTAATTCAGCACCGTTCCTGTAGAAGTGTAAATTCTAGTACACCCCAGAAATCCCGATCAAGATTATATCGAGATTTTTTATAACGTTTAGAAGGCAATGATAGATTTTTTGTTGTGAATGAACGCAGGTTGATGTAGAACTCCGGAACTGACGCTATTCAAATGATTTCAGATACTGATTTTGGACGAGGCGACCTCCGCTGTAGATCCAGAGACTGAGATTGCAGTCCAGAAAACGGTTCAACGGGAGTTTTTCAGTTGCACGATACTGACCATAGCGCACAGGCTACAAACTGTTTTGTCGCTTGACCGGGTTCTCGTTATGGACGATGGAAAAGTACTAGAACTCGATACCCCGGCGAATTTGCTCGGGGATCCGAGTTCAGAATTTTCGAAAATGATTGCGGCTGCCGAAAGCGCTGAAAGATGATGAACAACGATTCAACAGTTTTACATTTTCGATATCGAAGTTGCGTACCACTTCTCGATTCCATATTGCGAATCGGTTTACTCGATTTCCATAAAAACGCCTGATATTACATATTGTACGCAATAATATTGATCCTTTCAGTAGTTTGCGTATTCAATTTCTATGTACAGCTACCGATCATAATACGAGTGCAAATAAAACTTGAGAAGACTTATCTCCTAGAAATAATTTAGAAATTTTTTTTTTCATACCTAAGATATCTTGTTGATTTTTCTGCTATCTTATCGCAGATATTGGGTCAATGGAGCGTCTCACAACTCGATTTAACCATAATTCAACTAACTAAGGCCTTTTGCTAAAATAAGTTTTCCTATCGCTGAGTTACCGCTGTTTGTTCTGGCTCAGACGGGTATGAAGATATAACGCAAACACGACACGTGTCTCTCTCGCAAAATCTTCTGAGCTCATCGGAATCATTTCGACACTTTTTGCTGGCGGATTTTATCGAAAACATTAGCCACCGATTCGAGATTCGACTAGCTTTGATAAAACGGAACTTAATGGACGATAGTTGCAACATCGTGGAAATCGAGCCCGGATACTGGGAATAAAAAATCTCCTATATATAGTTGATAAAAGATGATCATCATCGTCAGAGACAATCCTCATCGTCGTATAAATTACCAAAGAATTTATCAAAATTTCCGTAGAAGATATTTTACAGTTTTTTTTTTAAGTTTTGCCACAGCAAGTTTCATCCGCTTCTGTTCAACGCAGTACCCGTGTTTATCAGATCACTTGTTCAAACAGCTCGAAGTGAACGAACAGCGTGGAAGATTGGTTGAATGCCCGCGAACTTGTTACGCTCGCTTATTATCAGAACATATCGAAAAGCGGATTAAGATACAGTGATATTAAGTAAACAAGTTTCGGCAATGCAGTATACATAGTGTAATACTCGCAACTACCAAGGCCATCAGCAGGTCGGTTTGTGATAAGGCACTGGCGGTAAACTTCGGCGCCTTCATGACCCGAAAAAGTGAGTTTCTGCATTAGTTTGTTTGAAATTTCCGCTACGATTCCAGAAGCGCTACAGCCTCAGATTCAGGAACCGTGCAGGTTTTTAGACAGTGGGTCTTGATGATGGGTGAAAAGAACGGGAAAATTGGGCCCAAAGGCAGTCTGAATATCGATGACGACGTGGATCGAGATGATATCGAAAGTGTTTCTGATAGTGGGTAAGCGATTGTCATCGATCCTTATCGGAGGAATCATCAGACGAGTCTCAATTCAGCTCAATTTTCTCCACTTCCCACCGATCTTGAAAAAATATTGCTACGTCAATATTATTCGCATACGCCATAAGCGTTGAGTCATTTTCATTCTCACGGATGATAATCATTTCAAGAAACGGTGTACATGATTTTCGGTTCCAGAGCGGATGATGAACGAACTTACGAACGGGGAACAGGGTTTCATCGATACAGCAATGCACTTAGGAATCTGATACCGATTCGAAGGACGGGAAAGTAATAATTCAACGTTTATTTAACTTCGGCATAATGAGAGTTATGAATTAAGAGAAATGAACAGAAGCGGTGGACATCAGTCGCCCGTTTTTGAACTTTTCATAGAGTGCATCACCCGACATCTGTACCTTCAACCCATTTTCTTATACTATACAAATTTCAGAGAGACCGATACAATGGGCATAGACAACGCCGGGCTTTTTTCTAGCATTTGCTTTACCTGGATTTCGAAGATTATATACAAGGCATGCGGCGAAGGAATAACGATCGAAGAATTGCCAACCTTGTCTCCGTACGACGGTGGGACTTACAATGCAAAAAGGTGTCTGTCGTTAAGAATAGTATCAGCTGTAACAATCTTTTCTTCTCCTTGCCATTGATAGCCCAATTCTTATCATCTCTCCAGCACCATGCGTAGACTCAAGATCTGCTGTCATTGAAATTGTCGATACTTTTGAAAACCGTTAAGATTAAAAATTTCCAATTAGATTAGAACTTCTATGGAACGAAGAACTGGCGAAGAGAGGGCCAGAAGGTGCTTCTCTCTCGAGGGTTGCTTGGAGATTTTGTAGGACGAGAATTTTTGCTGCCTGGCTCATATTCACTGGAAATCTAATATCCAGTTTCTTTAGCTACGTGAGTTAATCAGTTGTACAAATAATTGTCAAGCTACAGAAGACTCTTTGCTTCAATCGAATATGTCGATTTCCAGACTTTCTTGATGCGTAAATTGCTGGAATATGTACAATCGGGGAACGGGTCGTACGTGGAAGGTGGAAAGTGGGTGTTACTGCTAACTGCTGCTGAATTGTCTCGAACATTGTTCTTGGCCTGGACCTGGGCATTCAATACCCGAACAGCGGTGAGGCTAAGATCAGCCTGTCTGACGTTGCTCTACGGGAAAATAATACGCGTTGATAATTTGGGAAACCAAAATATAGGAAAGGTAAATCCGCAAATCATCGATAAATATCACCGTTCATTAATTCGTGTCATTTCTAACAGGTGATAAATACATTCGCGACCGATGCCCAGACGATCTTTGAAGTAGTAAGAATTGGACCAATGATTGTCGGAGCTCCGATAGCGACGGTGTTCGGAGTCTTCTACATTCTATGGCTACTAGGCCCCATGGCACTCTTCGGAATGATCGCATTTCTATTGTTCTTTCCGATTCAGGTGAAATGTGAATAGTAATTGGTATAAAGTTCGTTCGATAACACGCACATTAACTGCCGTTACCCTTTTGCAGTATATGCTGTCACGTCTAACCGGTTATTTCCAAACTAAAACGGTCAAAATTTCGGACCTGAGAATAAGACTGATGAACGAGATCCTGGACTGCGTTAAGTTGATAAAAATGTACGCCTGGGAGGAACGTTTCGTCAAGGATCTGCTTGGTGTGTATAATTCAGTTCATTAGAATATTGCCACCCTCGGTTGGTCATTTTCCTATAAATAAATATATCCAAAAATTCGGATGACCGAAAGCAATTTTTAGAATCGAGTTAATTCCTCGATACAGAAAAATTTTCACACCACCCATAAACGAACTTGGATACATTAGAGTTGAACTCTGAATTATGGAAGTAATAACGAGTCGAATCACTCGTCTGGCATTTCGACAACATAATAGTTTTTTCTGATATGGTATATACAGGTCTCAGAAAAACTGAGAAACGGCTTCTCTTACGGACTTCATACTGTGGAAATTTCAGCAATTCTATAGCACCTGCCGTACCAGTAGTATCCGCAATCATAACGTTTCTCGCCTACGTGTCTGTCGGGAATAATTTAACCGCATCGCAGGTGCAGTAGCGACCAAGCATTCATAGTATCATGCAGTATGATATGATTGCTGATAATTTTTTTTATCTTTTTCCAGTTCATACAAGATCGTCAATGTATGAATTCTTTCTTTTCTTCTTACAGGCATTTCCGTACACGACATTTCTTCATTCGGGGCTCACTTTGTTGCTATTCTTTTTTCAAACTAGTATCGCTAATATAATCTCAGCTGGCATTTCGTTCAAGAGGATGGAGGTTTGCAATTTAAACTAGCTTGAGAAAAAAAATCTGCTTTTTGAAACCTTTTACCATACACATACGTATATACCTGTATTCGTATAACATTTGTTTGACTGAGATGACATTTTTCAGTTTGCTCAATACTCTTCGATGTAATAAATTCACATAAGACATCATTGATTTATTGAATTATCAACCTGCTTTTGCAGAGTCTATTACTCTTGGAGGACGCGGACCGTCACATTTCAAAACCAATCCGTGAATCTCAAGCTCTTGAAATCAGTCATGGAACATTCGCTTACACCACTTTTGGCGATTCTAACACAGAGCGATCTCAGGCTGATGACAAAAAACGGTAATATGGTAGTTATTCATTGAGAAAGCGAATGTGTACCGAATATAGATTATTTTGTATTTCAGAACCAATGCGAGCAAAATTTCAGCGGACAAGAGTGAACTGCAAAAGCTTAATCAGCCTGCAGACAATGCCAAGCACGTTGACGTTCTGTTTAACGTATCGTTTGAGGCGGAAAAGGGGGAATTAATTGGGATCTGTGGGCAAGTCGGTAGTGGAAAGTCGAGCCTCTTGCTGGCTGCTTTGGGACAACTTCGAGTATCGAAGGGCCAGGTCATGAGGGACGGATCCTGCGCCTACGTCAGCCAGCAAGCCTGGATAACCAACGCTACCTTGAGAGAGAATATACTATTCGGTGCAAAGTTTGACCAAACCCGGTATAACAAGGCGATTTACGCCTGCAACTTGAGCCAAGACATCGACATGATGCCTGGAGGCGATCAGACGGAAATCGGAGAAAAAGGAGTCAACCTGTCCGGCGGTCAGAAGCAGAGAGTCGCCCTGGCCAGAGCACTTTACGCTGATCGGTACGTTTGTGGCTCTGCTTCTGTTCTGCTATTTAGCGGATTAGTGATTGGGATTTTTTTTGGAAAAACCTGTCTCTTACAGGGACATTTATTTTTTGGACGATCCGTTGAGTGCCGTTGATTCGCGTGTCGGGGCGTTTATTTTTGACAACTTGATACTCGGGGCTTTGAGAGGAAAAACGGTCCTTTTTGTTACTCACCAGATCCAAGTAACTACCGCATTGCTCGATTTGCTATATCGTCAACTGTTCCCTACGGCTTGAACCCTCCTTTAACTCATTCCAGTATTTGAATCGTTGTGACAACGTTTACGTGATGCGCGATGGAAGTATACTCGAACACGGTACACACGATGAACTGATGAAACTTGGCAACCAATATGCTTCGATGGTTACAGCGATTTCGACTAATAACGAGACCGCGGATGAGCCAATTATAGAGTGAGTTTTCAACGTTGCATTTCGTTCGATACGATCCATATCGTTCTGTATCGTTGATCGATCTGTGGTTTCAGTAAGGCGACCGAAACCCTTCTGCAATCGGTCGCCGATATTCGAACTCTTGGCGCAAATCGGAGTCGTGCCGGCAGCGTCAGCTCTCAAGTAACCGGCGTGAAGAGCGTTGGAAATCCGAATACTCACGGTACATAATTAATACTACCCATGATTCCTAATTATCAGTCTCTTCCTCACAGTCCTTTTCATTGTTCTTCAGATGCACAACTGACAGTAGCCGAAAATCTTCAGCAGGGAAGTATAAAAGCTCATACTTATCACTCGTACATCATGGCGGCCGGTGGCTACCTTTCTGTTTCACTCGTGATTTTGACGTTTATAGCAACCGCTACAAGCATTGCCTTCAGTTCATGGTGGCTAGCGCTGTGGATAAAAGCTGGTGGGGGTGTGAGTAATGTAGTTCTTAGGAAATTCGAATTCATTACTATATCAGTGATCCATACCCCCGTGTAGACAATCCTATAACATTACCCTCCATTTTTACATCGCTCACTCACGCTCCAGAAACTGCTGCTGTACTACAAAAACTTCCCAAAGTCTCACTGACCGATCACCTCGTCAGAATCCAGCACAAATTCCGAATCGAACTAATCCCTATACTCACTCCAGTCGTTATCTATAATATTGTTCTTCGACAGAACACAACCGCCGTCAGGAATAACGAGACGATAACTTCCGACAACTTGAACGACAATCCAGACTTTTGGTATTATCAATCGATCTATGCTGGTACGATAGGCATTATAATACTAACAAGTGCAGTGCGAAGTTTAGTTTACACTAAGGCTATGATAAAAGCTTCGACTAAACTGCACAACGACTTGTTCAAGAAACTAATCACCTCTACGATGAGGTTTTTTGACACTACTCCGAGCGGCAGGATACAACACTTGTTCAGCAGAGATATGGACGAAGGTTTGTCGATTATTAGCCAAAACAACTACACACTACTTGTAATACGAGACTCGAGAAGTAAACGAGTCCTTAAAATTGATGGAAATGATAATCGATTTGAAGAGTGAAATCATCTGAACGTCTTTGTTAATAGTTGACAACAGGCTACCGGTAGCAGTTGCGGAAATCATACAGAACGTGATCTCAATATCCTTCTCTATGCTGACGATATGTGTTGTATTACCGTGGTTCATATTGCCAATGTGTGGTCTTGCGGTTCTCTACTACTACGTCAGTAAAATATTCAGGTATTTTAGTTATACAATTGTGATTTGCTACATGAAACTATACCAAGACTACCATATTTCTCGAAACTATAGATCACCCACTGCATTCCAAAGTCTTCCAAATTTTATTCAGGGTCGCAATTAGAGATCTGAAACGTATGGACAACAAAGCTCGAGCACCAATTATAGGCTTCGTTACGGCGACTGTTCAAGGGCTTAGTACGATACACGCATTCGGAAAGGAGAAAAACTTCATGACAAAGTAAGAATCTGATTTGACCATTATGATCTGATTCTCTCTCGTGACCGTGATATTGATGCAGGAAATGATGATCTGGGTCCTTAGAAATTCGACATACTGCAAATAATTCCATTTCTTTTCAGATTCACTGAATTGTTTGACACAAACAGCAAGTGTATGATGTTGTATCTTGGTGCCATGAGGTGGGTCGCAGTGCGAATTGACGGTTTGACGGTTGCGATAACTGGCACCACAGCATTCTTAGTGGTAGCCTTACAAGGCCAACTTCCACCAGCCTTAGCTGGACTGGCTCTTTCATACTCGGCACACATTTCAGATACGCTCCAGTACACGATAAGAATACTATCAGAGGCAGAAGTTCGGTTCATTAGCGTGGAAAGAATAAATCACTACATAAGAGTGAGTATATCGTTGGGTCGCTTGGCCTTACCAATGCTTTCATCACGCATCACGATCCGAGTTAAGCACCTTTGCTGTTCAATACCTAACACCGCTTTCGGTAACTTCTAGACTCTAGAAAGCGAAGGCAGCACTAATCAACCAACAGTTGAACCACCATCCTCTTGGCCAGCAGCAGCAGAAATAAAGTTCATTAGCGTCAGCATGGCGTACGGAGACGGTACTCCTTTCGTTCTGAAAAATGTATCGTTCGATATTAAATCCGGAGAAAAAATAGGTGCGATTCGAAGAACTTTTCATTGATCACGGCTGTCCTTTCGACACCAGCCCATTCCGAATAATTTCAGAATTTCGGTGTCTCAGGTATCGTCGGGAGGACGGGATCAGGGAAAAGCTCTCTTACAGTGGCTTTATTCAGGCTAGTTGAGCTGGCGAAAGGAAACATAGAAATAGACAACATAGATATATCCGAAATAGGCCTTGACCAGTTAAGAACTAAGCTCGCAATCATTCCGCAAGACCCGGTACTGTTCAGTGGAACCATAAGGTATAATTCCACTACTGCATTTTATTGGAAACTCTTTTTCTATTGAATAGCAAACAACATTAAATACGAGAGCAATCACATCAATTACTCTCCCTTGCCATACTTTCAGATCAAATCTAGATCCTTTCAAGCTCTACACAGACGCAGAAATATGGAAAGCACTAGAAAAAACCGAACTGAAGGGTAGAGTGCAGTCGATGACTGGTCAGCTCGACGCGCCCGTTGGTTTCGGAGGAGACAACTTGAGCGTCGGTGAAAGACAGCTTCTGTGCTTGTCGAGAGCTTTGCTCAGGAACTCTAAGGTTCATTTGTACATTTTTCGCGTAAATTAATTCAGCACCGTTCCTGTAGAAGTGTAAATTCTAGTACACCCCGGAAATCCCGATCAAGATTACATCGAGATTTTTTATAACGTTTAGAAGGCAACGATAGATTTTTTGTTGTGAATGAACGCAGGTTGATGGAGAACTCCGGAGCTGACGCTATGCAAATGATTTCAGATACTGATTTTGGACGAGGCGACCTCCGCTGTAGATCCAGAGACCGAGATTGCAGTCCAGAAAACGGTTCAACGGGAGTTTTTCAGTTGCACGATACTGACCATAGCGCACAGGCTACAAACTGTTTTGTCGCTTGACCGGGTTCTCGTTATGGACGATGGAAAAGTACTAGAACTCGATACCCCGGCGAATTTGCTCGCAGATCAAACTTCTGAATTTTCAAAAATGATTGCAGCTGCCGAAAGCGCTAAAAATTAATGATGAACAACGATTTAACATTTTTACATTTTCAATGTGGGAGTTGCGCACTACTTCTCCACTCTACATTCAAAGTAGTGCCACATTGCGAATCAGTGCTCCCCTTCATCGTCACAAATACTTGTTAAAGTCGATTCCAATAAAAACGCTTCGTAATATATTGTACAGATTTACTATATTCCCCTTTCAGCAGTACATACATACACACGTATACTTATAATATAGTTCATATGCAAATAAAACGGCGGGAACGATTTTTTTGTTAAGTCATTTGGAAAATTGTTTCATCATGCTTAAGCTGTGATATTTCTCCTGCTATCTTATTATTTATATTAGTTGGATAGCTGGGTTTTTCGAAACGGTTTCGAGAGACGATAACACATGTAGGACCGTGCTCACTGCTCTATCTTTAAATTTCAATTTACCAAAACTGAATTGAACTGTAATTCTTGCAAATGGGCCTCTTATCAGAAAATGCAACCGCCACATATATTTCTTCCTCCCTAAATCCTACACTTACACCGTAGAAGTTTTTTCTGCTACCTTGTTTAAGGTCATCGAAGTCATTTTGGCGCAAAACGAGACACAGACGATGGATGAAAAGATCGGAAAAATCGGACCCGATAACAAAATGGAAAATGATAGTTGACTATTCGAATTTGTTGCACATACTCGTACACTTCCCTCCACATGCGTTTGCCATCCCCCCAGCGAAAAAGTGTGGAGAAAAAAAGTTTTATATCTTCGAGGGAAATTATCACAGCTCAAAAATTCCAACAGGATCTTGATCTACGACTTAAAAACTTCTGAAAATGCTATAGTGGACTTGAAAAAATAAAGAATTCATTTTCTTATCAACGATTGAAGAAAGGAAGAGAATTCAAAATTTTCAACACGCATGAAACTCCGAACAGATTTCGAGCCAGTGAAGTTATTCAGAAAAACTCAACGGTATTCGATAGCTCATGCCTTCACCTTCAAAATGATGGGTCGAGCAATTTTTTACGACCATTTTTCATGAAGTTTTAGTGATTTGAGTAAAAAAGTGCCATTTCTTTCGATCGTTCATATCTCGAGAGCTAAAAATGATAGGAGAAAATCCCTTGCTGGAGAAGATGTATTTTTACATGCAGAATATATATTCAAGATGGGATTTGGATTTTGGTGAGAAATCATTTCACTTGGAGATATAAAACTTTTTCTCTCCACACCTTTTTGCTTGGCGATGGCAAAAGCACGCGGAAGGGAGTGTACGTATCATCAGAAGATACCGAGATATGGATTCATATACGGTGATATCACGTCCACGAGTTTTTGCAGTGCAAAATGCAATTTTAATCTCCGCCAATGCAGTCGCTATCAGTATTAGTCTATGATAAGAAACCGAAGATTGAGCTGTCTTATATCCCCCGGAGAAGTGAATCTGTTCATTGGTTTGCTATAACTCTACGCTATAGAATTCCACAAGTGGCACGCGTGCATTTCCATGCAAAATCAAGCCTCAAGTGTTTGGTGGTCTTTTCGACAGCAAATCAATACGATGGGTAAAAAGACTGGAGAAATCGGGCCCGATGGAAATCGGAAGATCGTTGACGACGTCGTACAAGATGAAATCGAAAATGTCTCTAAAAACGGGTAAGCGATGATCATCGATCCTTATCGGCGGAATCATCAGACGAGTCTCCGTTCGGCACGATTTTCTCCACTTCTTACCGATCTTGAAAGAATATTGCTACGTCAATATCATTCGCATACGCCATGAGCGTTGAGTCATTTTCATTCTCACGAATGATAATCATTTCAAGAAACGGTGTGCACGATTTTCGGTTCCAAAGCGGATGATGAGCGAACTTACGAACGGGGAACAGGGTTCCATCGCTACAGCAATGCACTTAAGAATCTGATACCGGTTCGGAGGACGAGAAAGTAATAATTCAATGTTTATTTAACTTCGGCATAATGAGAGTTATGAATTAAGAGAAATGAACAGAAGTGGTGGACATCAGTAGCCCGTTTTCATACTTTTCATAGAGTGCATCACCCGACATCTGTACCTTCAATCCATTTTCTTATACCATACAAATTTCAGAGAGACCCATGATACAATGGGCATAGACAGCGCCGAGCTTTTTTCTGGCATTTGTGTACATACAAGGCATACGGCGAAGGAATAACGATGGAAGAATTGCCATCTCTGTCTCCGTACGACGACGGGAGTTACAATACGAAAAGGTGTCTGTGGTTATTATTAGTATCAGCTTTAACAATCTCTTCGATAAGTTGTGCAAACATTTTTTTTTCGATCCTTGCCACCGATGGTCTGATTCTTATCATGTTTCCAGTACCATGCGTAGACTCAAGGTCTGTTATTCTTAGAATCGTTGATAATTTTCGTATTCACTAAGATTACAAATTTACAATCAGATTAGAACTTCTATGGAAAGAAGAACTGGCGTAGAGGGGGCCAGAGGATGCTTCTCTCTCGAGGTTTGCTTGGAGATTTTGTAGGACAACAATTTTTGCAGTTTGCCTCATATTCACTGGAAATCTTGTATCCGGACGAGGCGACTACAGCGGCTGTTGATCCAGAAACTGAGATAGCCGTACAAAACACAATAAACCAGGATTTTTCCCACTGCACTATACTGACCATAGCTCACAGACTAAAAACCGTTTTGTCGCTAAACCGTATCCTCGTTATGTTTAATGGCATTGCACTAGAATTTGATACGCCATCAAATTTACTCGGGAATCCGAGGTCGGAGTTCTCGAAGACGATGGCAGCCGCAGAACAATCCAAAAGCAAATAGAAGCCACATTCATCAGCCTAACAGCGTCAGTTTATCCATCGCAAACACTGAACGTATTTAGTTTTATATCCCATTGTATATTTGACTTGTTGCCTCACAGCTGAAGTCGGGTACAATGAAAATGAGTCAACAAATTCCCGAGAGGTCATACCAATTAAATACATAATGATACAATCCACAGTCTGGTGAAGCGTTACTCCCATCTTCCATTTGAATACCAAATCAAACTGAAGAGCGCTGATAAATATGTGTCACGTTGTTTTCACATGCTCTGATATCAACTGGGTGGCAATTCGATTAATTGAAACGCTTCTTCATATAAATTCCGAAAAATTACGATCATTTAAAAATGTTCAAATCGTTTAAATTCCTCGTAATAATTCTGTATGAAATATTGCTCGTAGTCTAATGAAAGATAATTGCGATTATAACTAATGAGAAATCTTGCCTTACAACATTCAACGCAAAATATGTTATATAAATGGGTTATATATATTCTACCACATATTATCGTGTTCAGTTTTATCATCAACAGCCTTCCTGTCACGTATGTAACATACAACAGTTGATGTATAAATTAACAGTGAGTATAATGTGTATAGAAAATTTGTATATACGATCGAGTGCAAATAAAATATGGCAAATTTTATATCGTACAATTGTTACTCTTTTTTTCTGGAGTCTGTTTTCAAAGCTGTCAGTAAATCGAACAGCTGCCTTATCAGTATATCTGGGTCAAGGTCAAGACACGGAAAATATAATGGGGACGAAATGAAAATCAATACAACGAACGTCTAGTGACGAAGCTCTATTTTTACATCATATTTCATGATTATCAAAATACGAACAGAGCAGGCCACCGCAGGATGACGATAAGGCTCTTCATAATGATCATAATCATCGGTCGCTATCTTATCGGTCGGGTTTTTTTTTTTTTTTTTTTTCTTTTTGGTTTCTTCTTATAGATTAGACCGTGATTTTATTCACGAAGTGGAGTCGACCACGCAGGGAGCCAGCGCACATGGTCAAGTTACGTAATAATTATTTTAACTCCAGCTACGCACACATACGTTTCGGCCCGGTTAAAAGTGGGAATAAAAGGAACGAAAAGAGGAGAAAAAATAAAAAAAAATTGGTCGAATCGCTTCTTCTCCAGTTTGTCAGTTGGTTTTCGACTCGTCGTATAGTGCAGACGTCCGGCACGCGTGTCTTCCACTTACGTATTTTAAGAACATACTGAACTAGGGATTCGGGTCCGTAAACCTTTCACAACAGGTTTCTCTGGCAGATATATTTATACGGTATACTCTCGCGGCCACGATCAGTATTCGGGTTTCAGTTTCCCGTGGCGCCATAGAGAGCCCGTTACCTAATGTTTCAATAGACCAGGCGAAGGCCACTAAATTCATGGGCGTTATTGGCGCCCGCCGTTTTCCGTTCAACACAGCCTGTTCGTTAGTTAATAAAAATTATATCGACGCGTGACGCGTGCGCGCACGGTCTCCAAACAAAGACTGAATATATCGGGATCGGTGGGGACCACAAGGACAGTGATATATCTCTGGCTAACAGATCTGGACGATGGACGGTAAGAACGGGGAAATCGAGACCGACGGCATTCGGAAAGTCAAGAACGACGTGAGTCACGATGAAATCGGAAATGGCTCTGACGTTGGGTAAGCTACAATTATCGACATACTAATTATCCGAGTTATCATCCGATCCGGATATCCGCGGAACGATTTTTCGCACTTCAAACAAGATCTTGGGAACAACATTGCTGTTCTTATTACAAGCGGATATTCCGATCGTTGAGTTACGCAGAACAGAGAATCGACAGTGTATTTAACTAGTCGTTTCGTTCTCGCACACGATGATCGTTCTTATAAATAATTTACCGATATTTTTCCCAGTTTCAAACCGAGTAACGAGCGGACTTACGAACGAGGTACAGGGTTCGATCGGTACAGCAATTCACTTAAGAACCTTTTACCGTTCCGGAGGAAAGGAAAGTAATAATTATCTTCTATTTTTCATACAGATACGTGTGTCATTATATTCAAATTTTTGCAATAGCGCTTTTCCTAACGTGCTATAAATTTCAGGGAAAGTCTTACGATGGCCATAGACAGCGCTGGACTTCTCTCTGTAATCTGTTTTTCATGGATTTCAAATATCATGTACAGTGCGTACAAGAAAGGTATAGCAGTTGAGAAATTACCGGCCCTATCTCCATACGACACTGGAACTTACAACGCGAAAAGGTGACTATCTTCGAAGATATCAGCCTATGTCAATCTCGCTCGTATTAGCTGTGTAAACATTTATCTGACCTTGCCACTTAATATTATTCGGCAATGATATCTCGAGTAGCGATAAGTAATCGTGGTAAAAATTATTTCTCAACAAACCGTTGGATTTATCAATGATTTACGTAATTAACAATTTTTTTACCAGATTAGAACTGCTATGGAAAGATGAATTGGCGAAAAAGGGACCAGAAAAGGCCTCTTTCGGATGGGTTGCCTGGAGATTTTGCAGAACAAGAGTTCTGGCTACTAGTTTAGTATTTGTTGGTTCCCTTGTATCCAGCTTCCTGAGCTACGTGAGTTGATCATTTCGACACTAGCCAAGAAAATACATAAACTCTTCTCATTCAATGCCGTATAAATTTCCAGACTTACTTCATGCGGAAATTGCTGGAATACGTAGAACACCGTGACGGAAATTACGCGGAAGGTATGAAGTGGGTATTCCTGCTAGTCGCCGCCGAAATGTCCCGGGCATTATTCGGGGCATGGGCGAAAGCATTAGCTGCCAGAACAGCGCTGAGGCTAAGATCAGCATGTCTGACTTTGCTCTATGAAAAAATGATTGGCATGGACAATGTGGGAAACAAAAATATCGGAAAGGTACAATTCTCGCGTCATATTCTCATTTTGCTTTCGAATGAATGAACAGAACGCATATCAAGTTAATTTTTATCGAAAATCTGAGCATCGACTATCGCCCAATTCTTACCCAAATTAATCCTTACAGGTGATTAACATGTTCTCAAACGACGCCAACAAGATATTTGACCTGATGAACACTGGGCATTGGATCGTCGGTGCTCCGATATCAACCGTATTTGGAATCTGCTATCTTTTGTGGCTCCTCGGTCCCATGGCGCTAATCGGAATGATCGTATTCCTCCTGTTCTTTCCGATTCAAGTGAGATGTTACTTATAGTATCTGTTATCGCTCACTCTTGAATGTTATCCCAGCTGTAAGACTTGTGGCATTGCTATTATCATCATTTTGCAGTACGTCGTATCCCGTCTGTTGGAATATCTCGGATCAAAGGCGGTCAAAATTTCCGACATGAGAATAAGACTCGTCAACGAGATCCTGGACTGTATAAAATTGATAAAAATGTACGCGTGGGAGAATCGGTTCAGTGAGGAACTTCTTGGTGCGTATCGTCAGTCTGATGATTAGAGACTTTGTACTGCGCCTTTAGTTGATCACATTTTTATCACTATAAACGATTACGCTTATTTATTCAGGTTTGAGGAAAATTGAACGACGAGTTCTTATCAAAACTGCTTATTGTCAAAGTTTTGGCGAGTCTTTGGCACTTTACATTCCGGTTTTATCTGCTATCATAACATTTCTCACACACGTATCTGCGGGGAATAATTTAAGAGCAGCCCAGGTGGGTACAAAAGTCTTTCCCAGTATAATCGTTCCGTGAAAATGATCAATTTCTTTTTGTTTTTTATTCTCAGGTGTTTCCCTACACGACTCTTCTTGACTCGGTGATTCGTTTGACGCTGTACTTGTTTCAAGAAGCCGTTCATGACATAATAGCAGCTAGAATCTCGTTCAACAGATTGAAGGTTGACATTTATAAATAAATTTTGTAGAAGACAGATTTTTCTAGCTATGGCGTGTATAGTACAAGCTGAAACATTGTCATAAGCACCATATCTCTGATTTTTAATTCGATCATATAATGTCCAACGCAGAGCCTGTTACTCTTGGAAGGTGGAAACTGCGTCGTTACCAAACCAATCTGTGACTCCCAAGCCGTTGCTATTACTGATGGAACATTCAGCTACAACACTTTCGGTGATTATGTCCAAAACAGTCCTCAGGAGAATGGCGAGAAACGGTAAGCCATGGTAATTCATTACGATCGAGTATCGGACTGATTTGAGATTGAATATTTATTTCTCACGGTGTGGTAATTTCGTGTTTCAGAGACAACGCGAGTACAGAGGACCCGAATGAACAAGAGAAACTGAACCAGCCCACGGAGAATGATGAAAATGTTGACATTCTTCTCGACATATCGTTCGAGGCCGCAAAAGGGAAATTAGTTGGAATCTGCGGGCAGGTTGGCAGTGGAAAGTCGAGCCTCTTGCTGGCTGCTCTGGGACAACTTCGAGTATCTAAGGGCCAGGTGATGAGGGACGGATCCTGTGCCTACGTCAGCCAACAGGCTTGGATAAGCAACGCTACCTTGAGAGAAAATATACTATTCGGTGCAAAGTTTGACCAAAGCCGGTATAACAAGACGATTTACGCCTGCAACTTGAGCCAAGACATCAGCATGATGCCTGGAGGCGATCAGGAGGAAATTGGAGAAAAAGGAGTCAACCTGTCCGGCGGTCAGAAGCAGAGAGTCGCCCTGGCCAGAGCACTTTACGCCGATCGGTAGGTTTGCGTGGAAATTTGTGGCTCTTTTTCTGTTCTGCTATTGAGCGGATTAGTGAATGTGAATTTTGTTTTTGAAAAAAAACTGTTACTTTCAGGGACATTTATTTCTTGGACGATCCGTTGAGTGCCGTTGATTCGCGTGTGGGATCCTATATTTTTGATAACTTGATACTCGGGGCCTTGAAAGGAAAGACTGTTCTTTTTGTTACACATCAGATCCAAGTTAGTACCACAATGCCCGATTCGTTATACCGTTGACTATTCTCCACGCGTTGAATACACCTTTGACTTATTCCAGTATTTGAATCGTTGCGACGACATTTACATGATGAGCGATGGAAGAATAATTGAACACGGTACACACGATGAGCTGATGAAACTGGGCAATGAATATGCTGCGATGGTCGCAGCCATTTCAACTGATAATGAAACCGAGGATGAAGAGATTGTGCAGTAAGCTTTTTACCTTGCCTTCCTCTCGATGTTATTAGAAATTCATTACACTCTCTTGATCGATCATTCGGTTTCAGCGATAAAGTCGAAGACCTTCCACAAACGATCGCGAAGATTTCACACCACGATGCAAAACGGACACGAGCTATTAGCATCAGTTCAAATATCAGCGCAAAAAGTGTTGAAAAACCAAATAATTTCGGTACACAAAACTAACTATCATATATCTACTATTATCGCACACTATTTCAGAAGTACGACAAACGCAACTATCATCAATCCTCATATTTTGAAACGGACATCTGATGAATTGAACTGTTCCTAAAGTGGGCTACATGACATTATCTACACTTATCTAAAACATCGTCATCTTCACTTACATCCTTTTGCAGAAGGACAGCTAACAGTAGCAGAGAATCTCGAGCAAGGATCTATAAGAGCACACACTTATCATTCGTACATCCTGGCAGCCGGTGGTTACTTCACGGTTTCAATGGTATTTTTGACATTCATAGCTACTACTGCAAGTATCGCTCTAACATCTTGGTGGCTTGCCGTGTGGATAGAAGCTGGCAGTGGAGTGAGTATAATATTAGCAATTAATTCATGCCCCAGACACTTCAAAAAGTACTATTCTATCGGATAAATATCGTTGAGTCTCTATCCGCCTCTCGGCATCAATGTCATTATCGTTTTGATTCTTCGACAGAACACTACCATCGTGAGAAATAACGAGACGATAATCTCTGACAACATACATGACAATCCTGATCTTCAGTTTTATCAAACGATATATGGCAGTGCCATAGGGCTTATACTACTAATAAGTGCTGTGCGTTGTTTCGCATACTCAAATGTCACGATAGGAGCATCGACTAGGATGCACAACAATTTGTTCAAAAAGATGATTCAAAGTCCGATGAGATTTTTCGACACCACTCCGAGCGGAAGGATACAACATTTGTTCAGCAGAGACATGGACGAAGGTTGGCAAACCTTTTCATATCACAATGATCTTTGTTTAAAATCAAGTATACATCGTGGTCTCATTTTCAGTTGATAACAAGCTTCCACCTTCACTCGCTGCTGTATTGGACAACGTACTCGCGGTAGCGACCTGCATTTTGGTGATATGCCTGATCCTGCCATGGTTCATAGTACCGATGTGCGTTCTCTCGGTTTTCTACTACTTCGTTAGCAAAATATTCAGGTAAAAATATAGTTTTTCCTTCATTCAAATTATAACTTATCTCGGAATCGACGTATCTCACCCCGTTACAAATCTGTTTCGTACGTTTATTCAGAGTAGCAATCAGGGATCTGAAACGTATGGACAACACAGCTCGTTCATTAGTCATCAGCTACGTTACTGCCTCTGTTCAAGGGCTCAGTACGATCCACGCGTTCGGAAAGGAGAAAAATTTCATGACAACGTAAGTGTCTGTTTTATGATTCGATCATTACTACGAATTTTTTTTTCAAAACCGTGTTACTTGCTGACGACACTGACGACACTCGTCAATTTATTCCATTTATTTCCAGCTTCACCAGATTGTTTGACGCGAACAGCAAGTGCCTGTTTTTGTATAGCGGAGCCATGAGATGGCTGTCCGTGAGAATTGACGTTTTATCGGTAGTATTAACCGGTATCACAGCTCTGTTGGTTGTGATTCTACAAAATCAAGTTACTCCAGCCTTAGCTGGACTGGCTCTAACATTCGCGGCGCAAATCGCGGATATCTTTGCATATACTGTTGGAATTTTGTCGGAAACAGAAGTCCGGTTTATCAATGTGGAGAGATTATTTCACTACATCAGGGTAAGACGTAATTTCTTGACTGGAAAAATTACATTTCGACAATTGTCTCGTAACATTGTAACTGAATGACTTACCAAGATTTCGGTTATTTTTTTTTTTTTTTCATTCAGACTCTGGAGAAGGAAGCCACTGCGAAAGAACCAACAATAAAACCCCCACCCACTTGGCCAGCGGAAGCGGAAATAAAATTTAGCAACGTGTGTATGGCGTACGGGGACGATGCTCCTTACGTATTAAAAAATATCTCGTTCTGCATTAGTCCCGGAGAAAATATAGGTACGTTCTTAAAACTGTTACAGAAAATTTTGATCGATTAATAACCAGGATTCGCTTAATAAAAATCACAAATTTTCGTGTCTCAGGTATCGTCGGGAGGACAGGCTCCGGAAAAAGTTCTCTTACAGTCGCTCTATTCAGGCTGGTAGAGCTAGCTAAAGGAAAAATCGAAATAGACGACGTCGACATATCCAAAATAAGCCTCAACCAATTGAGAGCTAAGCTATCGATCATCCCTCAAGATCCAGTACTTTTCAGTGGAACCATAAGGTAATCCGCTACCAAATTTTGTCATATACTCTCCTTCTTCAAAATCGGGAAACAATATGCAATATCAGATCAGGCACATCAATAACCATCCCGTTTCGTACTTCCAGGTCAAATCTTGATCCATTCAAGCTCTACACAGACGACGAAATATGGAAAGCACTAGAAAAAACCGAGCTCAAAGGTAGGGTGCAGGCGATAGCTGGTCAGCTCGACGCTACCGTTGGATTCGGAGGAGACAACTTGAGCGTTGGTGAAAGACAGCTTCTGTGCTTGTCTAGAGCTTTGCTCAGAAACTCCAAGGTTCGTTTCTCTTAATTTTTGCGGATTATAATTCGACTATTTCTGTGTAAAAGTAGAAACGGTTCGACAGTCCGGTAGCTGAAACAAGACTACATTCAGATTTTGACGAACTTTGGAATTAGGTCGTCGATAAATTTCTCGAATTGAAATGATTTCAGATACTGGTACTCGACGAGGCGACTGCGGCCGTTGATCCGGAAACTGAGATCGCCGTACAAAACACAATTCATCAGGAGTTCTCGAACTGCACTATACTGACGATAGCTCACAGACTGCAAACCGTATTGTCGTTAAACCGTATCCTCGTCATGGATGATGGTAGAGTACAAGAATTCGATACCCCATCAAATTTGCTCAGTGATCCCGATTCGGAATTCTCGAAGATGATGGCCGCCGCCGAAGAAGCTGAAAACAAATAAAAACTTGTACACAGTATTAAAGAGATTCAATTTTTATATTCAATTATATTTTTAACTTGTAGCCGGAGTCGACACGTTGAAATGATAATAATAATAATAATATACCAGTTTGCAAATTCCTGAAATTTCTAACCAAAATATACGCTCAGCCGAAGTGAGTCGATGTCTGCAGCAGCTGTCAGTACCGTCAACAATTCCTGCATTGCAAGAGAACGAATGACACACTCATTTGCAATATATTCTTATACCGATATAAAAATCCTCTAATCTTTTCTTTATTGAAATTATCAATGTGAGTAGACAAAATATGCGATATATCACGTAAACTCTGAATGTACTGTTATACTTGCATGAATCCGCAGCTATTTCTTATTCTATGATCAAATGGCTATAGCTTGCAGTGAATTAAAATTCTTCTTCAGTTATCGATGCGAATGTGACGTCAAAGCGATTAACATAAATATGTAGATATAGTACTTCGTCTTATTATAAAACGCAAAGAAATGAGCATCGAACCACCGCATGATATGTGTTGTTAAATAGCACGAATATACTATGTATAATAATGTTCGGCCGTCGCGTTATCTTATCATTTGTTTTAGATTAGTAGAGAATTTTTATATAGATATATACTATACGTATACATATAAGACAGCGCAGATATCTAACATATACGAATACCATATACGCGTACAAGACGACATTTTCCAGAGCGATTAAAAAAGAAAACTTATAACGAATGATCGTTGGTATAGTTTCATCAGTGACGTGTGTCTGCTTTAATAGTCTTAAACGTTGCAAGATTTTATGCGAACTTATATACGTATATATATATATATATATATATATATATATATATATATATATTTTAAGAACATATATACACTGCTCTGCGCATTCGGACAGAGAAATATTTAACAACATATTATTTTCTACTGTACAGATATTTATACTTATAACGGTCTGAGCCACGGTCGCTATCGGTTATATCAGTTTTTTCCGAACGTGTTAGGATTCTGTGGCCCAATATTTGGCTAGTCCCAAAGTCCATTTAACCTCATGGTCGATATAGACAGTCTCATTTTTCGTTATAATTAGTCACTTCGTTATTTCATTGGCACTATTTCAAAGTGTGACGCGCGTGCATTCGAACGACAAGCAAATCCTCGTATTTAAGGACAGTGGGCTCTCTGAAGAACAGAGACGATGGGCGGAAGGACCGAGGATATCGAACCCGATGACATTCGGAATCCCAATAACGACGTGGGTCAAGATGAAATTGGGAATGGCTCTGACGATGGGTAAGCGACAATTATCGATATACTGATTATCCGAGTTATCATCGGATCCGGATATCCGCTAATCGATTTTCCGCACTTCAAACAAGATCTTGGGAATAACATCGCCGTGCTTATTCCAAGCGGATATTCCGATCGTTGAGTTACGCAGAACAGAGAATCGAGAGTGTATTTAACTAGTCGTTTCGTTATCACACACGATGATCGTTCTTATAAATAATTTACCGAAATTTTTCCCAGTTTCAAACCGAGTTACGAGCTGACTTACGAACGAGGTACAGGGTTCGATCGGTACAGCAATGCACTCAGGAATCTCATACCTGTTAGGACGAAGGAAAAGTACGACAATCCTTTCAGTTTTTATGGAATCGGTATTTTTTATACTTTCAATCGATTTTCTGACGCGTTATTAAAATTTCAGGGAAATCGTTACGATGGCGATAGACAGCGCGGGGCTTTTTTCTCTCATCTCTTTCTCGTGGATTTCAAAGATTATGTACAAGGCATACAGCAAAGGAATAACGATGGAAGAATTGCCAGCTTTGTCTCCGTACGACGCTGGAAATTACAACGCGAGAAGGTGATCTTGTATAGACATTTATACTATCGGCTGGGACAGTATTTCGGTCATGAACAAACATTGGTCCAAATTCGTCACAAGTACCTGGTTCATTATCTTATCGTCGTAACCCAGAAGCAAAAACTGAACTGCTCTACTTTCCGAAATTGTCGAAACTTTCGGCTACTGCTTTATATACTTGAATTCCTTATTTTTATTTTTTTCTAATTAGATTAGGGCTGCTATGGGAAGAAGAATTGGCAAAAATGGGACCGGACGAGGCTTCTTTCACAAGGGTTGCTTGGAGATTTTGTAGAACGAGAATTTTCGCAGCTTGTTTAATATTTACCGGCAGTCTTGTTTCCGGATTTCTTAGCTACGTGAGTTGATCATTTCCATCAATCCGTACGACCATGAGAAAAGAATCGCAACGCTGCGAAAGATCTTTCACTAAACCGCGCTATTTGAATTTCCAGACTTTCGTGATGCGGAAATTGCTGGAATACGTAGAAAACGGGATCGGATCGTATGGAGAAGGCGCAAAGTGGGTATTGCTGCTGATCACAGCTGAATTTTTCCGCTCGTTATTATTGGCCTGGACATTTTCGTCGGGTTACAGAACAGCGCTGAGGCTAAGATCGGCATGTCTCACTTTGCTCTACGGAAAAATGATACGCATGGATAACGTGGGAAACGAAAATATCGGAAAGGTACGAATATCTTTGCTTGCGATCATAAATGCACAAGAACGCATCAAACTAAACCGAAATTCTTCCTTACAGATGATCAATATATTCTCAAACGACGCCAACAGGATATTCGACGTGATTGTCATCGGGCCAATGATTGTCGGAGCTCCGATATCGACGGTATTTGGAGTCTGCTACATTCTGTGGCTCCTCGGTCCCATGGCGCTAATCGGAATGACCGTATTCTTCTTATTCTTTCCTATTCAGGTTGAATGTTACTAACTTTCAAATACTATATCCTCAGACTTGCGGCATTGCTGGTTATCGAAAATTTCATCCAAGCTGACCGTTATCATCCTTTTCCAGTACATGATATCACGTCTGACCGGATATTTCCAAACTAGAGCGGTCAAAATTTCCGACAAGAGAGTGAGACTCGTCAACGAGATCCTGGACTGCATAAAGTTGATAAAAATGTACGCCTGGGAGAAACGGTTCAGCGAGAATCTCCTGAGTGAGTATTTCTCGCTCATTTTTCGAATTTCACTTATCAAGTATATAGCAGACTTCACAACGCAGAGTGAAAAACTAAGATCAAACGCTTGTCTAGTATTGTGACAGTCTGATTATAGATTATCCCACGTTTTTATAGGTTTAAGGAAAAAGGAACGGCGGGTCTTACTCAGGACTTTGTATTGTCAAAGTTTCAGCGAGTCTTTGGCACTAGCCATCCCAGTCATATCTGCGATCATAACTTTTCTTACACACGCGTCTACCGGACAAAATTTAACGGCAGCCCAGGTGAATAAAAATATTCCCCAGCAATGATACCGATATACCATAAATATATATCGTTTGTCAACGATATCATCAATTTCTTTTCTCAGGTCTTTCCATACACGACTCTTCTCGACTCAGGACTCCGTTTATCGCTGTCCTTTTTCCAGGACGGTGTCTACGCTATGATATCGGCAAGAATTTCGTTCAACAGAATAAAGGTTGAAAATTTTTAACCAACTTCGGTTAGAGGCACATCTTCATATTTTGCGATCGAATAAGTTTGAACAGCTGTTGTTGATATAACCCACATGCGTGTTGTGGGGATAGGTGTTCATTTGATCATTCGTTTAACCTACTTCACAGAGCCTGTTGCTTGTGGAAGGTGGAAACTGTCCGATTTCAAAACCGATCTGTAAGTCCCAAGCTGTTGCAATTAGCCATGGGACATTCGCTTATAACAGTTTCGGTGATCGAAATGGAAAAAGTTATCGGGGTAATGACAAGAAACGGTAAGCCATGGCAATGCATCATAATTTAGTATCGTAATCATTTGAAATTCAGTTTTTTTTAATCAAGGCAAGACCCTCCGTGTTTCAGGGACAATGCGAGTACAGAGGACCCGAATGAAAAAGAGAAACTGAACCAACCCTCTGAGAACGATGAAAATGCTGATATTCTTTTCGACATATCGTTCGAGGCGGCGAAAGGGAAATTAGTTGGGATCTGCGGGCATGTCGGCAGTGGAAAGTCGAGCCTTTTGCTGGCTGCTCTGGGACAACTTCGAGTATCGAAGGGCCAGGTGATGAGGGACGGATCCTGTGCCTACGTCAGCCAGCAAGCCTGGATAACCAACGCTACCTTGAGAGAGAATATACTATTCGGTGCAAAGTTTGACCAAACCCGGTATAACAAGGCGATTTACGCCTGCAACTTGAGCCAAGACATCGACATGATGCCTGGAGGCGATCAAACGGAAATCGGAGAAAAAGGTGTCAACTTATCCGGCGGTCAGAAACAGAGAGTTTCCCTGGCAAGAGCACTTTACGCCGATCGGTACGATTGCGTGGAAATTTTTAACTCTATTCAGCAGATTAGAGGGTAGGATTTTCTTCTGAAAAAAAAAAAACTTACTTTCAGAGACATTTATTTCTTGGACGATCCGTTGAGTGCCGTTGATTCGCGTGTGGGAGCCTTCATTTTCGAGAACTTGATGCTCGAAGCTTTGGCAGAAAAAACTGTTCTTTTTGTTACTCATCAGATTCAAGTTAGTCCGGAACTGGTTAATTCACGATACGGTCAACTGTGCGTCATGCCTAAAACACATCTTTGTCTTATTTCAGTATTTGAATCGTTGTGACGATGTCTACATGATGCGCGATGGTAAAATAATCGAGCACGGTACCCATGACGAACTGATGAAACTTGGCAATGAATATTCTCTGATGGTTGCAGCGATTTCAACCGAGAATGAGACCGGGATGAAGGCAACTAAAGAGTGAGTTTCTACACACATTAATTTTCAATCGATTTTCAATCGATCATTACCTGCAAACTCTTCATTGACATCATTTTCAGTCAGACAATCGAAGATCTTTTGCATACCGCCGAAAATATTCCACTTCATAGATCAAATATGAGTCTTGCTGCAGGCAGCGTTGGCTCCAATATCGGTGCGCAAACCGTTGAAACATTAAATATTCCTGGTACGTATGTATTTATCAATGTATGTAACATACATACCAAACTTTTACAAGTACGACTAACGCAACAGATTTATTTTTATCTATAGAAACTAATTTTTTTATATAGATACACATGATAGCCTATTTCTTGCTCATTTGCTCAATTATATGCTCCAATTAGACTAGTCCATCGTAAAGTCCGCTACTCATCATGGTCAACATACTGTATATACTTTTCTCACAAATCCCCACCTCCGCTCATTTATATCTTTCGCAGATGGACATCTGACAGTAGCTGAGAATCTTCAACAAGGAAGTATAAAAGCACATACTTATCACTCTTACATCATGGCAGCTGGTGGCTACCTTTCTGTCTCGGTCGTAATTCTGACGTTTATAGCAACCGCTGCAAGCATTGCTTTCAGTTCCTGGTGGCTTGCGTCTTGGATAGATGCTGGTGGAGGGGTGAGTATAATTTTCAGCAATCAAGTTTCGTTATACTCAGGCGGTTGATGCTCCTATAGGTAATCTGTTGACATTACTGCAGGTTTCTTATCATTAGCTCGCACTTCAAAAACCACTCTTCTATCGGATAATTTTCGTTAAGTCTCTCTTACTCTCAACATCAAGTGGTCCAGGACCAATACGAACAGAACTCATATCTCATCAGTCATTACCGATATTATTCTTCGACAGAACACGACCATCGTCAGAAATAACGAGACGATAATCTCTGACAACATAAATGACAATCCTGATCTTTGGATTTATCGAACGATATACGGCAGTGCCATAGGCGTTATAGTACTAACAAGTGCTGTACGTTGTATAGTGTTCAGTAATGCTTCGATAGCAGCTTCGACCAGGATGCACAACGACTTGTTCAAAAAGGTCATTCAAAGTCCGATGAGATTTTTCGACACTACTCCGAGTGGAAGGATACAACACTTGTTCAGCAGAGACATGGACGAAGGTTAGCTCAGTTCTTCATCTCATAAAGCTCTTTGGGCGAGAACAAGTAGACTTCGACATGACCCCAAATGCACGTTTGCACATACTAGTCAGTAAACTTGAATCGCTAATGAAGATTTTTCGGTCGAATGATATGAGTGAACGGAATTTGACAAAAGTATCGAATTTGAGTACGAAAACAATGAATCTATTCTACTTTTTAGTGGATAACAAGCTCCCAATATCGCTCGCGAGTGTCATAGACAATTCAATTGCAATACTGGCCGCTATTCTGGCCATATGTCGGGTGTTCCCGTGGTTCATGTTACCGCTGTGTATTTTAGGAGCCTTCTACTACTTCGTTAGCAAAATATTTAGGTAAGAATATAGTTCATTTAATGTCAATGACGATTTATCTCCAACCGACATATCTCACTACATCAAAAATTGTTCCGCTTGTTATTCAGAGTAGCAATCAGAGATCTGAAGCGTATGGACAACAAAGCTCGTGCATTAGTTATCAGCTTTGTTACTGCCTCTATCCAAGGGGTCAGTACCATCCACGCATTTGGAAAGGAGAAGAATTTCATGACAAAGTAAGTGTCTGATTGGATCGTTGTTTTGAGTCTTTTTCGAAAGCTTGTAACTTGTAAAAATGACGATTATATAGGTGCCTTTGACTCAAAAACTCTTCAACTAATTCCGTTTCTTTTCAGTTTTACCAAATTGTTTGACACGAACAGCAAGTGTCTGTTTTTGTATAGTGGAGCCATGAGGTGGCTAGCAGTGCGAATTGACGTTTTATCTGTAGCAGTGACTGGTATCACAGCGTTGTTTGTGGTGGCCTTACGGAATCAAGTACCATCAGCCTTAGCTGGACTGGCGCTAACATTTTCGGCCCAAATCGCAGACATGTTTCAGTATACTATAAGACTTATATCAGAAACAGAAGTTCGGTTCATTAATGTGGAAAGAATAAATCACTACATTGTGGTAAGATGTTACTTGCATCGAGCTGTTCTTGGACAGTTTTCGTCACCCGGTATCAGCTAATTAGTCACACTTATAGCACCGTAATTTGACTTTTTTTTTAGTCTCTAGAAAGCGAGGGCAGTGCAAGCAAACCAACGCTCGAACCGCCACCCACTTGGCCAAAGGCAGCAGAAATAAAATTTAGCAACGTGTGCATGGCGTACGGAGACGATGCTCCTCATATTTTGAAAAATATTTCGTTCGGTATAAACGCCGGGGAAAAAATAGGTGCGTTAATTCAAAACTGTTTCAGAAACTTTTGCTCAAAAAAAATACTAAATTTTTGTGTCTTAGGTATCGTCGGTAGGACAGGCTCGGGAAAAAGTTCTCTCACGGTCGCTCTGTTCAGACTCGTCGAGCTTGCGGGAGGAAAGATAGAAATAGACGACGTGGACATATCTAAAATAGGCCTCAACCAGTTGAGAACGAAGCTATCGATCATTCCGCAAGACCCAGTACTGTTCAGTGGAACCATAAGGTCTTCAGCTACTACATTTTCACGGATACTATTCTTCCGTAAAATAGGAAACAATACGCAATAAGAGAGCAATCACATCAATTACTCTCCCGTGTCATATTTTCAGGTCAAATCTAGATCCTTTCAAGCTCTACACAGACGTAGAAATATGGAAGGCACTGGAAAAAACCAAGCTCAAGGCTAGAGTGCAGTCGATAACTGGTCAGCTCGATGCTACCGTTGGATTCGGAGGAGACAACTTGAGCGTTGGTGAAAGACAGCTTCTGTGCTTGTCTAGAGCTTTGCTCAGAAACTCCAAGGTTCGTTTCTCTTACTTTTTGCGGAGGATAATTCGACTATTTTTGTGTAAAAGTAGAAACGGATCGACAGTCCGGTAGCTGAAACAAGACTACATTTCGATTTTGACGAACTTTGGAAGGCGTCGATAAATTTCTTGAATTGAAATGATTTCAGATACTGGTCCTGGACGAGGCGACTGCCGCTGTAGATCCAGAAACTGAGGTGGCTGTTCAGAGCACAATTCAACAGGAGTTTTCTCACTGCACTATACTGACCATAGCTCACAGGCTACAAACTGTTCTGTCATTAAACCGGGTCCTCGTTATGGCTAGTGGTAAAGTGCTAGAATTCGACACCCCGTCAAATTTACTCAGAGATTCGAATTCGGAATTTTCGAAAATGATTGCAACTGCTGAAAAAGCTGAAAGTTCGAACAATCCGAATGAACCGGACTAATAATCGCTTAAACACGCCGACAATGAACTGGATTTCAAATATTGTCACCATATATGCTCAATAACATCAAGTTCTGAACTTGTATGTAAAACGATCAATATTTAGTTTGCCGTCTAATCTGTATACAGCAACAAAAACTTGGCTGTAGCTTTGTGGAAGCTACGCAATTCTAGCTCAGATTCTGATCGCACTCGGTTAATATTGTTCATAGATTCTCGATCCATTATCTCTGCATTAAATTATTGACATACGTATAACGTGTACTTCTTATACCTATACATACCTACCTATACGATTACCATTAGTTGCACATAACCGACATAATAATTTTCACACAGAATGATAGTTACTGGCCGCTTATTAATGATGTAATAATCTTATCGTCGAAGATACATCGAGAACTAGGTCTTGAAACGCGAAAATAAAAATGAATAGAAAACTAGAAACTGTTTGTAAGGCCATAGGGAATCGTAGATATGATCACGGGTCAAGGAAATATTGTACAGGGCGGTCCATTTGACGCCAGCACCCTATGAATATCTCCGTTGCTGTCACAGTAACGAGAAAATTTTTTAGGAGATAATTTACTCGATTCCGAAGGGCTGATACAGCCCTTCGGCTGAGATTACGGAATTTTTCTCCAAGGTTGATAGTTTAGAGTTGAAATGTTCTTAAAAAAATGTTCAAGAATCTAGTTATTTCGTTAAATATCATACAAAAATTGGTGTAGTCTCACAAAAAAATGTCTCATACGAAAGTCGTTTGATTTTCCAAGTAGAATAAGATTACGTACTATGGGTTTCTGTTCAAAAAACCATTGATGACCTTGAGAACGCGAAAACTTTGAGCTTGACAGGAATGTATATTTCACCACTGTATCAGCTCTTCGAAATCAAGTGAATTATCTCCTGGAAATTTTTCTCGTTATTGTAACAGCAACGGAGACGTTTTTAGTGCTCACGCGTTAAGTGAATGACCCTGTATAAATCGTTGGGAAGTGATGTTACTAAGAAAAGATAAAAAAAGTGATCTATCTCGTGAGACACATGTTATAAAGAACGTATCTCCGAGACTATACTTTGCATAAGGGACTTATCTGCTTTTGAGCATAAATAATAATCCGCAAAAAAAATCTTCAAGATTAATTTCTAACTTCTATAACCGGGTCGCGATATCTTATCGGTTGTGATATGTGGTACATACATACGTTGAAAAAAGTGTCCACTATAAAAATTAGAAGCGCATTCATAGTCAAACGTTAGCGTTACACAATGTTCACCACTACAACTGGCCCTATAAGCTATCCCTACCATATGGTAGTCAATTTTAAACTATTCGTGATTTCTCCTGTAACATCTCACTCTCGTAGTTGTCTCTATAGCACGAAGCTGCTGATACTGTATGTATTACAAAGTGTTATTCTGTTTTCTTCTTGTTGTAATAAATAATAAGCTATAAAAAAAACCATACGAATAAATCTAAACCTACTCGTGACACTATACAAACCTGTACATGTATCATCTTATACTAATAAAAAACAAAAAATTCTCTGACATTGGAGTGAGAATATAATTCTCTCTGCAGTGAGATAAGGGACATCGCTGCACTATAATCGATGTGCGTTTGAATCTTCTTATCTGACAAGATAAATATAATACGACGTACTTCCTGGTCGGAAAGTCAGCATCCTCATTAACATATTCCATTGTCATTGTCGTTTGTAGATTTTACAGAGTATTTTTTTCTTTATACATTGAACATTATAAATTGAAGACGATATTTTATAGTATTTGAAAACGTTTTTTTCTTTTCTTATCTTTTATCACGTCGACTACATCTCTTTTTTTTCAAATCACTGTCTCTTAAGACGTGAAAGACTTGATATTCTATCGATTCAGTGTTTTTTTTTTTTCGCGTTTTTTTTAGACGCAATTTGAAAATTGTTTTAGATTTTATCTATCGCGTCTTGAGTGGATCGTGCCGATAGAAGTAAATGTCGTTTTCATTGGGTACAGGCAAACTTCTTATTATTAGGTGAGAATTTCAACCAAATCAAACAACGCTGAACTCGCGATGCATAATATCTAAAATAAATTCTAATTATTTTTGAAACCAAAAAAAAGCCAAAAAAAAACTGAATAGATAAAATATATCTTATGCAAATCGAAGTAGCTGTGATTTGAAAATAAACGAAAGGAGAAGAAAATTAGTTCTCAGGTGTATTATACGTAAATTACTTATATCCCTTTATAGAGGATTGATAAAATAATGCTTGGGCTGCAAATACAGATTCAATTCTCCCCACCCCTTATAATAATATCCCCTCCATTTATGATAGCTGCTTATTAAAGTCAATTTATATCTGTCTTTATCATATTGCAGATAGCCAATTCAACTAACTATATGAAGAAATCGTACTAATTCGATATAATATTAAATGTCATTTAGTTTATGTATCTCAATAAAACGGTTAAGTGTAGTTTCCATAAAAGTACAGTTTGTTTTAACCGTAGGACCGTATATTAGAAAATTTTAGTACTACTATATACGACGATGGATGAGGCTAAGATCGGGGAAAATGGAATACATGATGACTACCATAAAATTGAGAGAAACGGGAGTATAGACAAAGAAAATAATCTCTCTATGATTGGGTAAGAATCTTGGAACTAAAACTATCGATTCAATGAAAATAGGTTAGGCTTATAAAACTAGTTAATTTCATCAGAAATTGATACGGAAACGGTAACAACCTAATCTGTAAATGGGCGAGATTCCGTCCGTTCGAAATTTTGTAGATCATTGTTTTATCGTTCTAATTTCTGATTGCGAACAGTCAAACGTGGATGTCAAATATCACGCTATACGCAAGATTTGTTTATAATTGCGAGTCGTTCGATCTTCGAGATACGATCGATTCGTTGATCAATTGTTACGTCGAATCTCGAAGATCGAGAGTTTTCGAAGCGGGAATTTTTGAAATTTCAAAACCCGCGCGGGAAATTCGAATTCGAAAGTAACTGATTATTCTGTAGAAACTAATCAAACATGATTTAAATTACAGATATAGTAATTTCACTATGTTTATTCAATTCCTTTTATTACCTTTTATTATAAAACAGATTGAAAAATATGGATGAAAATGAAGAACACAATCAGCAACTTTCTGATCAACATATCCATCCGAAATATGAAAAAAAATACGTACCAGGAAGAGGGTTTCAGCGCTACAATAAATCGCTGAAGAGTCTAATACCGATACGGAGGACGGCAAAGTAATCGTCAAACAAAAACTGACTATGATACATAATCAATTCTATCGGATATAAATAACGAAATTTTATCTCATTGAGATACTGGAAAATTATCTGACGGATAAAATTCAGCAATGATCATTATATTGATATCATTATTAGAAATAAGCATCTGCAATTACTTTTTATATTTTTTAGGGATAAAGGAACTCTGCCGGTAGACAGCATGGGCCTTTTTTCCACCGTTAGTTTTTCATGGATTTCTAAATATATGTACAAGGCTTATAGAAGGGGATTAAAAATGGAAGAATTTCCAAATCTATCTCCCTACGATACCAGCGATTATAACGCAGAAAGGTCTCTACTTGATCCATTGTATAAACGTTTATCAAGATGTTCCCCAAAACTGACTGAGCTTTTGAATTTCAAGCCAAAAATGGTTATAAAATTTTAGGAATTAGACTTTTTTCTGTAAAAAAAAAACCATTCCACATTCAAAACTACTTTTTTATTCAGATTAGAACTGCTATGGAAAGATGAACTGGTAAAAATGGGACCAAAGAATGCCTCCTTTGCTAAAGTATCGTGGAGATTTTGTCGAACGAGAATATTTGCCGCTAATATCGTGTTCATTCTCAGTCTTGTTTGCGGTTTCATAAGCCCTGTGAGTCTCAAACTTGAATGAACTGGCAATAATCACAAGATCATTAAACCTGCAATAATCATCTCAAAACTCTTTTCACTATAATTTCAATTTCCAGACTCTGTTCATGCGCAAGCTTCTTGAATACGTTCAATCAGGGGACAAGTCTTACAGTGAAGGTATTAAGTGGGCAGTTATGCTCACCGCAGTAGAACTATTACGAGCAATATTCTTTGCCTGGACATGGGGAATATCTTACACAACAGCTTTGCGGCTCAGATCGGCTTGCCTAGCTTTAATCTACAGGAAAATAATCCGAGTTAACAATTTGGGCAACACCAGTATCGGCGAGGTGAATTCTAAAGGATAAACTTTCGCTAGCTCGATCTTTTCTACAATATTATAAACAATTATTACTTACAGGTGATAAACATGTTCTCAAACGATGCACAGAGAATATACGACATGATTTTATTTGGTCCGATGATTATCGGAGGTCCAATAATCACTGTGTGGGGAATAATTTACATTCTTTTGCTACTTGGGCCAATGGCGCTACTCGGAATGATTACATTTCTGTTATTTTATCCTATCCAGGTGCGAATATTCTTGAAGTATTTGAGACTTGGTACTTGAAAATGCTATTTTCAAAGTTAGCGCAACTCTCATCATTGAATAAAGTTTTTTTACAATTTTTAGTATGGTATATCTCATCTGACTGGATATCTGCGGACTAAACTAGTCAGGGTTTCAGATGTGAGAGTTAGACTGATGAACGAGATCCTTGAGTGTATAAGGTTGATAAAAATGTACGCCTGGGAGAAGCGTTTTGGTCGTGAACTCTTAGGTCTGTATTCTTTCGCCGAAACATATAGTCTGTTGAATTTTATCAACGTTGTTTTTATTCTTTCAGATATAAGGAAAGAGGAACAGCAGCTCCTTGTCAAGGCTTCGTACTGCCAAGGCTTCAGCGTTTCAATGGCGCCTACAATTCCAGTTATTTCTTCTATAATTACTTTCCTTGCTCACGTCTCCGCAGGGAATAATTTAACGGCGGCACAGGTGAATATCGATATAACTTGTACAATTACCTCAGAGCAATTCAACGTGGACTAGGACGGACAGACTTTTATTCGTCTACCAGAAACTAAAGCTCGAAGCAAATTTCCTTAATCTGAAGAAATGCGCTGTTCTTTGTCTGAATCTTTCCTCATAGTACAGGTGTTACAGTATATTTATATTTATTATCTAGAACATAACATAATATACATTACAGGCATTCCCACTGTCTACATTTTTCGGAAATCAGATAAAGCAGGCCTTGATACGCCTTAGGGAGGGTTCCCAGGCGATCGTTGACAGTATCGTTGCATTTCGCAGATTCAAGGTCTTCCAAATTGATAACTAATCCTGTATCTATTAGGCTTCGTATGCGTTTAACTCTTCCAAGTCTGTAACAGCACGCATATGTATATTAAACTCAGTCTCAATCTTAGCTATCATCAACCTCAGAAATTCAAAGCTTGATATGTTGTTTTGACTTTAACTATTCAAATTTACTCTGTCTATTTGTCTGTGTCTTTGAGTCTTTATCAAAAATCAAACTTGGAAGGGTTTGGGGTAGATAAAAGCTTTTCATATTGCAACAGATATGGGCGTAGCGTGAGGTACTAACATTTACCAGGTATTACTAACTCTGATTATGGTGTAGAAAAGGTTTTGCTACTTAATGGGGCTCGTGGATGCAGGTAATTCTTCGTTCGTTAAAATGTGTCTAATGTATTTGTGGTGGATAACAGGGTGCAGGTGAATATGCAGACGAATACATTTCACATAAGGGACTAATAAACTCTTGAAATTTGGATCCAGGAATTTAAGCGATCTTTTTCAATCATAAAAAAATAATCGTAACATATGAATTGCTCCTATTATTTCAGACTCTACACCCCATATTCTACAATACGTCGAATAATCATTCGTAGTAAAGGCAATAATCGTTTTTCAGGTATTTCCTTACGTATCTTTTATCAACTCGCGACTTCGAGCATCGCTGAGTGCTTTTGAGTACGGAATAGAAACTATAATCACAGGTGGAATTTCATTCAACAGAGTAAAGGTTCATACTTTTCAATACCGCAGTTGTAAAACTTGCATTTTGCCAGCGATAACTGTTCATGCAATAAATAAACTGAATTTAAAAAACTGCTTAATGACTATTTAAAAGCTATTCAAACTATTCAAAGCATAGATTCACCCTCGTGAATAGCAAAAAATTGTCAATTAATATTTACTACATGTTTTACTCTTGCTGTGCCTTATTCTATAATGTATTTCAAATTTGCAGGATATCTATGCCAGCTAAGCTATAGGCATCGATGTTGCTATTGGTACTGTTCAAATTATAATTGCATTATTGTTGTAATTCGATTTAAAAATCTGCTTCAACGATTAGTTCTTGTTCCTAGAACTCTACAGCGTCTTACTCATATAATACTCATGTAATACGCCGCTTTGTATTTAGAAAATTTTGCATGGATTGTTGAATTTAATTAACGCTCGCTTTTGCATGAAATTCGATAAAACATTGTAGTTATCCCGAACTAGCAAACAACTATTTTTATCTCTTTTATTATTTTGATATAACATAATTGCACGTATTTAATTAATATTTTGCATGCTTGTCGTTTATCGTCTTTACTAAATAGCGTTCATTTAATAATGACTTAATTTTACAACGCAGAATCTATTACTTTTGGAAGATGGTAACTGTACAATTACAAAACCAATCCTTAAATATCAAGCTGTTGCAATTAGTAATGGAACATTTGCTTGTAATATATTTGGTAATCATGACGATGGAAGTGCTCAGACAAATGGAAAAAAACGGTAAGCCACAAGACTGAATTATTATCAGGTCTGTAACTGATTGATGATTCAATTTCTTCCTTAAAAACCAAGTATTTTCTACTGCAGAAAGAATGAACGTGCAATCAATGCGGACAAAGGTGAAGAGGAGAAACTAAACGAGCCCAAAATAGATGCTAAGCACATTGATGTTCTGTTTGATATATCCTTTGAGGCAGCAAAAGGTAAATTAATTGGAATTTGTGGCCATGTTGGTAGTGGAAAGTCTAGTCTTTTGCTGGCTGCTTTGGGACAGCTTCGAATATCGGAGGGCCGAGTGATGAGGGACGGCTCCTGTGCTTACGTCAGTCAGCAAGCCTGGATAACTAACGCTACCTTGAGAGAGAATATACTATTCGGTGCCAAGTTTGACCAAAGCCGGTATAACAAGACAATTTACGCCTGCAGCTTGAGCCAAGATATTGGCATGATGCCTGGAGGCGATCAGACGGAAATCGGAGAAAAAGGAGTCAACCTATCCGGCGGTCAGAAGCAGAGAGTCGCCCTGGCCAGAGCACTTTACGCTGATCGGTAGGTTTGCGTGGAAATTTGTGGCTCTTTTTCTGTTCTGCTATTGACCGGATTAGTGAATGTGAATTTTTTTTTTGAAAAAAACTATTACTTTCAGGGACATTTATTTCTTGGACGATCCGTTGAGTGCCGTTGATTCGCGTGTGGGATCCTATATTTTTGATAACTTGATACTTGGGGCCTTGAAAGGAAAGACTGTTCTTTTTGTTACACATCAGATCCAAGTTAGTACCACAATGCCCGATTCGTTATACTGTTGACTATACTCCACGCCTTCAATACACCTTTGACTTATTCCAGTATTTGAATCGTTGCGACGACATTTACATGATGCATGATGGTAGAATTATTGAACACGGTACACACGATGAGCTGATGAAACTAGGCAATGAATATGCTGCGATGGTTACAGCTATTTCTACTGATAATGAGACTGAGGATGAGACGCTCAGAGCCATTTCACAATCAATCGATGATATCTCACTCCATAACTCACATCAAAGTCTTGTCATTAAACGTAGCTCCCAGATCAGCATAGAAAGTAATGAGAAATCTGTTGCTGCAGGTGAATACCAACTACGCTATTCATTGAATATTGATACACTTCAATAGTTGTTTTTGGACCAATCCCAATTTACTTTTTATATCTTTATTGTTAATCTTCTACAGGGTGGCCCATTTTAAACGAGCCAGTTATAACTTTTATCATTCTAAACGAGCCAGTTCCTGTATCTTGCTTAGTTTTGAAAATAATATCCTGACTCGTTTAAAATGGGCTTTGCACCCTGTACAATTTCGTAGAGTAATTTATATCTTTTCTCCAGGCGCATCACTAACTGTTGCTGATAATCTTCGACGAGGAACTATAAAAGCGCAAACTTATCAGTCTTACATTGTAGCAGGTGGTGGCTACTTCTATTTTTCAATAGTAATTTTTATGTTCTTGGCAACCGTAGCAAGCACCACATTCAGCTCTTGGTGGCTTGCGATGTGGATAAAAGCTGGCGGAGGCGTGAGTACAGTGACAAAGTTAGAGTTCCTACTCATTCATTTCCATAAATTTTTCCTAAAATTGTGTATTACTTTCCAGAATACAACACTCGTGCGAAACAATGTGACAATACACTCCGACAATATAAATGATAATCCAGATTTTGTATATTATCAATCTATCTACATTAGTGCTATAGGAGCAATACTGTTGACCAGCCTTCTGCGCAGTGTGGTATTTACCAAAGCTACAATCGGAGCTTCGACAAAATTGCACAACGATTTGTTCAATAAGATAATTCGAAGTCCGATGAGATTTTTTGAGACCACTCCGAGCGGGAGGATACAACACTTGTTTAGCAGAGACATGGACGAAGGTTTTCTGGTCGTTTTCAAACAAAATAAAATTATTTTAACTTTGAAATAATGTTTGAATAATATACTCTAATAAAATTTTTTATTTTCAGTCGACAACAGGCTACCAATCACGCTCACAAGTTTCATACAAAATGTATTCATTGTATTTTTTTCTCTGCTTGTAATATGCGTGGTATTTCCATGGTTCATATTGCCGCTCTCTCTTCTAGCCGTTGTCTACTACTTGATCAGCACAATATTCAAGTACGAATAATTCTGGATACATTTACCACCAGTATTTCATTTTCTATAGACTGCTCAACAAGATTCTTATCACACTACTTTCAGGGTAGCAGTTACAGATCTTAAAAGAATGGAGAACAAGTCTCGCGCACCAATTATCAGCTTCGTTACAGCCTCCGTTCAAGGGCTTAGTACGATACACGCTTTCGGAAAGGAGAATGATTTCATGATGAAGTAAAAATATCATTCAAACGCTAGTTATCAGTCTAGAAATATCCTCTAACTATTCTCGTAACTTTCAGATTCACGGATATATTTGACAATAACAGCAAGTACACCTTCCTGTGTAGCATAGCTATGAGGTGGCTTGCAGTGCGAATTGACTGTTTATCAGTATTGATAACTGGGACTACTGCCCTATTGGTAATAGTATTGCGAGAACACGTTCCGGCAGCTTTGGCAGGACTGGCGCTCTCCTATTCGACGCAGATTTCCGGTATATTCCAGTATACTATAAGATTAATATCGGAAACAGAAGTACGATTTATTAGCGTTGAAAAAATAAATCACTATATCAAGGTAAGCCTTTTGTTTCATTTAACTATTTTCAAAGAAATTTGATCTTCAATCTTGAAATCCCAAATCTGGTAGAAAAAACTTGCTTAATATTCTACTCAAATTTCTGTATCTTTTAGACCCTGAGGAGCGAAGGCGGTTCAAATCCACCAAGTATTAAGCCATCATCCACTTGGCCAGCGGCGGCAGAAATAAAGTTCTGCAACGTTAGCATGGCTTATGGAGATAGTGCTCCTCTTATCTTGAAAAATGTTTCATTTAATATTGGAGCCGGGGAAAAAATAGGTCCGATTTAAAACAAAAAATATTTTTCTAATGATTGGCTGGGAGTTTAGAAGTTAGTTTACGCTGAATAATTTCAAATATTGATGTCTCAGGTATCGTTGGGAGAACAGGATCTGGAAAAAGCTCTCTTACAGTGGCTTTATTCAGACTAGTCGAGCTTACTGACGGAAAAATAGAAATAGACGACGTTGATATATCGCAAATAAGTCTCAACCATTTGAGGACCAAGCTTTCAATTATTCCGCAGGACCCAATATTGTTTAGCGGAACAATAAGGTATCTATATACTATTTTTTTAGCTAATCTTTTCTCTAATTTGTGATCCAAAAACTGTAAAATCTTTATACAAATCATATAAATTTCTCTACCACTTTATACTTCCAGGTCTAATCTAGATCCATTCAAACTGTACACAGACGGAGAAATATGGGAAGCATTAGAAAAAACCAATCTCAAGGGTAGAGTACAAATGATAGCTGGTCACCTCGATGCATCTGTTGGATTTGGAGGAGACAACTTGAGCGTTGGTGAAAGACAGCTTCTGTGCTTGTCGAGAGCTTTGCTCAGGAACTCCAAGGTTCGTTTTCCTTACTTTTCGCCCTGGATGATTCGATTTTTTTCGTGTACAAGCAGAACCGATCTTACGGTCCGGTAGCTGAAAAAATATTACATTAAGATTTTGGCAAAATTTAGAAGATAAATCTAAGTCGATAAATTTCTTGTTAAATAACACAGATGAAGGGGAAACATTTGAGTCTGAAAGATTGAATTTATTTCAGATCCTAGTCCTGGACGAAGCGACTGCCGCTGTGGACCCAGAAACCGAGGTTGCTGTTCAGAACACAATTCAACAGGAGTTTTCCCACTGCACTATACTGACCATAGCTCACAGACTACAAACTGTTTTATCGCTAAACCGGGTCCTCGTTATGGACAGTGGCAAAGTACTGGAATTTGATACCCCTTCAAATTTACTTGGAAATCAAAATTCTGAGCTATCTAAAATGGTATCAGCAGCAGAAAAAACTTTACGCCAATAGATATTTATTCAAAACAAATTAACAGCATGAAACACCCGATTACCGTACACTCACACTTTTCAGCATCTATTCTATCTCATTATGAATTTTATACATTACTAAGATAATACCTAAGTATAATATCGGCAATATTACTTGATAATAAACATACCACCACATTTGTAAGGATAATTTCAAAGGCTTTATCGTTTTAATAAGTATTTGAAGTGAATAGCCTTTCAGCTGCTTCTTTATGCTTCTTAACAATTTCTTAAGAAAAAGTAAAAAAACAAATTCAGGCAATTTTGTTCAATTTGAATATTAATTTCTTACCTATATATTATTTACTGAAAAGAAATGTAATATACACACATTATATACATATATATAGAATAAATATAAAAATTATTATATATAAACACTGGAGTAAAAATCACTCTTTATATCTCGCTGTATACCTTTATTCAACATCACTTGACCAATTTTCAGCTGTTCAAATAAGAATAGAAACCAAGTCTGAAGCTCAGCGCACTGTACTGTTATATTGATTTTTCCAAATTGGTGCTGACTGCTCATGCCCAGCATCCCAGCTGGCTGTACCTGCCCTAAAAAAAATCATCACCATGCCACTACCTTGTTGTTATTGAAAATGTTTATTAATTGTTGAAATTTATTGTTGTGTTTTATAAAAAAAAAAATGTAGTTTATACGATTTGCCGTAAAGGCAGAATTTTCTGATCCTAAATAACTGTTAATACGAACGGTAAGAACGCCCAGTATTACATTCAATATACTTATTATTTTAATCTTACACTAATTTTCTCCCAATCTTAAGTCATTCCAATTATAGATATAGTTGATTTATTATTTCTCCTAAAAATTTATACTCAACAAATAACTCAAAGGGTAACATTTTTCAATTCTTAATTATTACCATATTTTAGATTCGAAAATACAATCAGTGGATTAAATTATAATCTTTTTATAAATCTAATTAAAATGATCCATCAATATCCGTTTTATAGATCCATTACTCTAAAATTTTACATTAGATCTATCGTAAATAGGGTCGATTAATTGTGGATAATTAATAACTGAATAAAATACCTCGTAATTACTATTAACATATATTTTATATATTAATGTTGCGCGCTGGGTTTAGATGTAGAAGCTGACATAATAATAGAATGTAAAATCAGCCTTATGTTTTTAAAATAATTTTCAGCTAATATTTTGACAATAATAGGCCGATCAAATTAGAATTCCACGTGAGTATAGATGCTAATTGATGTACTTGAAGCTGGAATTGTTATGCTTGTGTGTATTCCTATATATTTTCTATTCAATGTTTCATCCGCATCAAGGATCCTGATCATTATAGATATCATTCAAACAGTTTCCTCCAAATCCCAAAAAGTTTTTCTCACAGCAAAGGAAACGATAAACAATTAAGAAATTATTATTCGAGTCTGTGACGTGACTACATCTCGAGCATCGCTGATATAGTATATAAATATTCATGCACATTGTACACATATGGGAGAATGCTAAATGTTATTTTATCGTTAATACAACTCACGCCTCGGTATTGTCTTGACATTTTATCGACAATCATTCCCTAGGCTTCACCATTGCGAATATAATCCCTATTATGATGTTGGGGAGGAAGCAGAGCCTCAAAGGGGAGCCTGTTCTGGCCGACTATGGGCCTGAAGAGTGCCTAAATGAAAGCGCAGACATCGAGTGGGTCAACAAGGTGAGGGGTACGAATATAAAGGCTGAAAAATTCCTCACAAATATGAACTCTGTGATGATAATTTATGTTGGGAGCTGAACAACCGATATTTTAATTCAATCATAGCACCATACTGATATTATCTTTTAGCTATGGGTGCGCAGGCTGATGAGATTCTGTGCTCTGGTATCGTTGGCCTCTGTTTGTCTGAACACACCGAAAACTTTTGAGAAGGTACCTCCGCTACAGTATGTCACCTTTGTGTGCGATTTGGTGGTCACATTTCTATTTACCGCTGAGATGATTGCCAAGATGCACATTCGTGGCATACTGAAGGTCAGAACGACTGTGAGAGCCATTTTTATTACCCATATTATGTATGTTGTATTGTGTTTATCGATGTTACACACAGTGCATGATATGTTGAAGAAAGTATCGTTGTCTAATATTGTTAGAAAACCAATTAAGAGTCAATGAATAACGGAAGCAATTACTAAAGGATTAATTTTCTTTGTTATCTTTTTCCTTCGTTGTATGGCTGTGTGTTATCATTGCTTAGAAAATTACTTTGAGTAAAATATTGCTTGCAAAAAAAATGCCAAATGTTCATAAGGCATATTTCTTATTTCTTTTCAATCGATCGACTCAAAAGTTATTGAGTCTGCAGTTTTTGATTAGCAATTGTAGTTCAGATTGCCTTAAAGATGAAGATATTGTCATGGATATCAGCGCTGTGGGTTTATAATGGAATATGGCTTATAGATTTAAAGTTACAGAATTCAGTCTCATATATTGCAGGGAGAAGTGCCTTACTTGAAAGATCATTGGTGTCAGTTCGACGCAAGTATGGTATTCTTTTTATGGCTCTCTGTGATTCTACAAATGTTCGAGATGCTTGGTCTAGTTTTAAGATTCAGTTACGCATCTATTCTACGTGCACCAAGACCACTGATCATGATTCGATTCCTTCGTGTCTTCCTAAAGTTCTCTATGCCAAAATCGAGGATAAATCAAATTTTCAAGTAAGAATATATTCGCATATTATGACTCTATTGTTGTTATTGGAACCCTTTCACCTACGTCACTCACCTACATAATTTTTTTTCAGACGTTCGAGCCAACAAATATACAATGTTACGCTGTTCTTCCTCTTCTTTATGTCTCTTTACGGATTATTAGGTGTACAATTTTTTGGAGAACTGAAAAATCATTGCGTTTTAAACACCACGGAGCCAAATCACATTACGATAAATAGTTTAGCAATTCCAGATACTTTCTGTTCAACCGATCCAGAATCTGGATACCAATGTCCCGACGGAATGAAATGTATGAAACTAGAACTGTCCAGATATATTATGGGCTTTAATGGATTTGACGAGTTTGGTGAGTCTGAAATATTATTCTGTAATATTACTTCTTATTGGAATAATGAGAATAACTTAATCCCATTATTTCAGCTACCAGTATCTTCACCGTCTATCAAGCAGCTTCTCAAGAAGGATGGGTTTTCATAATGTACCGAGCTATCGACAGTCTACCCGGCTGGAGAGCAGCCTTTTACTTCAGTACTATGATATTTTTTCTGGCTTGGCTCGTCAAGAACGTCTTCATTGCCGTTATTACAGAAACTTTTAACGAAATAAGGGTCCAATTTCAACAGATGTGGGGTGTCCGAGGTCATATAAGCGGGAGTTCTGCATCTCAGGTAATTTCCGCAAGATGGAATCTCTCTGGATTCTCTCGGAGTTTAATATATAATCCATTCACCATTTTTGTCATTCCAGATCTTGACTGGCGATGATAACGGTTGGAAGCTTGTAACTTTGGATGAAAACAAGCACGCCGGTCTGGCTTCACCTTTTTGTCACGCAGTATTGCGTTCACCTCAATTTCGTATGGTAGTTATGTGTGCCATTCTTGCCAACGGTATTACTACAGCTACAATGAACTTCAAGCACGATGAAAGACCGAGGCATACCTACTACGACAATTACTATTACGCCGAAGTCAGTACATTCTAACATATCTAACACTGCACAATATTGCCTGAATCACAACATCGTAACTTGAGAATTTTAATTCATATAATTTCAGATTGTTTTTACAATATTTCTGGACCTTGAAACGCTCTTCAAAATCTGGTGTCTAGGGTTCCGAGGCTACTACAAACATTCAATTCATAAATTTGAACTGCTATTAGCGATCGGAACAACGCTCCATGTTATTCCACTCTTTTACTTGTCTGGATTCACATATTTTCAGGTATATTCTTCCTCCGGTTTAACAATTTGCGAAAAATGAATCTATTCGAATCATTGTTTTCAGGTACTGCGTGTATTCAGGTTGATCAAAGCATCTCCAATGCTAGAGGACTTTGTATACAAAATATTTGGCCCTGGTAAAAAACTGGGCAGTCTCATCATCTTTACCATGTGTTTGCTGGTGATATCCTCTAGCATTTCTATGCAGTTGTTTTGCTATCTATGCGACTTTACAAAATTCGAAAGCTTTCCCGAGGTGACGTATACATTATAACAGCAAATCGTTTCTAACTAAAATTTCTAATCGCATTTATCCGACCCTCCATTCGTTTAGGCATTCATGTCCATGTTCCAAATTCTAACACAAGAAGCCTGGGTGGAAGTTATGGATGAAACTATGCTGAGAACTCATGAAACTATGGCCCCGTTCGTCGCCGTATACTTTATCCTCTATCATCTGTTTGTTACGCTGGTAATTAGCAGTTCATATCTATTGTTAGAAGCCCACACAAAATTGAACCGTCTTCTCACGAAAAAACTCTGTCTATAGATTGTGTTGAGCTTGTTCGTCGCTGTTATTTTGGATAACTTAGAGCTCGATGAAGATATAAAAAAATTAAAGCAGTTAAAATTCCGAGAACAAAGCGCTGAGATTAAGGAAACTCTGCCATTCAGGTTGAGGATTTTTGAGAGATTCCCAGACAGTCCGCAGATGACGTGTTTGCATAAAGTACCATCAGACTTCAGCCTCCCGAAGGTGAAAATTAGTTCCTGACACAGCGTGGTAAAAAAGGTCGATTTTATAAACGTATTTTCGTTTGATTAGGTGAGAGAGAGTTTCATGAGACAGTTTATATTCGAAGTGGAAGATGACGAGACTGCAGAAGGTGTTAAAAAAGTAAACGAGACATTCGATTCGAAAATGGTATACCGGAAGCAAAGGCCTGTTAAAATCCTAAACAATCCACCCAAAGTGAGAAACATCGTAACAAATTTAAGGAAGGCTGCAATCACCTATATAATAAAGTAATAAATTACTGGACTATCAAAGTTTCTGAATAATTAAATATTTCTTCGAACTTTAATAACTACAACTATTTCTCTCCGTTGCAGCGATTCTAACAATCAAAGACTGATGTTAGGTGATTCTGCAATGATTCCAGTACCAGGGAAAAGCCTTTTAAAACCACAAGGCACAGTCAGTAGCGCAAAACAATTACGAATAGATCAAAAAAAGTAAGCACCTTAAAGCAAATCGTATATTTTTATTTTACACGAAAACTACTGACTCATTTTTTGCTGATTGCAGGTCGATTAGAAGAAGCGTTCGGAGCGGATCAATTAAGTTGAAACAGACCTATGAACACTTGATGGAAAACGGGGATATCGGAGCCATAAACAGAGTCAGTTCTTCCAGGAGTAGGCCACATGATTTGGACATCAAATTATTACAGGCCAAAAGACAGCAGGCTGAGATGCGGAGGTATTTATGACCTCCTGTGACCATTGGTTATTGTATTTCTGTTTCCATCATTTTTGCATGTTTCTCAAAACTTCAGAAACCAACGAGAAGATGACTTGAGAGAAAACCACCCATTTTTTGATACGCCATTATTCGCTGTGCCCAGAGAGAGCAAATTCCGAAAAATATGTCAGCTTCTCGTCTACGCTAGGTACGACGCACGATTGAAAGATCCACTAACCGGCAAGGAGAGAAAAGTACAGTACAAAAGTCTACAGTAAGTATAATAACGTCGATTGATCTAAGCGGAGCATAATTCCCTTGCATAATTATATGTAAATCCATTTTTCAGCAATTTTCTTGGTCTGGTAACGTATCTGGATTGGGTAATGATATGCGCGACAACTCTATCTTGCATATCTATGATGTTCGAAACGCCTAAGTGGAGAGTAATGGAAGTTCCAGCTCTTCAAATAGCAGAATACGGCTTTGTAATCTTTATGAGCCTTGAACTTGCGCTGAAAATACTAGCAGACGGTCTTTTTTTTACTCCAAAAGCTTACATCAAGGATGTAGCATCGGTTTTGGATGTATTCATATACGTGGTAAATAGCTATCTATCAATTACCATAAATTCTGTGATTAAAAAAGGCCCGTTTTTCACCAGGTAAGTCTAGTGTTTCTTTGCTGGATGCCTAAAAGCGTACCACCAAATTCCGGTGCTCAATTGCTTATGATATTACGCTGCGTTCGACCTCTTAGAATATTCACGCTTGTACCCCACATGAGGAAAGTTGTTTATGAGTTGTGCAGGGGTTTCAAAGAAATTTTGCTGGTAGGTATATTAGGTAAATAAAGTGAAATAAAAAATTCCCGAATAAACAAAAAAAAAATTCATGATAGATTGTCAACACTGTTAAATCAATACATCCTACAGGTATCGACTTTGCTGATCCTGTTAATGTTCGTATTCGCAAGTTACGGAGTTCAATTATACGGCGGCCGATTAGCCCGCTGCAACGATCCTACAATTCTGAAAAGGGAAGATTGTGTCGGTGTATTTATGAGACGAGTTTTTGTAACTAAAATGAAACTCCAGCCTGGAGACAACGAGAGTTACCCTTCAATATTAGTACCCCGTGTTTGGTAAGAATCAAACGCTTTATTCAAACTCGATATGTTTTCTAAAAGCTTTGTATTTCCAGGGCCAATCCTAGGAGATTTAATTTCGACAATATCGGTGATGCAATGCTTGCACTCTTTGAAGTACTCTCGTTCAAAGGCTGGCTAGACGTTCGTGATGTTCTAATAAAGGCTCTAGGACCTGTAAGCACCTTTCCTCTTACTCAAAACCCAAGACAACTGACCAATACTGTTCGATTATCTCATGTTTCAGGTTCACGCGATATACATACACATTTATATATTTCTTGGATGCATGATTGGTTTGACTCTGTTCGTCGGTGTCGTTATCGCCAATTACTCGGAGAATAAGGGCACCGCGTTATTGACCGTTGATCAAAGGCGTTGGTAAGGATCAAGGAAAGAATAAGAAATTCTACCCGTCCTGAGTTTAGATTTTAATTAAATCCTGTTTTAAAATAGGTGCGATTTGAAGAAAAGATTGAAAATAGCTCAGCCACTACATCTCCCGCCTAGACCTGATGGCAAAAAGTTCAGAGCATTCATATACGACATAACACAAAACATTTATTTCAAAAGATTCATCGCTGTAATGGTTCTGATAAATAGCGGATTACTTTGCGTTTCTGTAAGTAAATTTATTTCCAGTTATCAATATGGGCTAGTTTATTCATCTGTAAAACCATTGCTTGATATTGATTATATGTTTCCAGTGGAGAAGTGAGGAAGAACACACAGAGGCTTTAGCGACAGTATCGACTATATTAACCCTGGTATTTCTCGTTGAAGTTGTTATGAAAAATATAGCGTTTACACCACGTGGATATTGGCAGTCAAGAAGAAACAGATACGACTTGTTAGTCACAGTTGTAGGAGTTATTTGGATCATCATTCATTGGATGATAAAAGTAAGACGATCGATAAACACAGATATGAACAATGGATCTATCTTTACAAATTCTTTACTTCCGCAGAACGATTTATCATACTTCATTGGCTTTATGGTTGTAATATTGAGGTTTTTTACAATCACCGGCAAACACACAACGCTAAAGATGCTTATGTTGACCGTTGGAGTATCAGTCTGCAAGAGTTTCTTTATAATATTCGGAATGTTTCTACTTGTATTTTTCTACGCTCTAGCTGGGACTATTATTTTTGGCACTGTAAAGTACGGAGAAGGAATAGGAAGGTAAGAGGCGGGACAAAAACTTAATAGATACCTTTCCTTTTTAATCTAAATTATATAGAAATGACTAATTGCTTCGAAATCCCAATACAGACGGGCAAATTTTGAGTCACCAGTAACAGGCGTCGCTATGTTATTCCGGATAGTAACGGGCGAAGATTGGAACAAGATTATGCACGATTGCATGATTCAACCACCGTACTGTACCCCAGCTGCAAATTACTGGGAAACTGATTGTGGAAATTTTCATGCTTCTCTAATTTATTTCTGCACATTCTATGTCATCATAACATACATAGTTCTGAATTTACTAGTGGGTCGGTATAGTATTATTTAGCCTATATTGAAATCCAGATTCATTCGGTGTTCCCAGTTTGTTCTAGAATTAAAAAAAAAAAACAGAAAGAAAAAAAAACAACGATCTTTGAGATCTTTCAACTTCTAATTCCCTCTAACTTTTCTCAGCTATTATCATGGAGAACTTCTCATTGTTCTATTCAAATGAAGAAGATGCTTTACTCTCTTATGCGGACATAAGAAACTTTCAAAACACATGGAACGTAGTAGACATTCATCAGAGAGGTGTTATACCAGTTAGAAGGGTGGGTAATAATCGACGTTACATCATCCAGCTTCCTAATAGTACAACAGTTCTGAATAAAATTACAATAAGCTGTTTTTTTATACAGGTAAAATTCATCCTACGATTGCTTAAAGGAAGACTGGAAACCGACCCACAAAAGGACAGATTATTATTCAAATACATGTGCTACGAGCTTGAGAGATTACACAATGGAGAAGATGTTACTTTTCACGACGTAATAAAGTGAGCAATTATTTACGCTCAAGTTTGTCTGCTAACTTGTACATAAAATTAACTGTAAATGATAATCAATCATTGTTTTTTTGTCGTCAGTATGCTGTCTTACCGATCAGTAGACATCAGAAAGGCACTTCAGCTTGAGGAACTTTTGGCACGAGAAGAATTTGAGTATATAATAGAAGAGGAAGTGGCAAAGCAAACTATTCGCACGTGGCTAGAAGGTTGTCTCAAGAAGATCAGAGCAGTCGGGGTAAATACGGAACGAAAATAAACGGGGAAAGCTGAAATAAACTTAATACTTCTTTCAGAAACAACAGAACAGCCTAATCGCTGGTTTGAGGGCAACTAACGATGCGCTGTTGTCCCTTCAGGATCATGTAGAAGAAAAAACTAAAGAGAACAGTGTGGATAGAGATGATGAGGCGGATCCAAAGGTTCGGATAACATTTAGACCAAGTACAAGCTGCCTTTCAAACATAGATAAAACAAGCTATGACTGTTTACTTATAGGATGGTGAAGGACTAAGACATAGGAATAAAAAACCTGTTGTACTACCAAGGTCTGATAGTATAGGCAGTGGTTCTGGGAGAAAATACCTTGCTCCAACACTATCTGATCCTGCAACGGTGAGAACTGATAAAGAAAAAATAGCGGCAGCTAAGAAAAGAAACAACAGACCGCCACGTAAGTAATAAAAGAAACTTTCAAGCTAATTTAATACTGTGATATTGTAATATTGTGTCCGTTTTTAGCGGTGGTGAAGAACAATTTACCACACGTTACCGAAGGTTCGGAACAAAATAGACAGCCAAAGGATGTTCAAAGTAATAAAGCCGTTATGCCTAAAGTATCTAGCATTATGGTAGAAGTAAGAGACTGGTGGCACGAACAAGTCGCTTATAGTACGCAGTCAAGCGACGATGAATATTGAAGTTTTTTTTTTTCGAGAATCGAGAATATTGAAAGGTTTCAAAGAGATGAGGGTTTGTTTTATTTTATTCAATTAAATTAATTATTAATGAAGGAATTGCGCTGAGAGAATAGCTTAGATGAAAATTGATGTATATTAATGGAATTATGTATGTATGAGATGAATAAGTTTCATTGAAAATAATGATGATAAAAAGGAATTCAATCAGTACTAGACTCTCAGTATAGATAAATGTTGCTTAAGTATTGAAACGAATAATTGTATAACGATAATTGAATATTTAGATAAAGAATTTTATACGAAAAGGTGAAAGAGCCGTTATAGATAGTTATATTAAATGAAGTAAAAGTATAGTAAAGTATAATATTAGGTAAATAATAGAAAGAAAGGATAAGGTTGATAAAACAAAAAAAAAAAAAATAATAAGGGCAACTGTTAGTACAATGAGCATAGGATACGATTCGAAGATTATTATTAAAGCGATGGAAACGATCCGGCTCCTATTACGAGTTTAAGGCATTATTACCTACATGTTACGTTTATTAGATGTTACCTAATTCAATGAAAATTTACCGACAGTTTATTAGCTGCGATTTTATATTAAAATGAAGAATATCTATTAGATTCATAATACGCCAGAGGGATAGTCATTTGAATTAATAACTCGATCCCAAGCGATGAGATTCCATAAAATCAAGTTCTTCAAACAACTACGAACTTTTTTAATTCAGGCTTCCAAAAAATCCGCAAAATTAAAGGTATTACAAATTTACGTCGATATCATATATATGTCGATAAGAAATTAAAATGCGGTTTAAAGTAATTTCGATTTTTACAAAGAGATAAACGATTGTGTGTATAAGAAAAAAAGAATAATAATAATAATAATAATAAGAGAATAAAATATTTAATAGCAGACGTGAGAGATAAGATTGCAAGAGCTTGAGATTCTACGATAAGATGATATATCTATATACTACTGAGTTTATATATAATTTATATATACATATATACATATATGTATATATAATATATATTAATTATATTTACATGGAAAATTTAATATGTAGAAATGTTGAGTATATTAAGTTCACTTTATTATGATAAATGTTGATAATTGTTGCCTAGTTTATGTGCCAATGTGTTGTATCATATTTAATATGGAATATAGCTAATCAGTGTTACTGTAATTTGAATACCAGATCCTTGATTTGCTAACGACGAATTCTCTCGTCAAAAGATTTGAAAGATGATTACAAATGTGAAGAAAGAACAGCAACGCTGATGTAAATTATATGAGAAAAACAATATCGTCTGCTAACATGATCTGATTAGCATCAGTCATCTTAGTAACGGCAGCAGTGACTTCACCTTTTGTAAATTCCGGAGAGTGCTGACGGTTCACGTATTCTCGTACCCTGGATAAAGGCAAGGATTGAGCACGCTCCTCGCGGAATAATTTTTGAAGAGAATTTCTGAATATCTTCAATCTGTTAGAAAAAAGGGATGAAAAAAAAAAAGAAAACGGATTTAAAAGCTGCCGTGGTAAAATAATCCAGAAATAGTTAAATATTTATCTCTAATATTTTTAACTTAGGGCTTTTCTTCATCTATATTCACCTTTCTTCGTCTATTGTAGCAGGAACAGCCTCTTCAATTACTGTACTTTCTGTAGCCGGAGTAGAATCGCTTTTATCAATTGCAGGATCAGTTCTTATAACTTGAGAACGAGTTGTTCTACGAATAGCTTCGTCTATATGCGATTCGTCGTCGCTATCAAATTCGTACTGATCGTATCCTTCTTCTCCAGGTTTTTTCTGTAACAGAATAGGTCCAAATGATTTCGAATGCTTTTTTAAATCCAAGAATTTTTTTGAGAAAATAGACCCGATTATCCACAATAATATCTACCTTTTCTTTTCTAGATCTCTTCTTGTTTCTACCCGATTCTTCATCTTCACTTTGACTATTAGTCTCGCTGGTATGTCTTCGTCGTTTTTTTTCCTTCTCTAAGACCTTTTTGAAATAAGCAAATTGTACCAGTTCTATAGCTGCGTAGGCGTCGTCTACAGTCACATTTCTAGAAAGTCTTGCCTTAGCATGTGCAGTCGAAAGACGTATAAGAGTTTCCAAAGCCCTGGCTGTTATCGGTTGTGTCTAAAGGTAGAAAAAAAGGACTATTGTTCATTAATCTGTTTCACATTTATGCCAAAATCAACATGTTATCAATCATTTACCCTCGCTACATCAGATTCTACTGTATCTTCAGATCTGAGTCTAGAATATTCGTTAGCAATAACATCGCTAGCTTCTTCGGTAAGTTTTGGCTTCATGCATTTAGCTATGTGAATATATTTCCTCATGAATTTCACGCTAAGAATTTTATCGCTGTAAACATAAAAATCGTTCAATTCCTTTAAAAGAACAGAAAATGAACAAGTTAATAAAAATAAATAAACGACTAGTGAAAATCGTACCTCTTCGCTCGGGATAAACCGTGCAATAAAGGATCGTATTTTTCATATACAAGAGTCTCCCCTTCCTCCTCATCAACTGTATCCGGATTTTTTGTACTGAGCAAATCGACGTTAGTTCCCATCGGCAAAGCTTCCCCAGCTTTTTCGCTGGGATTTCTATATCTGTGCATTCTTACGACGTGATCGCTTATCACGTGATCTTGATCAGAATCAATCATATCAAGCATAACGAACAGCAGATCAAAACGAGAGAGCAGAGAATCCTGAAGGCCGATATTTTCCATCGGGGTTTTGTACTGGTCGTACTGAAAATTCCGAGTTTTTGAGAAAGTTTCTTTTTAACAAATCCTGAACAAAGTAAAGAAAAAAAAAGCGCCTTACTCGACCATAGACAGGATTAGCCGCAGCCAAAACCGAGCAACGAGCATTTAAGCTGGCGTGAATACCCGCTTTAGCTATGGTAACTCTTCCCTGTTCCATCACCTCATGAATAGCAGTTCTGTCCATATCTGACATTTTGTCAAATTCATCGATGCAAACCACCCCACGATCCGCCAGCACCATTGCACCAGCTTCCAATCTTCTTTCTCCAGTTTCTTGGTCCGTTGTTACAGCCGCTGTTAGACCAACTCCTGAGGAGCCTCTGCCGGTTGTTGGAATTGCTCGAGGAGCAGTGCACAGAACATAACGTAATAGTTGTGATTTAGCAACGGATGGATCTCCGATTAGGAGGATATTTATGTCCCTGTAAGTTCAAGTTTTTGGGCATTAGTTTGAGCCAGAATAAGACCCGGAGAATTGGATTTTATTTCAAGTATAAACCGAGGTTCACCCTCTCAGTCTTGTTCCATTGGGTAGAATTTTCTCAACACCACCAAGCAGCAGACACAGAATAGCTTTCTTTATGTATTCGTGTCCATGGATAGACGGGGCTAAGGATTTACTGAGTAGATCGAATATGTTATTGGTCGTGTTTTTTTTAGCTATTCTTTTACATATCGCTACGTCGTCTCGGGATATTGAGAGATTCGCGTCTTTGTCCAGTTGGGATATGTTGTTGGCGATTAAGACAGTCCTGGAACAAAAATATCGAAGTTTTTTTTTTTTTATTACTTATTGGAGAAGAATTGAGAAATTTAATAACATCGCAACTGTTTTTACACGTATTATTCGCTTTTTATAATCTCCTTCACACCTGAATGTTCCAGTTGTGAATCCTCCCTGTTTTCCAGGCAGGCATCGGTAGTTACCAACTATCTGTACTCTGTCTCCAGGTTTACATAAGTCTACCAAGTCATTGTCGCAGATTATGTCTACGCTCCGAGGCAATTGTCCCGCAGGTGCTTTCTCAGGCATTTCTTGAATCGATAAAGTTTGGTGATCCTTGTAAGTTGATAATCCGTACTCAGTCTCAAGCGCGTTACCATCATCGTCCTGAATTGTGAGATTTTTAATGTGTTTTATAAAGAAATTAACTAAGTCAAGTCTTGAGATTGGAACAGTATACGAAAGTCTTACAAGATATGATTTTCTGAGGGGATTTCTATTATTTTTTAAATTTGGTCAAAGCCTATCAATGAATTCTCGTAAAATGCATAAAAGTCTAGAGAAATCTTTTATAAAATCTCAATAAATGATTTTATGTCTTTTAAAATCTGGTCAAATCTTTCAAAGTCTGAAAGAAATTCCCAAAAAGACTTGTAAATTCTGTTCATAAAATCCTAATCGATCTTTGACAAAGTGTAAAACATGCTAAAATCAATTTTCCAAACAGCCTTGAAGACAATCAATCCTTTTCTTTCCTCAAATTCCGAGTTTTACCTGTGTTGGATAAACACTAGCGCTTGGAAATGCATCGAAAGAAGTGAGATCTGTGTATTGTCTTTCCATGGCAGTCTTAGTAGCAGGACAGTAGTGAACGCTTCTGACGACTTTGGGCCTGACCAAAGAGCCTTGGAATCGACAAAAGAAAATAAAATAAAATAAAATAAAATAAAATAAAATAAAATAAAATAAAATCAACAATAACGCAAAATAAATAAAATGAAAAAAGTCTGAACATAAAATTTCATAACAATGATAAAACTGAGAAATTCTCACATTTGGTAACGATGCCTTCTACGCATACCAAATTTCCCAAAAATCTTGACGTCAGAGTCCTGGGAGTGACGTGTTTAGTCCCAAAACTTCCCTCAAACGCAATAAATAACTCAACATTATTCTTGCAATAAGACGGATCTATTGTTTCGACATATTGTTTTAGTGCTGTTTGAAAGGCTAGTTGTTCCTCGAAGGAGTTGCTTAGTAGACTGTAAGGAATAAACGAAAATTATAAAGTAACATCGACGTTAAATCGAGTTAATGTTATTACGAGATTAACCAAGTTTGTAATATATTTCAAAAATTTCGATGTATTTAAACCCTCACCTCGCCGCTCTAGCGGGACGTTTTTTTCTTAAATCATTAATGTTCACGACTAATCGGTGTTTCTTTTCATCAATCATATCCTTTACTAGACTTGTATACAGCCCTTGATCCTCCTAATTAGAATTTAAAAGATTTTTTAAATGAATTTTTCAGGTTGTACGTTTGCGGCTTTTTAGGTTATATTACGCACCTGATCGTCTAGAAAATCTACATATTCTCTCACGATGTTTTGAATTCTTTGATCTATCAAAGGATCCTCCATTTTTTGCGATTTTTTAGACGGTTTAGAGTAAAAATATTGTATTCTTTTTATCGGTTTCTGTTTGTTTTCACTAATGTTTGATCAAGTTTAGTGTGTGTCTAGACACGCTGAGCGAGAAGCGTCAGTAGTTTACTATTTTGCGCGGGAAAAATAGAGTGACAAACGGTATCGTCACCTGTTGGACGAGTTGGGATCTACAAGATCATCGCGTCATGTAGATTGCTTACGATAAGGCGCAGTGTATTTACGGTCAATGTAGGATAGACAACACCTCGTAGTTGGCCCCTCATCTGCCCTGATGGGATTAAATATATTTTTGATCGTATGTCAGTCGTTTGTTGGTGAATGATGGACTGATCCGGACGTTTGTCGGTGATTTGGTAATAAATTTCCTTGGGACTTTTTTTTTCCTTGGCTCCCCGATGAAAATGTATTTTAATTAGTTTCAATGCGAATTGACGTTTTCCAAACTCACCCAGTCCCAATTTTGAAATTTCTAGTCGAAAAATTGCTCCTGGTATCAGGAGAACATCTGCTGCGAGGAGATGTGCTGAAATTTTTGGTAGGAAAACCCCCTGAGTGTATGTCTGAGCAAGCATGCATTCGTATAGATGCGTCTCTATGCATGTCTCATTCGCTTACGAAATAAGGAATTTCCGAAATGGAAAACTTGCCAAACTCACCCGGGTGAGTTCGCAGTAATTTTTTTTTTTTTCTCCCAAGTCTAAACTCTTAGCGGAAGGCAGCCAAGTTCGCAGTAATCATATTGAATCTCGTAAACGTAACCCTCATGTCAACTCTGACGCCTCTTCGAGGGCCACTGACCCTCCGTTCAATTTCCTATAGGCAAACGTTAGTCAAGAGTGGGGGAAGCGGGGTTCCAAAGTATATAAGCTGCCAGTCGTTCATCAGCGTTGCAGCGTGCAACACCACGTCTGACGTCGGAGATTTGAGTTCTGTTTAATGCTCGCTGCTCCATCTGTGGAGCAGACCTTGGAGCATCAGCGTCGTTCAGTTTCCTATAGGCAAACGTTAGTCAAGGTGGGGGAAGCAGGGTTCCAGAGTATATTAGCTGCCAATCGTTCAGCAGCGTTGCAGCGTGCAACACCACGTCCGACGTCAGAGAATAATAACGCAGCACAACACATTTTTGACTTCTGTTTAATGCTCCCTGCTCCATCTATGGAGCAGACTTTGAATGATGTACTACTCTTACCGACAGTCATGCCATATACCGATTTTACGGGCCAAAGTGGTTTGTGCCTTCGACCGCGAGATGGCGATACCATTTTAGACTCCGTTAGTGGGGCGAGCAGCGACCTTGAACTTGATCAACTACACCTACTGTAGCAGGGTCAGTGCACTCAGTGGCTCCCGTAGCGTCAAAGAGTTCGCATGGGGGTTGTGTTAACGAGATTCAAAATGAATACTCCGAACTGATATTGATTTATGTATTTATTCATTCATTTAAACCAGATTACATAGTAACAGTTCAATATAATACTGTATTCTGCAGAGATGCACAGCATCTGTTCGCAGTCCGGCCACTTAATCCTAACCTGAACCAAAATACAAATTACGAAAAATATTAATTTGCATTGTTTCAATGGCATTGTTATTACACATCGATTATTCTTATATAATTTTGGATAATTAATTTGTAGATTTTGATTTTGTTATTTTTCATAAAATGAAAATAATAATAATAATGATTTTTATTTAAGTGCATATACATACATATAGACAATGCTGATATTTCATATACATTTTTAAAATTGTTGTATTGTATTGTATTATTAGTAGTATGTAATACAATTGTAATTTATATATTAAGATGACCTGTATCTCAAAAAGCAAATAAAGAGACTCGATCAAATGCAATGGGTACATATTCATTTTTGAGAAAATAATTATTAGTTGTCTTTATGCAAATTTTTCCCAGTCCTAATCGACCGCACTTTCCTAACTCGCCCTGTCCTGTATGTCTAAGCAAGCATGCATTTGCATAGCTGTAACTCTTTCTCTCTCTGCATGTCTCATTCGCTTACAAAATCGAGAATTTTTTGGAAATTTTCAGTCGAAAAATTGCTCCTGGTATCAGGAGAACATCTGACCCGAGGAGGTGTGCTGAAATTTTTGGCGGGAAAACCCCCTCAGTGTATGTCTAAGCAAGCATGCATTCGTATAGGTGTAACTCTCTCCCTCTCTCTCTCTGCATGTCTCATTCGCTTACAAAATTAAGAATTTCCTGAAATCTTAAGTCGAAAAATTGCTCCTGGTATCAGGAGAACATCTGACCCGAGGAAGTGTTCTGAAATTTTTGGCGGGAAGACGCCCTGAGTGTATGTCTGAGCAAGCATGCATTCGTATAGATAAGACTCTCTCTCTCTCTCTCTCTCTCTCTCTGCATGTCTCATTCGCTTACAAAATTAGGAATTTTCTGGAATTTTAAGTCGAAAAATTGCTCCTGGTATCAGGAGAACATCTGATTCGAGGAAGTGTTCTGAAATTTTTGGCGGGAAAACCCCCTGAGTGTATGTCTAAGCAAGCATGCATTCGTATAGGTGTAACTCTCTCTCTCTCTCTCTCTCTCTGCATGTCTCATTCGCTTACAAAATTAAGAATTTCCTGAAATCTTGAGTCGAAAAATTGCTCCTGGTATCAGGAGAACATCTGACCCGAGGAAGTGTTCTGAAATTTTTGGCGGGAAGACGCCCTGAGTGTATGTCTGAGCAAGCATGCATTCGTATAGATAAGACTCTCTCTCTCTCTCTCTCTCTCTCTCTGCATGTCTCATTCGCTTACAAAATTAAGAATTTTCTGGAATTTCAAGTCGAAAAATTGCTCCTGGTATCAGGAGAACATCTGACTCGAGGAAGTGTTCTGAAATTTTTGGCGGGAAAACCCCCTGAGTGTATGTCTAAGCAAGCATGCATTAGTATAGATGTGACTCTCTCTCTCTCTCTCTCTCTACATGTCTCATTCACTTACGAAATTAAGAATTTTCTGAAATTTTAAGTCGAAAAATTGCTCCTGGTATCAGGAGAACATCTGACCCGAGGAGGTGTGCTGAAATTTTTGGCGGGAAGACGCCCTGAGTGTATGTCTGAGCAAGCATGCATTCGTATAGATAAGACTCTCTCTCTCTCTCTCTCTCTCTCTGCATGTCTCATTCGCTTACAAAATTAAGAATTTTCTGGAATTTTAAGTCGAAAAATTGCTCCTGGTATCAGGAGAACATCTGACTCGAGGAAGTGTTCTGAAATTTTTGGCGGGAAAACCCCCTGAGTGTATGTCTAAGCAAGCATGCATTCGTATAGGTGTAACTCTCTCTCTCTCTCTCTCTGCATGTCTCATTCGCTTACAAAATTAAGAATTTCCTGAAATCTTAAGTCGAAAAATTGCTCCTGGTATCAGGAGAACATCTGACCCGAGGAAGTGTTCTGAAATTTTTGGCGGGAAGACGCCCTGAGTGTATGTCTGAGCAAGCATGCATTCGTATAGATAAGACTCTCTCTCTCTCTCTCTCTCTCTCTCTGCATGTCTCATTCGCTTACAAAATTAAGAATTTTCTGGAATTTTAAGTCGAAAAATTGCTCCTGGTATCAGGAGAACATCTGACCCGAGGAGGTGTGCTGAAATTTTTGGCGGGAAAACCCCCTGACTGTATGTCTAAGCAAGCATGCATTCGTATGGATGTGTCTCTCTCTCTCTCTCTCTCTCTCTCTCTCTCTCTCTCTTACTGCATGTCTCATTCGCTTACAAAATTAAGAATTTTCTGAAATTTTAAGACGAAAAATTGCTCCTGGTATTAGGAGAACATCTGAACCGAGGAGGTGTGCTGAAATTTTTGGCGGGAAAACCCCCTCAGTGTATGTCTAAGCAAGCATGCATTCGTATAGGTGTAACTCTCTCCCTCTCTCTCTCTGCATGTCTCATTCGCTTACAAAATTAAGAATTTCCTGAAATCTTAAGTCGAAAAATTGCTCCTGGTATCAGGAGAACATCTGACCCGAGGAAGTGTTCTGAAATTTTTGGCGGGAAGACGCCCTGAGTGTATGTCTGAGCAAGCATGCATTCGTATAGATAAGACTCTCTCTCTCTCTCTCTCTCTCTCTCTGCATGTCTCATTCGCTTACAAAATTAGGAATTTTCTGGAATTTTAAGTCGAAAAATTGCTCCTGGTATCAGGAGAACATCTGACTCGAGGAAGTGTTCTGAAATTTTTGGCGGGAAAACCCCCTGAGTGTATGTCTAAGCAAGCATGCATTCGTATAGGTGTAACTCTCTCTCTCTCTCTCTCTCTCTGCATGTCTCATTCGCTTACAAAATTAAGAATTTCCTGAAATCTTGAGTCGAAAAATTGCTCCTGGTATCAGGAGAACATCTGACCCGAGGAAGTGTTCTGAAATTTTTGGCGGGAAGACGCCCTGAGTGTATGTCTGAGCAAGCATGCATTCGTATAGATAAGACTCTCTCTCTCTCTCTCTCTCTCTCTCTGCATGTCTCATTCGCTTACAAAATTAAGAATTTTCTGGAATTTCAAGTCGAAAAATTGCTCCTGGTATCAGGAGAACATCTGACTCGAGGAAGTGTTCTGAAATTTTTGGCGGGAAAACCCCCTGAGTGTATGTCTAAGCAAGCATGCATTAGTATAGATGTGACTCTCTCTCTCTCTCTCTCTCTACATGTCTCATTCACTTACGAAATTAAGAATTTTCTGAAATTTTAAGTCGAAAAATTGCTCCTGGTATCAGGAGAACATCTGACCCGAGGAGGTGTGCTGAAATTTTTGGCGGGAAGACGCCCTGAGTGTATGTCTGAGCAAGCATGCATTCGTATAGATAAGACTCTCTCTCTCTCTCTCTCTCTCTGCATGTCTCATTCGCTTACAAAATTAAGAATTTCCTGAAATCTTAAGTCGAAAAATTGCTCCTGGTATCAGGAGAACATCTGACCCGAGGAGGTGTGCTGAAATTTTTGGCGGGAAAACCCCCTCAGTGTATGTCTAAGCAAGCATGCATTCGTATAGGTGTAACTCTCTCTCTCTCTCTCTCTGCATGTCTCATTCGCTTACAAAATTAAGAATTTCCTGAAATCTTGAGTCGAAAAATTGCTCCTGGTATCAGGAGAACATCTGACCCGAGGAAGTGTTCTGAAATTTTTGGCGGGAAGACGCCCTGAGTGTATGTCTGAGCAAGCATGCATTCGTATAGATAAGACTCTCTCTCTCTCTCTCTCTCTCTGCATGTCTCATTCGCTTACAAAATTAAGAATTTTCTGGAATTTTAAGTCGAAAAATTGCTCCTGGTATCAGGTGAACATCGGACCCGAGGAGGTGTGCTGAAATTTTTGGCGGGAAAAACCAACACCGTACATGCAAGCATGCATGCAGTTGTATAGCTGTATGGCTCTATGCGAGTTTCTGTATGCTCAAGTTATTTGAATTTTTTTGAAATTTTGAGTCGAATATTGCATACAACCATATCATTAGGCCCAACTAATTTTTCGATTTGTAATTGCTGTAAATCGAAAAATTACGTCGTGTCTTCTTACTTTTATAATAATTCACTTACCTCATTCAATACCTGAAATAAAGAGTGGCAGGAAGGGGAGAGTGGAAAATAACGAAGTAATTAATTACAGGTATATCTAGGAATTTATTGCTGCAGCATCAATACAAAATTTCTCATTGTCAACATTATGTATGTACAATTCGTAATCATTCGTAATAATATTTTTTTATCATTTCTTATGTATTCCCTACTAAAAATTTCAGATAGAAACTGATAGATTCGTATAAATCCGGAAAAGATTCAGGTTCAAAAAAACCGTATAGCAAATTCGGTTTCTATCTGGCTTTTTGAGTAGGGTTTGCACCACATTTCATGGAGTCTCTCTTCATTTCCTTTCTACTATACAAGTTCTTATAATATAGACTACATTTTATCTGAGAGAGTTTTTCGGATTTTAATTGAAGTGCATTCAAGTGTAACAGAAAGACGAGTGTTATGATATCAGGGAAGATTGGGCTGCTAATTAGTGCAAATGCCATTTTCATGATTTTAATTTCCAAGCAAGCAGGGAGGGTTAATAATACAACGATTGATTGTTCGTGATCTTATAGGAAATCTAATGAAGGGTACGACAGTTCGTTATAATAATGCATGTTCATTATATCAACAAATTTAATACATGATTATTTGATTTAACTAGTTTCTCGTGTAATCGGACTTCTAGGTATATTATGTGTGTCATTGATAAATACATATTTTATACATTTTTATAATATACACAGCGCACAGCTACTATTTTTCAACAGCATATTGCGTAATTACATTCTACAATTTCGTAGATCAGCTAAAACTAAATAATTATCCTGTTACTATACTAAAACAATAATTATAATTTAAACTAATCCTTGCCGCGAAAATACATTATACATACATACGGGTAAAAACATACACAGTATAAGTCTAGTCGAATTGTAAAGGTGTTTGTTCTTTTTGTACCAAAATCAATTCATCATATGTCACCTGTCATCATTGAAATTATTTCATTGCGTCATCCACTCACACATTTTAAAGTTTCCTTTCCAAAACTAGTCACTTAATGTTTTATTCATAAAAACAAAAAGGTAACTTCTATACTTTTGCATACAGGTATTCGTTCGTCCATTGGTTAGCTAATAATAATCCGAAAGGTCGAGAGCGAGGTTCACCATTAAAATTTAAAATGATATTAATTCAACGTGAGATAATGTAATCCGCAAACACGGTGACCATGAAGATAAGAATATCACAAACCAGAAACGCCTGTGTGCAATGAACCCGCGATACACGCCTGTCCTTATATCCCTACTCCCACAGGCGTGGCCCTTAAAATTTTTATTTACTTTGCTTGTTTATAAAGCACTCCAATCCGCAGGAGTTCACACTAATAATGATGAAAATACTGGACATATCCACCTTGACCAACTCGGCCACAACGAAGAAGCCTCGATTCAGTTACAAGCTAGCATTCATAGCGTAAACTTGTTTTATATAGTATACTTATATACATTTATTTGAATTTACAGTCTCGATCGTTTCCGCTTTCGTTTTAATATCACATTATAGCGACAAGGTATGCATCATACCTACCTGCCGACAATATTTGGATTTTCCAGTAATTTACACAATACGTATATGTAGTCAATAGTTATTCAACAATAAACGGTAAGTCCAGTTATTATACTTCTCATTTTTTGGTGTTACTGTTCTTTTCATGCACACTCTCCAGTCTAAGGCAACTCGATGCGAACAACTTTCAATCTTTTAGCTCGATTTTAAGCCGGGCATGAATATACAGGGTGTTCGAATATTCGCGGGACGGCTGTTTTTCTCCGAAAATACGTATCGCACAAAAAAATCTTTTCAATAAAAGTCTTATGGTTCCAAAAGAAAATATCTGATGGTGGAAATATGAAACTTCCCCACGGCCCCCTGGGGCAGAGAAGAGGGACAGCTTCGAAATTTTAAATACGAAGCCCCATTTTTCATCGCACGTTCAATTTTTATATGTGAAAATAAGAAACTTTTATCCCAAACATTTTTTCCGACTCATGTAATTAACGGAAGAAATGCAGCACCCCTCTTTTTACAGCCTCTTTACGTTACGAAAAAGCTAAATTACACACAACTTGAAACGCGCATAACTTTCGTTAAATGCATGATTCGGAAAAAATGTTTGGAACGAAAGTTTCTTCTTTTCACATGTAAAAACTGAATATGCAATGAAAAATGGGAGTTCTCATTTGAAATTTTAAAGTTGCCTCTTTTCCCTCCCTCGGGGGGCCGTGGGTAAGATTTATTTTTCCACCGTCAGATAGATTTTTTGAAACCATAAAAACTTTTTCGGAAACATTTTTTTATGCGTATTTTTGGAGAAAAACAACTGTCCCGCGACTTTTCGAACACCCTGTATGTGTAGATAGTCGCGTGTCGATCCAAGGCCGCGACAATCTCAAAGTGTGAGGAGCACGCCAATAGGGCAATAGTATACACACCTTGACATGTCATAATGTTAAAGATAAGGTATTTTATTTGCATAAAATATTTTTTTTTTTCCAATTATTAATTAATTATTTGGTAAGATAATTGGTATGTTTTTTTTTCTCCATTTTTTAATTACCATTTCGGTTCCAAATTAACTTAATAAAAAATTCAAAATTTTATAAACTTCGTACCACGTCGTTTCGATCGATTCGGTTTTAATTTTATAATAACTTATATAGCCGAATATATGCTGATTTCAATTTGTAGGTATAAATCCAGTTTATTTATGGCTAATATCGAAGTGCAGTAGAGTTATCATAATTAACGGTAAAAAATCTGCAGACATATGTGATAATTATCTGATCAGATGAGTCATACTGTTGCTATTGTTAAAAAAAGAAAGAAAAAAACGTTACTATAATCGTATCGTGTGTATCTACGAGTACGTTATTATCATACTGATCACATATGAGTAGACACGTGTAGCGAAAAAGCCGCGGAAAATGCGGGTAGGTATCTAAATCGTTACAATTATTATATACCTATATATATCTATATAATAAATAAGTATGGCTATGATATACCGCGGTCGGATAATTGACAGAAATAAAATATAATCAAGAGATAAAAAGTTTCTAAAAATCTGTATCAATTGCAGTAATTTTTTCTTTAAATTTTCTTTTTTATTTATTGGCTATAGAATATAAACTTCTGCGTTTAGCCTCGTTACAGGAGTTCGATAAAATAAAAAAATATAAATATATGGTATAAATTTAAGAAATGAAGAATATTTGCTTCATATTACACCGCTATAATTATTGCTCATACCTATGACGCACGGGATTATAATAATTATTACAGCCTAGCTATAATCCTTATCGTTTGAATTTACTTATATAGGTGTACCTATATGGTGTATAGGTATAGGTATACAAATGTATAATATAAAAAAGTATCGTAAAATATAATATTCGTATACCAATATATTTTCGTTGAATTATATACTATGCATCATTATACCTATAGAGAAAAAGTGAAAAACAAGAACTAACTCGTACGAAAAAATATCATGAAGTAGACCTATAATATACCTATTTCTATTTCGTTTTCAGTTTTTAAAAAAAATTCTATCATGTATTAAAATAATAATAATAATAATAATAATATTAATAATAATAATAATAAAAATAATGATTATAATAATTATGATACATATTTACAACCTTTGCCCTGTGGATACGGTATATGTATATACGTTGTTATTATACCTGATGAAATCCACTTTCAACAGGTATGTATATGTAGTACATACACTTACCTCCACTCTTCACTCCCATCCCCATTACTCCTACTACAACTTCCAATTAGTAATGATACTAAATACTCATGCTCGGTTTGGATCTTTTAAGTACTAGTCGAGATACCCGAAAGGAACGTTGTGTCTCTTATACATAAGGGTTTCTGAGTGTGTGGTGGTTTTTTTCTTTTTTGGTTTTATTAATTGTTCATTTTCTGTCTCTCTATTTCTCTCTATTTTACTCTTCGTCAGTGATATCAGTTTCTAATCTCAGACAATGAGTCGATAACACGTGACTATAATAAGGATTATTCATAAAAATTTGACTTCTATTTTTGACCGATAAAATTATTATCTATATAGTACACATACTTGGATCTATACATATATAAACCTATATGGGTATATATACGTATCTATTTTTGAACAATTAATAAAGTTGAAACAACGAAACAAAAACAAAAAAATACATACCTTATAAAAACATAATACAAAAAAATGAATCTTGCATTAACTGCAGTTATTACCATGCTGTTCGCTGAACAACAGTTCGATTTTGTGGTGAGTATATATTACGCATAGGTCAATTATTATTATCGATTCATTTCTATATACATACATATATGGTTTATAATTTTATAGGTATATTTACATAAAATGTATATACCGAGTAATTTAATTTGTCATTTATAATTAGCAGTCCACGATGCGATGCAATTTAAGACACACACACTCGCATACACATTACAGGTGTAACAATTAACACGATTATAATATGAAGTTATATCGTACGATAGATAATTAATTACTATGAAATTAAGTGAATATATACTTAATCTTGGAATCTATACATACAGCTATAATTTATAATATATATGTATATATAATAAGTAAATTTAAGCGGTTGGGAAAGTTTAAGTACGCATACATACATTGCATTATATGTATTACTCAATATATTATTTAATATTCGATTTTCTGTTAAGTGATGATAATTGTTTATGAAATTTGTTTGTCTATATTTTCTTATTGCTTTTTCTTTTCTTTTTCTCTCTCTCTCTCTCTCTCTCTCTCTCTCTCTCTCTCTCTCTCTCTCTCTCTCTCTTTCTCGCTCTGTCTCTGTCACTTTAAAATGAATAAACGATACAAATGTTATTAAATCAATTCAAATCAATTCGAAGGCGGGAATTTCGAGAAACTCTTTTTAAAATCCGCAATTGCAGCATGATGCACGTATAACATATTATAATAGACGTATGCAACGGGTATATCCATTATGTCTACACATCAGATTAACTACGCTCTTTGCTCATTGAAAATATTCTTTAAAAACTAATCCATTGTGTTGATGTGACGTATTTAAAACCAAAAATGGGCATTACGTAGTTTCTACGTTTTTTTCTTCTCGTTTTTTTTTTTCAAAAGATATATTATTCAGGGATTCTGAGCAACGGTATAAGTTAATTAATAAGGTAAATCGAAACACATCGTGCATAGTAAATTTTGAAAATTTGAATCCCCGTATAGGTTTTTTTTTTTTTTTTTTTTTTTTTTTTATTTCTAATAACGAACAAATGTATTAAACATAATCACCAACGTTTTAATTGATTGGTTTTCAGGAGATGCTCAACTCTATAATAAAGTGGATTTTACGAGGCGCCATGTTCCTTTTAAATTGTTTTATAAGCCCTGTAACATTATTTCGGGCATTAAAATCTCGGGAAAGATGCCCACCTGTTAGAAACAAACTACTTTTATTGTCGGCCACCGAATTAGCAAGAAGAATTCGAGTTCAAGAGGTATACCTATACATATATATAAGAAAAATAAAAATAAAAATTTTGTATGAGATAGAAAAAATTCTCTATTTTCAATAAAAACTTTATTCACTTATTTATATTTTTTTTCTTCTTAGGTGACAAGCGAAGAAGTTGTTATGGCCTATATAACTAGATGCAGAGAAATAAATCCCATAATTAATGCCATAGTTGAATCCAGATTCGAAATTGCTATTCAAGAGGCCAGAGAAGCTGACGAGCTTGTTAGATCCGGTAAAAAAAGCTTGGATGAAATTTCACGGGAAACACCGCTACTTGGAATTCCAGTAACGGTTAAAGAGAGTATCGGAGTACAAGGTGAGAAAAATAATTAATTTGTTAATTTTTTTTATTCATTTTTATTCACATGTCAGGAAAAATTGTAATCACTTCGCGCCCGTGTTTCCTGTTTCACTATAACGAGAAATACAAAATCCGGTATGATTTTTTTTTTCCTATTTCTCAGAATTTGAATTCATTATCAGATTCGAATTCAAATTCAAATTCAAATATATACATATGTGAATTTCAATGGCGCGAAATTTCGTACATACGTCAGCGCAGATCGTTCATTACGTCATATAGTTGCGAAAAATTGTCATTTATTATGTACATACTGTGTATTATTATCATTATTACTACCATTAGCTGCGCGAGTTGGTAGTTTGCAAGTAAAATTTTCTCGCTCCTTATAACGTCATAATACGTGTACGAGTGTGTGTCTTCCCTTTTATTATTTTTTTCTTTTTTTTTTCTTTCATTATTTCCATTTTTTAACGGTCGTTACACGTATGTATGTTTACCGGTGGTATATTGAAACGCGAGACTTATACTCAATTATATTGCAAACGCGTATTTTCTATTTATACATATTCACATGTATACTATATACCATACCTATGTCTATAATGTATTATACAGATTTACACTTCGATTATACAGTATGCTGCAACGTATCATACCTATATACCTATATCCTATATGTCAATACATTAAATATCGACGAAAATATTATTCAAAATGTTATTCTTGCCCCCTATATATGGTTAATCAATTTTAATCGTTGAAATTCGGAACGGGAGCTTATACATTCCGTTCATAAATATTATTCAGCAAAATTTTTTTCGGTTTTTTGTGTTACTTTATTTTGACTGATAAACTTCCGCATATAACCGGCTAAAAATTCCGCGTATGGAATTTCCCCTGGGAATGTATGTATACATGATAAATAAATGACGATTATTTATATAACATATTTTGTTGAATTAAACGAAGCTAAATAATCAACTGTGAATCAGGTATGAGCCATGCGGCCGGTGTGAAACGGTCAAATCAACCGATAGCTTTAGAAGACGCGGACGCTGTGCACAGAGTACGAGCTGCCGGAGGAATAGTTCTTTTAGTCAGCAATACACCAGAGTTGTGTATGTGTTGGGAAACTTATAACAATGTTACCGGTACCACAGTTAATCCGTACGACACAAGAAGAACTGCGGGCGGTTCTTCGGGGGGAGAGGTAATCGAAAAAGATGCAAAAAAAAAAAAAAAAAAATTTCTATAATATACTTTTTTTAGTGTGTATTCTTTTTTCTTCTCTTTTTGTTGATTATTTATTTATTTATATATAATTTTGTTCTTATTTATTTATATAGGCGGCTCTCCTCGCGTCCGCGGCATCGGTATTAAGTTTATGTTCAGATATAGCAGGATCGGCACGACTTCCGGCAATGTTCTGCGGAGTTTTTGGCCATAAACCGACACCGGGTAATAAATTTTTTTCTTTCTAATATTATACGCATATGGTAATTTCCATCAATTACCGAAACACTTTACTGTCCCGTGGTTTTCGATTGGATTCAAACTTTTCTTTTTTTTTTTTCTTTTTTTGCAAAAAGTATACACGTTAAAAGGTATACAATAAATATATTTTTTTTTTTTTGTTAACAATCATTACCCTATTTTTATTTTATTTTTTTAAACGTGTGTTAATTCGTTACTATGATAGTATCATTTTCAATTTCTATTTCATAATCATGCAGGATTGGTATCGACGATTGGCCACCGGCCAGATGCCGACGACAAGGAATGGGCAAATTTTTTTAGTATGGGTCCGATGGTCAGATACGCCGAAGATTTACCGTTACTATTAAAAACTATGTCTCAAACTGGCGGAAAAAATTTAGAATTAGATAAGAAGGTACGACAACGAAATAAAATTTTTTTTTTTTTTTTAATATTATTATTATTCAAATTAAATAATTAATCTCGTTAATTAATCATCTTTTCATTATTTTTTTACCATCTTATTTATCTAATCCAGGTTTCGTTAAATGATATGAAATTCTTTTATATGGAAGACGACTTTGGTTCCGGAGCAACAAATCCCGTAAACAGAGAAATAATTGACGGAATTAAACGCGTTGTCAGACATCTCAGAACTCAGCATGGTGTTATCGTAAAAAAAGTAAATGAATTGAAGAACGATTCATCTGATTTTTATACCAACGATTTTATCTCTTAAAAACACAAAAAAAAAAAAAAAAAAACTACACTTTCGACATTATTTACAATATTCAATATTTATTTATTCTTCAGGCAGAGTTAAAGGGCTTGAAATACTCTTTCGAAATAGCGACGACCATCCTTCTACGTCTGAATGCAGATTCAATATACATGAAGGGAACAGATCCTAGCGTAAGTTTTAGTTATAATAATAGGTAATCTATATAAATCCGCAATATAATATGCATGTATGTACCATACCTAATAAATAAATGATAAATAAATTTCAGGAATGGAAAAGCGTATTCGTCGAAGTGATGAAATACATTTGTCTAATATCGCCGCACACATTTCCGAATATAGCTTACGGAATATTGAAAAAAATAAGTGACAAAACTCCGGAATCTTATCACAAAAAGATGATCGAAAAGAACGCTAATTTAAAACGTGAATTTGCTGTAAGTATTACAAAATTAATCCATTTATCGTTAAAAAAGAGAAGAAAAAAAATGCAAAAATAAATAGGCATAATATAAAAAATCAATCCCTAAATTCAATTTCTTTTTTTTTTTTTTTTTCAGGAGCTATTGGGCGATAACGGGGTTTTAATTTACCCAACTTTTGTATCATCCGCACATTATCCATATCAAATATATCCAAAAATATGCAACGTGTCTTACATGATGATATACAACTCTCTTGGACTTCCGGTAACGCAATGTCCAATTGGATTTGACAGAAACGGTTTACCGTTCGGTATTCAGGTAAGAAAAATATTTATCAATTCAATAATCTCAATAATACATGTTCAGCTTTCATAATTATCACGTCAATGTCGGTTCACATTACCATACAGACCTTGAAAAGCGATTTTTTGCTATTTTTAATAAAAAAAATTTACCAATTTTGATAAAAAACCATTGATTTATCGTCTTTTTAGCTCGTCGCTAATCCAGGATGCGATAATCTCACCATAACATTGGCACAAGAAATTGAAAAAGCATTTGGTGGATGGCAGCCACCTATGCAAAGCAAGAAACCAGTCTGATTATTACGTAATAAAACCGGATTAAATTTATTAAAATAGTTGGTTCTTGAATTCGTTGCGGAATTTGAATAGGTTTCGGCTTAATTTAGGACTAAGAACTATTTAGATTACAGATTGTTTGGATGCAAGTAATTGAAAGGCTTGAGTAAAGGATATTAGAGCCTTTTTTTGAAAGCTATTTCTTTGCAAAAATGTAATTCCACTTAGATTTTATCATGTAAATAGACATGAGAATGAAAGAAGATCATTAAACGAATGAATAAAGACCGAATGTCAAAATAATTTCAAATTTTCATTTCATTTTCCAAGATCCCATCATTTGCGTATCTACAAAGTCATAATCGCCCTTTTCAAAGCCCTTTCCATGTTTCTTCTGACTTTGTTTTTCTGTTTTCTGCTCTTTGTCGCGTCTCTGAAAAGTTGAACGCCTTCACTATCTTCTATAGCTCGTTGAGTGAAGGCCATACCGTAGAGATTGAATCCCACAGTATCCTGAAACGGATAAATAGTATTGAATAACAGATAAACAAATATCTGATTACAAACCACAAGTTCAAACCAGTTCTAAATCTAAAATCAATATGTTCCTACCCTCAAGGAACTAATTCTCTCCATTGTCAATGACTTAATTGTTTCCAACGTAGTCAGAAGTTCTTTGCTATTAACAATCGGCCCATGATGAGCCTGCACCAAACTCAGCGTTAATCTCGAGACCAATTCGGCCTGATAATCTCCCCTCAAAAGCCTCGGAAGAATTTTAAGAATTTCACAAGCAGCTGAGTACGGCAAAAGAAGCAAAGCCTCTTCGAGTTCGCTGGAAGTCACATAAAATCAAATGAAAGATCAACATCTAACATATTTACGCTCTCTTAATTCTCTCAAACAAATCTCTACCTCGCTCTAACTCGCTTCACAGTCTCAAGGAGAAAATCTTCCGTCGTAACGCAGGACAAGGCCTGCATTAGCGGCGGTAAAGGCGGTGGATTATTCGGAGGGATGACTGAAGCCAATTGTTCTTCGTAGTCCTTGGATATTTCCAAGCATTCGAGGATCAGTTCCGCCTGAAATGAAAGAATCGAATGAGGACTTGATTTCAAGAATTCAAACTTCTTATTTTTCAAAGCCGATATTTACCGCTTTCTCGCTGTTCACAGTCTTCCGGGAAGGCAATGACTGCGTTTTCTGGCCTTGAACGGCGCTAGTTTCTCCAGTGGCTAATTCGTTTTCTATTCTTTCCCGTTCCTCCTCGCCTTCGTCCTCCAAAACAAGAGGTTCATTGGACTTTTCAAAGAGTCTAACGACTTTGTCGGAGCCGCAAGAAGCGACGTAGTTGCCGTTTGGAGAAACTGCGCAGTTCCAAGACTCCCCTGAATGACCCTGAGAGGAAAAATGATGAAACTTGTTACTAAAAAAACTAGAAACGAGCTTGGAATATAAAGATCTGAATCTCTTGCCTGTAGAGTTATGATTTTCTGGAATATATCCGCGTCCCACTCCTTCACCTTTCCGTCTTTACCGGAAGTAAAAAAGTAGTGAGTTCTCGGAACGAATGCAAGTCCTGTTACTGAATCGTCGTGAGCGAATATCGACTTGTGACAATCCCCGTAATCCAGGCCCCATATTTTAACATTTCTATCCGCAGATCCTGTCGCTATTAGAGTCGAATCGCTCGATATGTCCATACAGATTACTGGGAGTTTGTGACCGTACAAAGAGACGAAGAACTGCAAAGAAAAGTCGAAAGAATGACGCATTTTGATCCTTTTTTTCAAAATTGGGGACAATTTTTCAATTTTTAAGACCGATACCTTAAACGTATCTAGAAAGAATATTTTAACGGTAGAATCGAGCAATGCTACAGCAACGAATCTGCTGTTAGGACTAATTCTGACTGCCAAAACGCTTTCCTCAAGTTTTAGGGTCCGAGAATGCAGAACTGAAAGAACTTTGGCCTTTGTTTCGCTTTCAGGATCCTCGACGAGCTCGAAATTCCAAAATTTAACAGTCCCGTCTCCTCCGCCGCTCGCCACGCCTCTCTGTTGGCGAAAATAAAGGCGTGAATGTTATTGTACATAATTAAATATCAAAAATCGTTTTAAACTCCCAATGCTGACCATATCGGGATAGAGAGTCACGCTCCATAGTTCTTTCTCATGGGCTTGAATTTCCTCGAGAATATCGCCGGATGCTATGTCGATTATCAACATCTTTCCGTCCTTCAAACCGACAATAAGATGCCTGTCTCCTGGGGCGAAACATGCTGTTAAAGCGTAGCCACAATCCACTGTTCTTAAGCAAGCCAGCGAAGGTCTGGAATAAAAAAGTTCAAAGATTGTTAGTAAATGCCCAATGCTTTCCACGGCTTTAAATCTACAAACCTGTTCCATAGTTTTACGGAATCACCGCTCGCCGTTGCTAGAGCCAAACTATCTGAGCTGAAACACATCGCTCTAACGTCGGTGCGATGTCCGTAGTTTGTCAGAGACCTCAAAAGTTTGATTTCGATCTCCAGATCGGATATTTTAGATGAATGAAGCTCCACGCTGTTGTTATTCACGCTTATGCAGATCTGGAAGAACGGTAATTTGTAAGAAATTTGATTCTTGATCATTTAGGTGGGTTTATTCACGTTTAATCATCAAAAAATCGGCGTACCCTGAGTTCCCCGCCTTTTCCCAAGACCAGATCAAGCCCCTTTGCTTTATTTGAGACCTTGATAACTGGAAGGCGTTTAATTTCTGACCTCAAAGCAGTAGAATCTGCGCTGATTTCTTCGACAGACTTTCCCTCCCTTAAAAACGAGTAAAGGTTGATTTAATTTTCGATGAAAATGGCTCTGAAAGATTATGTTTTTATAATCTTTTTTAGGAAACTGACTTTGCAGCCTTCCGCTTTTCTCGCTTTTGACGCTTCAGGAGTTTCGATTGAACCACGTCGTCAGGTAAGAAGTTAAACAATTCAACAGTGTTGTCTGTTCCGTGGCAAGCTACTAATCGACTTGTAGAATCGGAACTCAAGGAAACTACTCGACCACGACCTGCCCTGAGTATACTACCAGCCTTTTCACATCTGAGAGGATATCTCTGAAAGAATTGTTGACTAATTAAAAAGTTTTATAGAAATCAAAGCGTTTTTCATATAAAAAAACGTTCAAAGAAATTTATTCAATTGCTTTTGACACCAGAATCAATGATATTCATTTAAAAAAATGACTGAATAGTTTATTTTAAGCGGAAATAAAATTTTCTCAAGCAATAATCTTTTAGTAGTTCTCTTTACCGCATCTTCAACATCACCGTCTTCGCTCGTATCTAATGAAGTTAATTTTAGAGAAACATCAGTGCCCTTGGGTTCGTCAGTAAAAAATATTCTCCATATAAAAAGCTCGTTCTCATTGCATCCTGTGATAAGATATTGATCCTCTTTGGCAAGGGTCAATCCCCAGACCTGTGAAAATGTGTAAATCGATGTTTAATCTGTTGTAAAAGAATCCAGATCTTTGAATTAGACGATGTAAATCGAGTTTGTGGAATTTTTTCAAGGTACCTCTGATCTGTGACCAACAAGAGTTTTGAAATTATGCTGAGTATCCAAGTCCCAGAATTTAACAAAAGTGTCTTTACTAGAGCTAACAACTATGTTGTGCTCTGATAAGAACTTCACTTCTGTTACGATACCCTTGTGACCAGATAGTCTGCACACTCCTGTCTCCGCTACTACGTCCCAAACTATTATGTCTGTGTCCTGTTTGGAATGGAAAATCTGAGATTAAAAATATCAGGATTGTTTAGGAGCTAAAGAAAAACTGTCTTTGTGTAGAAAATAGTGGAAAAAATGTTGTCCCTGGATGAAGTGAGTGATAAAATGAAGAAAAAGGAACAAAAAAAAACACAAAATCATGATAAAAAAACGATATTTCTGCATACCTTGGAACCAGAGGCGAGTCTATGACCAAGAGTGTCGTAAGCCAACGAAGTCACTTCCGATCTGTGCCCAATAAATATGCTGACTAATTCGCCAGAGCGTAGATCGAAAGTTTTTATTCCGCCATCCGCATAGCCAACGGCGATGTGTCTTTTGTTGGGCGAAGCAGCTAGCCTTGTGGCAACGGAGGTTTCGCCAGACAAGACTTGAGCCTAGTTAGAAGAAGAAAAGGAAAAATAAAAAAGAAATAAAAAGACAATACGAATTTAGAAAGAGAATTAAAAATTCGTCTTTTGATTTCGTTTCGGAAGACTTTATTTTTTTTTTAGATTGAATGAGGTGAGATAAATGAAACAGGGGGGATTTTTTTCAACGGTTTACCTTTTCTCCTAGACGCAAATCCCAAATTATAACATGCTCGCACGCACCGACAGCGACGAATCTTCCATCCTGACCTTCTAAGGTTACGAATACTAGATTACATCTCGGGCTTGATATTATGTTCAAATTTCCAGCCGGGACGTATCTGAGATATTGTTTTGTCAAACCCATAATGCTGGTTTAGTCTTTTAAAATGTTTAGGAGATTTTTTTGATACTATATCACTGCCGCATAACGAACTGCTGTTTTTTAGGTTATGTTAGTTCAGATCAACACACGTGCTTCGCGGCAACCAGTCGGCAACTCGCAGACGATTATTGAAGTCATGGACTGTACATTATACACAGACATTGAAATTCTTCTTTAATTAAAAATAAACCTGCCGTTAGATTAGACTACTATGACAGACGGAACGATCTTGAAAATTCTAAATGATCAGAACACGTTTGCTACGCGCACACTTCTCTTTGGTTGACTCTTCGAAATCGACGATTATATGTGTGCATTAGCGTGATTTGGGTTGTTTCTGGTAAGGCGTATTTTCAAAAAATGCAGTTCCCGCCACTCGATCACTCCGATGTCGATAGGTAGAGTCATCCGTAGGAGAAATTTGAACTATCTTGAAAATGGGGCGCTTAAATTAGATGAAACGAATAAAGAGTTGCACGATTTGTTTACATAGTATTTATTTTTGAAAGCTGCGTACTACATGATGTTTCAATAAACGAATTTATTCTAACTAGAGAAAGTAAACTTCTAAATATTTTAATATATTATAGGAATACCACAGCATTTCGCAGCAATTATTGTCTGACCATTATATTATACTATACATGATGTTCATTTTAACAATAATAAACTATATGTAATTATTTCATCTCTTCATACATCTGTCTCATTTGAATTATTATCCCTTTTCACTTCCTAGTTGAATTAAAACAGATAAAGGCGTCGCGATGTAAAGACGTCCGTAGCTAAAAAATAAATGGTATATCTATATCCATAGCCGAGGCTAGGGCGCCGACGTCGTTCTATAAATAGCGTCGCGACGCCCGGTGTCGATTGTGGTTTTGGATTGAACTAAGGCCCGGTTACACCGTCGCGGCGCTATCAGCACTAGTCGTTAGCACCGCGGTTCCATCCGGCGCGTCGTCTACAAAAAAAGGCTTTTCGATATTTAAAAAAAAAAACGAAAAAAAAATTAACAACCTAAATTGTGACAAGAAAAAAAGGTGATATTTCATTTTTTTTAAATCCGTTAAATAATACCGCCGTAAAAATGTGACGTTTATAATTATATCGACTCGTTAGCTCCGATTGGAGCGCATTAAATCCAGCATCCCTCGGTTGTTATAAAACCAGTGATAAAATAGTGGGTGAATAAAACACATAGGTATACCAATACTTGGTTATTCCAAAAGCTTTAAGTATGTGTTGGCTAGACCGCGTAACGTTGAACTTAAACGTCAATACTTACCTCCAAGTTCCTCAAGCTTCAACTACTAAGGGGCGATAAAACGCGTCACGAATATTCTTCTAAGTCTATAGAAAATTTTTCATCCCCCCCCAGCCGCCCTACGACTTATCGACACTTAATAAAAAAGAAAGGTGAGTTTTCCGAGTTACCGCTTAATATTACGCCGGAAGCAAGAAACTCGGTCGGTAATGAAGATATCTTTTCGTTTATAAATTTCATATTTAAACACCGAAACACGTAGGGTTTCGCGGGCACAGCGGGGGAACCCCCTTATTCTGAAACTTCGTTTTAATAATAGACGCGCATCAAAACGCGAAAATAGAATTTACGTTAAAACACACTACGGCCTCGAACGCGGCAAAGGTTTATATGTATACGCGAATGATTTATTTGCGTTAATGTTAAGCGCGTATAATTTATATTTTACCCGCTCAATATGTAACGAAATCTGAAATGTGTGATATTCGAAGAAAAAAAATTTCAAACAAAAAAAAAACGCGAAATATGAAAAACATTTATTCACAGATTTTATACTATAAGACTAATATTAATTAATTAGTATATTAGAATGAATGAATTATTTGAACGAATTTTATAACGTTTCGAAAAAAAAAAAATATATACTATATACCTATATGTATACAAGATATATAGGCATATGAATATACGAATGTACATTTATTTGAAAATATTTTATTACTGAATCGTCAATATTGGCTAATTCAAATAACTAAAGATATTTCCGGATTTAGGATCACCATTTCCCGGGACTGAATCTCTTGGGCACTTAGCCAAAAAGCAAACTCTTCCTACTTCTCATCTTCTCTTTCTCTCTACTTATACTTATTCCATCTCCTTCCAGCTCTCTCTTTAATAGTTTTCTCTCTTTACAAAACCGCCTACATAACGACGCGACTAGTATGTATATGTAGTACATACATAGATAGTAATTTATTTATCGTATCAAAAAAATATTTGGAATAAATAAATAAGTTAATTAATTAACTATATTATACAATTTCCTTCTCCTTTCCGTCTTTCCCCATGTAACATACAATCCACAACATCAATTCCACAATAAAATTAAAAAAAAATAATTCATCCGTTTTATTTACTTATTTATTTATTTATTTATTTTTTCACAGATAATTTTTAATCATGGCGCTAGTTATGCTCCCCTGCGATCTTCCCTGGTGGACAACGGTCGTTAAACAACTAGACTATGCAGCCGCAGCTAGAGACTCTTCCCAACTTTTAGAGGCGATGCATCGACTGCACGATATGTGCAAGTGCGTTGGCTATTGCGAATCTATTTTTAGAGTTCTTAAAATTTTATTTATAACTTTTTCTTTCTTGTTGTTTTTTTTTCTTTTTATTTTCTTGCGTTTTTAAACTACTCTCAGCATTATGTAACGATCTTCGATCCATCGTTCCTTTTCATTTTAAATGGTTGATCTATTTTCAGGAATATAAACTCCGCACAAAAGAATCATTTTTCTTTGAATATTTAGCTTCTTTCTTTCATTTCTTTTCGTTCTCAGTACTTTGATATTCACCAGAACCGAAAGTAGTTATAAGTACTATATTCAGGGATGATCTCACGGCGGGAAGACCTGCTTTTAATCTTCAAGCTAACATGTTATGTTATTTCTAATTCTGTAATAGATCAACAGTATAATATCTCACAGTGAGAATTAGTATTCTCTAAAACTCTGAGACAATCATCTCTGCCAATGAGCAAGAAACGCAAACTAGAAAAAAAAAAGCAAAAAAAAATAGGCGTAGGCTACTTTGCTATTTCCAGATTTTTTTGGGTCAAAGACAAATCCTATGCTGCCTTTTTGATATGCCTGAGGCAAATACGCGAGATAAAAAAAATCGCAAGATAAATTTATATGATTTTTACAGCATAAGTTTGGACCCGGAAGAAGACGTTCAGGACCCTAACTTGTTCGCCGAACTTGCAAGGTTTCTTGAAGATGAATTGAACCAGGCTGAACGGGACAAAGTCTTCACAAAAACAATCCCCAGCCTCGTTCAGCACGCTAAGTCATTAAAGTCTAGGAAACCTCCGCAAGGGCTGCACTTCAGCCTCCAGCAACAAAGTACAAAGGATTAAGTACACGTTCATATAATGATGAGATTTATTTTTTTTTTTTTCCTTTGATCAGAATTGTACTAAATTTCCTTGATTTGTTCACGTTGAACATAGAACGTAGAAGAGAATTTACTAAACAGTTAATTCCCCTTTTAGCTGACACCGTCGAATATAGCTACGAGTTTGTCTCATCCCTAATAGCGAACGCATTTTTTTCGACATATCCTAAAAGAACGAGAAAGACTCATCCCACTTTACAAGATTTTAACTTTACTAACTTCTTCAAACACCTTCAAATGTGAGTTGTTTTAATATTACAAAGATTGTTAGTTTATATAAGTTTTTATCAAAAATGAAAGTTCCATTGTAATCATTTTTTGAACAGAAATAGTCAGAAGGCAAAATTGAGAAGTATATTTGCCTACTTTGATTTTCTGGATGAAGAATCGTCGCTGGATGGACACCTGGTTGTTTCCCGACAGGTTCGTTCGATACTTTAAGGAAAGTTGGTAAAAAAAAACTAAAGAAAAGAAAACAGAGATTTGAAATCGATGAATAAACAAGGAAGAACTCTTCCTGATATTTAAAAGCGTAAAAAAACAAATCGAGTCCAAGGAGTCACGAAACGCTATTATGCTTTTGTAATATAGAAATCGGATGACTGACTCACCGATGAAAAGCATGATCCAATCCATCACGCATGATTCAAGGCTTGAAATCCTCTTCAGGTCATGACCTCAAAGCAGTGGCTGACGATCGAAGACTGGCTTGAAAGCAGCGTGCCTCTTTGTCCTCTCACCATTAGACACGAGGGTCGAATCGAGAGGGCTGAAGCCCATTTATTACACGTATGTTTCACCAGCTCAAGACTAGGCGGCGGAGTACTGAGCAGCGATGTCACTCAAGAAAGTATCCAGGTGACTGATTTTAAACACAATTAATAAACTACGAACTAAATCCTCATTTATTTTTATCAGATGGCAACGCACCCTGAAATTTTAGCAGCTCTACTATCCGTCGAGGCATTAGAAGACAATGAAGTATTGTTAATAGAAGGTGTGAGACATATATCTAAGATAGGAGATCCTAAGCACAGATCTACATTCGAGAGTATACCAAAACCGAACACGGTGCGTAGCATAAAGACATTTTCTAACGTTTGATAATCCTTCTGAATCGATAATCAGACTGATTAATCTCTTGCTTATAATCGTAGGTAACGATATGCTGTATGGACGCAGAAGACTACTCGACTTTGCCATTAACCCAATACGAGGAGGACAATATCTTGCGAGAAATGAATAAATCCTTGTTAGGATTCAGGCAAAGACATGTTCCCACTAGCCCGACGGATCCTGTTAAATTAGAACCAGACCCAGGTGCCAGAAGATTATCGCCAATAGGTGAAAGCTTCAGTAGTACTCCACCGGAGGCTGAGGAGAAGCCTATAGCGCTGTATAATAACAACGTAAAAGGTGATTAATAACGGATTAATTATTCCATATAGAAAGCAGGATAATTTTTCCCTTACTTTTTTTAGAATCAACAAAAGAACCGAACATATCCGAAAACATAGAAGTGAGAACGAGACCGAATGGTAAATCAATACGATCAGCAAGTCCGGCTAAAAATACCACCTGCACTAGCAGGAGAGGTCGTTTTATCGTCCTAGGTTCAAGCGGAGAGGTTTTACCAGTCACGAGAAAATCGCTAGGTCAAATGTCAGTTTATAGCAGTTGCAACAGCCAAAGTACAGACAGTTTTCACAGCGCTAAGGAAACTATTGACGAAGAACAAGGTAGAGATTGTTGATAGGCATTCTTTTTCTCTAAGTCTAATATTTTTGCACTTAATTCCAGAAGAAGACGAAGAACAAAAGCTCTCTAGGCGTTATAGCACACAATTAGACACTCTTGAGAGAAGAGGAACGTTCGCTCAAAGATTAAAAGACGCTTTGAGACGTGAAAGTACGGCAACTGGTACAACCTCGTCAATTTCTTCGGCTGGAAGTAGTTATGCAGTTGGAATAAGTGTAGCCGGAAGTCACGTCGGAGATCAGGACATTAAGTACGATTTATCTGTACTTTAGAATAAAAGACCTACCAACAATACTTGATTCTATATTTTTTCAGAGTCAAAAGAGGCGGATCTCGAGGCTTCGTATTGCGAGATGACACGGTGGATGAGGAATTCCTTAAAGAATCCTTAGAAGCTGAGCAAAAGTGGCTTGGAAGGTTTCGCCAAAGTCAGCACCCAATTCTCCAAAGAAAAGACACTAACGCTAGCAGCAAGTACAGTTTTAGCACGGAGTATAGCTCAGGTACTTAACTGACTAACGCCTGTTTATTAAAATCGAAAAAATCATTTGTTCATTGATATTTGACCAGAATTTTCATCCGAACTTGAAGAAGTTTACGAGCAATTATCCAAGTGGCTTGAGGATCCGATAGTTGCTGACGAGAGCCGTGAATTGGATGCGAGAGATCGTGCTGTAGTCAGATTCGCTGGTTCACTTCTAAAAAGAGCTTTGAGCGAATCATTTGCTGGAGTTCCTGTCCAGGAAGGAGAACCGCAGGCTTTAATTGGCTCCGAAGATGTCCAACAGCGACATAAGTTGGCGTTAGCCGTCAGGAGTTTGAGTTTAGAGCTTGCAAGGCATAAACATAAAAGACAGCAATCGGTAGGGCGATTATTTTTACTTGGGAACAGTTTCATTAAGTCCGATAAATATCATAGCGTGGAGAAAGTTTTTCTCAAATAAGATAGAATCAGAGACAGATTAGTTTCTTTTAATGATTACAATATATCGAAGATTGAGGATTTTTGTATAGCGGTAACTAACACATTTTAGACTCTGTTGTACAAAGAATATTTTCTATAGAAAACGACTGGCAATTTCTTCCATAGTTTAAAAAATCTGCAGGTTCTTAACGAAGGTGAGTACACAAATTACGAAGATGCTTTGAGCGAAGATACAGCGTTAGCAAGAGACGTGAGATCTTCTCAGCGCAGAAAGTTATGGGTAATTTCATTCACCTCTGAAGTTAGACAAACCCTTGCTGACGACGAGGCCACAATATCACTGCCTATGAGCGTGTCGATGATAGATTCAGGGAAAGTTATAAACGAAGAAGATAAATGTACTGTGTCAAAGAAGTTACTCTCCTGGGGAGAATTTGGAACGGAAAAAACTGACGTATGATCCATTATTGCGTGACGATCGAAAGCCACCCTGAATTGCGATTTATGCTGAAATAGATATTTTCTGATTTGATAAATTGATAAATGTTATAAGGTGGAGTTTGGACGAGCTATTATGCGTTTTGTGTAAATAAAACAAAAAGACAAATGCTATTATAGCATAAATTTCTTTCACATTGACTAATCAATGTGTGAAATTATTTGACCTGTATACTTGATACTTCACACTGTTAACAAAATAGTATAATATAACAAATAGATGTTGTGCTTTAAGTAATAGATGATTAATTAATTCACATTTGTATGCGAGTTACAATTACTAATAACGTCTGTCTCTCATTCTATCTCAACCGTTTTCCTGCGTCGTCGTTTTTTTAAACATAAAGTTTATCATTTTAAAATAATAATAATCATGGTAACTAATACGCTTTAGTAGTACCCATTATATTTATAAACATAGTATTCAATGCCTACTATTTACAAAGACTAAATGACTAGTAAATTTATCTCTAGAACTTAAAGAGTCTTTATTCTATATTATTGATTACGGTTTCAGGTACCTCGTGAGAGCAGTCCTCAAGCCGGTGGCTTGTTGCCTGTTGTAACGGGTAATTGGGGCTGTGGTTCGAGACTGAAAGGTGATCATCAATTGAAACTAGTAATACAATGGCTTGCAGCGTCGTTAGCAGGTGTTCCGAGACTGGTTTACTACACATCTGGACATCCGAGTCTATCTAAGGTAGAACGATGTTAAAAAATGTGCAGATTAGAGAATTTGGAATATACTTTATACCTTATCACGCTGTGTTTCTTCCAGCTCGATACAGTGAGCAGGGTATTAGTAGACCGGCATTGGACGGTCGGTGATTTGGCTACGGCAACTTTGAGATTTGCTGTTAAAACTATAGAAGAGAGAATCGAAGGTAGAAACAGCCTTTTTGAAGAATTAATTGGAATGGATAAGCCCAGTCCTTAGCCCAACATTATGCTGTCTGTTATGGTCGATGTTTTGGCTACTATGATCGAAGACAGCTTGAATATGAAATGAATGTATATTTATACACCTAGATATTTTCAAATTTGTTTAAAACAACGACTTTTTGTATATATTATAAGGTGGGATTTCAAATCCTTCGAACAAAGATTCAAGTAAAAACGAAATAATAACTTGCTCATTGTTAGAGCAAATAGTATAAAACTTGAGATGGGGGGTAATAATATCTGCTACGGACAAAAGCAAAGCAGTAAACTAATTTCTAGAGGTAAATTGAGATTAAAATCTGAGAAAAAAATGATTTAATTTTTTTTGTTTGCTTTTGTTTGTTTGTTTTATGACAAGTTTTTAGCATCGAAATTAATCGATAGATCTACAAGGCAATATAAATGTGGGAAGAACGAAGTCTCAATACTAAGACATCGTACAAATGTAATATCAGAAACTACAAACTAAGTAGCATATCAAAATGATTGAATGATATGCGTGGGATTATTGTTTAGAAAAAAAATAATGATAATAATCCTTGTATCATTGAACAATAAACTAAAACGGATTTAGGGTCGTTTCGAGAATTTTAAGACCTGTAAGAATAAAACAAAAAAAAAAAATGAAAATAATAATATTAAAAACATAATGCAATAATGAAAGAGGCACAATATTATACATATATACACATTATACTTAGTACTATATTTTGTACAGTAATATTTATAGTATAAATGAATATGAAAAGTATAATAAAAATGACAAATGTTAGGAAAATACAAAAAAAAAAGTGATTAGATTTTTAGATGAAACTTTTAGAGAGAATAAAAAAGAACAAAAAAACAAAAAAAAAAAAATTATATCTTAAGCTTTTATACAGAAAAGTAGATAAAATCGATACCATAAAGTTCATACGTTGTTGTAAATGCTTCCCATAGTTTATTGTTAGAAACGCTAAAAGGAAAAAAACAAAACATTAAATAAATATCTAATAGTAAATAAAAATGAAATGAAATGAAAGAAATAATAAAAAAAATTGATACGTTTAGAGAAATGAATAATAAAGTAGCCGAATGCATACCTTATAGTTTAGTATACCTATATTATAGTGTTCGATTATAAATGAGAAAATGTGCCGATAAAATTGAAATATAAGGTCTTCCATTATAAGCAACGTGCGGATCACAGCGCTATGCAAGTATCAGTTTTAAATAAATAAAAATGAATAAATTTATCTGCTCAGATTAATGAAAAAGAAAAAAAAACTTGAAGCTATAATACTGTATTAAAACGGAGATTAACTTTTGGAATGTTTAAAAACCAGAATAAATATATACAGACTATTATAAAAGTGTAAAAATGTATTATAGCATATTAGATTAATCTGTCCAATTATTTTGAAGTTGTAAATAGTAGGCGTTAATAATAAATTTATATCGCATTTAAAAATTGAATCAAATAGTCAGAAAAAAAAATCTGGTTAAAGTCGATAAGATTTCGTTTGTTTTTGATAAAAAAACGACAAAATATCACTACATAATTTCAGAATATATATTATAAACATATTTGATTCATTTTATTCAATAGATATCATATCACATTATATTCTTTTTCTTTTTCTTACAGATATTTACTGCGATTTTTCGTATTATTCTTACGCGTTGTACAAATTTTTACTTTTAAATACAATTAGCGATCGCATAAAAAAATCCAATTAAAACTAGATATAATAAAATACAAAAGAAAGAAAAAAAGTTTTTATATACTTATTTAGAAAAAGAGACTTCGCATACGACGACCCATTCCTTGTCTGTCGTACAATATGTTGAACTTGTTTACAAATTGGTTTATATCGTTGCACCCTTTTGTTATGATCCCAAGGTAAGTCACCAGTCCAAAATCGTTGCATTGCTGAAAAATAATCAAAAGTTAGTCACCAATTTTTAAGTTTAATTTATAATTTCGCTCATCTTTCTCCAAAAACTAAACAAAAACTGAAGGAAACGTACTATTTGCTGCTCAAAGAAACCACAAATAATTAAACATCTCTTCACAAGTTTTTGAAACTAATTAAAATTGACAAAAACTGCGTCTCAAGATTAAAACCAATTTCTATCTCACGTTATAAAAGTCTGCTCTAAACTTGGGGCTGTTTAATACTGGCAATCGATGTCCAAGGGAGCAAGCAGCCCTCAAAACTTCATGATTTCCTTGTAATTCCCCGCTTTGCACAGCCTCAACATATCGCAAAACGAGTTTCACCCTGGAATTCAGCATCTTAATGGCGCTGTGTTGGGCAGTCAAATGTTCCGCAACTATGAAAGAGACGATTAAAATAATGGACAAACATTTTAGTCAAGTTTTGGATCAAATTTTTCACGTTTTTATTCCAAAAACTCTTCTCCCTTACCCAACGAACTTTCAGCCTGATCATTTGTGCACATTCTAGCGACGTGATCGACCCCAATTCTCTCAGCCTCTTCTGTCGCAAGTGTGTAAGTTAACGGTACAAACAACATCGTAGCTTCGCCGGCGACCAAATCGATCACAGACTCATACATCGCGACGGACAATTGCTGTAAGAAAAAGAAAAGAGAGAATAAGGAGAATTATGTGTAATACATTTTAGGGTAAAAATTAACGGCGCAGCCGGTATTCCGCGAACAAACAAATGTGTATTTTCAAAATGCTGTAACTCGATGAAAAAAAGTCGAAAAAAATCATCTCAAAAAGCATTTTGAAGGTTGAAATTTCGGCTTTAAGGTGGTTTTTGGAAATTTTCTATAGTCATGTTTGATCACCGCTAATTTTTCCCTCGAGTGTAAGTTACGAAAAAAGGAAGTGGCCAATAAATGGAAAAAAAATTTCTTACATCTGAATGCTTGCACCTAGGATCCAGTTTTAGTAATACAGGGCACTCGTTTATCTCGCACAACTGTTTGTGGACTCTGATATCTCTGTCTGTAGGAGCGTCGCCTGTTGTGTACCATCCGAGGAAATCCATCTCGCTAAAAACCTGCTTGAACTGTTCCTCCTTTGTGGTGTAATAATCTCTGTCGATGATAACCTCGTCGCCAATTGATGTGAACAAAAGTTCGAACGAATTCATTATCTCTATGTTACGACCCTTTTGTTTACCGATTAAAGCTCCGTAAACTGTAAAACGATTACGATTCAAAGTTAAGTTAAGTTAAGTTAGGTTAGGTTAGGTTAGATTATTTTTTTGAATTCGTTTCAAACGGAAGGAGGAATATTTTTTACCTAATTGATCGGATCCTTCCTGAGCTCTGAGTCTTGTCCAGTGTTCACTTACGTTCATTATAACGAGCGGATGAAGACTTATTGAAACTGAACCAACGGTTCCCGACGAAGCCATTACACTTTTTTGGTTATTTATTACAGGTGTTGTGTCCATCGCACTTACCGCACTGGGTTCATCTACTTCCATTTCGTTTGTAGATGCTGGACCACTCATTTTTTTTTATTGTTAGTTAATTTTTAAACGTTGTTTTTTTTTTTCTCTATATCAAACTTAGGTTCGGCTTTAGGTTAATGTGTCAATTTTCAACCGAACGAGGAAGTATGTTCGATCACACTGCGCTTCGAGCTTCGATGTCGCTTGTTTGACGGTCACGTGATCGCAGACTACACTGTCGCCAACTTCTGGATTTTTTTTTTTTTTTGTCTTATTCATCTAAAATCATTTGATTATTGTCATATAATAGATAAAAACGAACCTAATGTAAACATAAAATATCGGCACATGTGTTGACACTGTTTCTAACTCTCCTAGAAAGATAATAATGTCGGTTTTCATTCTATTTTCATTTCATTTATACCGTGAACCTAGACACATCTACGCTAGCGCCATGCTTCGATCGCCACTAGAAGATTAACGAATAGCGTATCTAGTAACTATTTTTTTTTTCTCATCTTCGGAGTAGAAGAATTTTCCAAAAATGCATATAAGACGCATACGGATGAATGCTGCCCAGCAATGAAATAGCATGAATATATACTAGTTCGATATAATCGAGTAATTATTACGCTGTTCATCAAACCGCACATCAATTTTACGGTAAGTAATCATCAACTATTACGACACGTTATGATATTAGTTTCTAGGTTAGTGTCACTGCGACATCCATCCTCCCTAACTAAAGGCGTTGTTCCCGACTAATAACTATCTACTATTATTAAACCTGAACAAATAACTGTATATAAACCCTGCCTAAACCAACCTGTGCTTATTAAAACTAATAAAACACTTTCTAACCGCGATTTAAAATCCTGTAATAAAAACTCCCGGAAGTAGTGAATAACCACCGCGGGGTTTTGACCAGTTTCATATTTCCCATTATCCCAATAAACAAAAAGAACAATTATAGTCGTTTCTTCACGTACTTTCCATCTCTAACCTAACTTTCGGACTTTCATAACCTAAAAACAAAAAAAAAAAAAATGAATAAAATCGCGGTGGTTTCTCAATTCTCTAAAATTCTAACCGAATTTCCCGGCGGTATGAAATTCTGTTTTGCCTACGGTTCAGGTGTTATGAAACAGCGGACATCAGATCCTTCTAAAAACATGTTAGACCTGGTATTCGTAGTCGAAAATTCTGGCCTATGGCACAAGGAAAATATGGACTTAAATCCCGACCATTACGCGCAATTAATGCGACGAATTGGTCCTAAGTTTGTTGCAAAAGTACAAGAAAATTGGGGCGCTAAAATATTCTATAATACATTGGTGAAGACTTCGGAAGGAAGATTGATCAAGTACGGAGTAACTTCAGATGCAGCTTTGGTAGAGGATCTATTGGATTGGAGTGTTCTTTATCTGGCCGGAAGACTTCACAAACCTGTTCAAGTCCTGGTTAAACCTGGGGAAGATTCTGCGTTGAAGAGAGCGTTGATACAAAATTTGCATTCAGCTGTACACGCTGCGCTTATTTTATTACCTGAGCATTTTACAGAGGCTGATTTTTATCGAACTATTGCGAGTCTCTCTTACAACGGGGATTTTAGAATGACTTTTGGAGAGGACAAGAACAAAGTTAACAACATCGTTCTACCACAGCTACAAAATTTCAGATCACTTTATGGACCTGTACTAAAACACTTTGATAGATACATTGAGATTCCTAAGTCTGATGAAGTGGCGATAATATGCCATCAAGACACCAGTCCATTCGCTAGAATTCATCATCTCAATCAACTGCCACGCTTGCCCCAAGTCAAACTTGTTAGATCTTGGTCACAGGGACCTAGGTCTCGAGATACAGAAGACTGCCTTAGAGCCATTGCTCACGATCCTGAATGCAGTGAAATTTTGGAACAATGCCTTAAAGACATTGTCTGGAGATCAAGCATCTCGCAGAGCTTGAAGGGAGTCTTTACCGTCGGGATTGTTAAGTCGGTTAAATACGGAGGTGCTAAAATTGCCAAGATGATAAGAGCCAAGAAAGAACTGGACAAAGCTCCTGAGAAAAGGGAGGAAAAAATTGAAGAGAGAAAAAATAGTTCTGAGGATTCGCGATGAAGATTTATTATGAAATTTTATCATCTCTTAGCGTATTTCTTGTCCTGTTATTTCATTGTCGAATAAATTGTGTAAATTTTATTCTTCGACCAGTATTTGTCCATCTTTTTCCCTCTATCTTCGATCCTTATGTTTAGAATGATTAATTTTCTATAGAATTTAGCTGTTATCCAGGTCTCTACGATCTGAAATTTGTATATTTTAATTTTTATCAAAGATTGTCCGTTTTTGAGAAAATTTATTATCCTAATTTTATGTTTTATGATAAACGAATGAATTTCAGGGGAGAATTCGAACATGACGACGATAGACTCTGACTCAGAGAGCCAAGACAGTGACGACGGGCGTCGTTTTAGATTTGAAGCAACTCGTAAGGACGATACACTGAGATTGCAGAGCCAGAACAAGAGAAGATCGGACCAATCTAAGCCTTCAAATTATAGATCAAGATCTGGAGATAGAGGGAATCATAATAGAAGAGATTACGACAAGGGTAGACAGCAGGAACGTGATAGAAAGGAAGGTGGTGATAGGGATAAAAGAAAAAATTCTAAGGAAAGAGAATCTAGGGATAATAAATACAGTGAAAGTAAAAGTAACAGCAAGGATTCGAGACACGGAACCAAAGGGAATCTTAAAGACGTTAAAGACCCTCACGAGTCAAAGACTTTAATAGAGAATGAGAAACGTTCTAATCATTGCAAAGATCCTGTTAGAAATTCATCGAATAGTAAAGACTACAAGAATTCAAAAGACTCTAGGTCAAGAGAATCGAAAGATTCAAAAACACGGACTTTGAAAGAGCCAAAAATTCGAGAAGGCAAAGATCAGGATCTCAAAAGCCCGAGAGATCGCGAAACGAAAACCTCTCGAGATCAAGAAATAAAAGATCGAGAACGCGGGTCTAAACGATCGCGTGATTTGAGTCACGAGACTTTATCTACGACTAAACACGGACACAGGTCGCGAGAGAAGTACAAAAGCCGCGAGAGGACGGAGACTAGCAGAGAAAAGGGGAAACAATTTGATATAGAAAAGCCCAAAGATGAGCGAAGCAAAAATTCGGCGAGTAAAAGAAGCCCGAGAAAAGGAACGGAGAGAAAAAATATCAAACGGGATACTCATTCGCCTAGTAAAATCCTCGAACAAATTGGAAGCGACAGCGAATCTGATCTCGGCGCTCTTGATCCTGACGTTGGACCAGTTATGGCTCTTGATACGTTTGAAGATTGCAGAGAAATGAACTTGTCAGATTTTGATATAATATCAGACACCGAAGGAAGCTCCTCGGATACACCGGACGCCAAGTTACCAGCTAAAGGGCCTATAATTAAGGGAGAAATATTGGCCCCTCATTACTACGGACCTAAGATAACAAAACGAGTATCTCGTAGACAGTATGAACGTTTGGTGAGAAGACAAGCGGCGTTAAATACCCGTCGTCTGGAGGAATTGTACAAGGTAAATCGGGAGAACAACGACGACATCGTAGCGCCGCTAGCTCCAAGTAATAATAACCCTAGTGCCGTTTCAGATTTCTTATTAGGTCCTGAGGCGGTAGGGGAGCATCGCAGAAGCCTAATTATGGAAGATGAAGAAAAGTGTAGCGACTACTCCAGCGAGGATCAAAAATCTGAAGATAAATTTAAAATGAAGAAATATAACTATCGAGATTCGAAAAATATAAACTATTTAAAAATAGATGAACTGAGAATAGACAATGAAAATAAGTCATCGTCAAAAGCTGACATATACCATCATGATCAATCATTAGATAGAAAAATATACGGGCCAAGTTTACCCCCAAAATGTCTAAAGGGTATTTCCTCTCACCCAGAGATTGAAAGCGGCTTGGAAACGGCCGTTGAAAATCTAGAAGCAGTATCTTCTTCGTGTGATTTAGGGCGTAGCCAATCAATTGACAAAATTTCTCCATATGAATCAAAGAAAAATATTTTTAATAAAAACAGGCAAAAAATTTCAACCTCGGACTCTCATCGATCAGATAATTCAATTAGGGAGATAAACGAGCCAAGGAACATCGTTATCGGTCCTAGTTTACCTCCGGGACTCAGAATCAATTCTGAATTGGCGAAATCAGAGTCCGAGGAATTTTGTTCAAAAGCTAAAAAATCGGACAGTGAAACTGGGGAGGAAAACTTACAAATAATTGGGCCGAGTCTGCCGCCCCATCTTAAGCGAGAGAATTCTAATTCTGTGATAACGTCGAAAACTAGTGTCGATTCAACTTCGCCTTCGCAACAGAACGTCGTCTTTTCACATAATTCTATCTTCGGACCAACGTTGCCTCCTCATCTGATGTCCAAAGTATCTGAGAATGATGAACAAAATTCAGATTCGGATTGCGATGAAGAAGTTCTTGGACCTCTGCCACCAGATCATCCGGCCGCTATGAATGACTATATTCAACGCCAGCTGGAAGATCGGGCCAAAAGAATGAAGGATAAACTAGACTCAAAGGTGAGGAATAAACGAGATAAAATTCCGTTCGATTGTGAATCATCAAAACAAATATATCTCTCCTTCATTTATCATCTAATAACTATTTTTATTGATCCTCACAGAATTCAGTCGTTGATAAACGAGAGGAATGGATGCTGGAATTGCCTTCTGCACAAGCTGCTAATCTCGGGCTCGGTAGTAAAAGACAGTTCAGAAATAAAGCTGGACCTGATATGTCCGACAGATCGAGCTGGACGGACACCCCTGCGGATAAAATTAGAAAAAAACATGACAAGGTAGGATACTCTTTTCTTTTGCCTTTTTTTTTTTTTATTACATTGAAGAAGTCAAATGCTTGTTTTTAAAATACTGTAACATTTATTCAACGTTCTTTTTTTCACACTCGTTTCAATGTTTGTTTAACTTTTTGAAAAGAATGGGTCTTTTTCTTAAGTTTATTGAATTCAGAAAATTTTGTAGAGAAAATGATAAGACGCAGATAAAGTGTGTAATAGTTAAGCTGATTCTTTGTGGTGTTAGCTATCGGGAAAATTGAAGACAACGGATCCAGCTAAAGAATCTGAGAGACTAGCAATTCAAGAGCGTGATAAGGCGATGGAAAAAATGGCAGAGAAGCACGCGTCTAAAAAGCGGAAAGAATCTCTTCTGGAAATTCATAAAAAGAAACTTCACAAGAAGAAGAAGGTATGTTTACTGAGCGGGAAAATTTTTTAGAAAAAAAGAATGGACGAGGATTGATTGTTTAATTTTAATTTGGTATGTTTTATATTTTACAGAAGGAGGAAAAGGAAGCTAAGAATGCGGTTGGTAAACAGACGCGTAGACCTTTCGATCGAGACGTAGATCTGCAGGCTAATAGATTTGACGAAGCTCAAAAAAAGTCAATATTGAAGAAGGCGCAATTGCTAAACGACCGATTTTCAAGGGGGGAGAGTAAATTCTTATAACGATTATACATTAAATGAATTTTGTATCATAAACTATATATATTTAGGAAAATGAGAATACTTTGATCAATATGTTATGTATACATATATACAAATGACGAATATCGAATAGCTATAATATAATCGGGTATAAAGAGAAGAAAAAAAAAAAATTCATTACGTATGTACCATACATATTGAAATAACTCGATTATTTTTATTGCTTTAGAAAATACGAGTTGAATTAATGAACGCGATATAATAGTATAGATATACATTTTTTTTTCTTCGATTTTTTGTTTTTAACGGCTTACAAACATTCGGGGATATAATTGTATCATATAGGTATAACTACTTTTTGTTTTTTATTTTTTAGTTTTATTTCATTTTTCATTCGACCTTTTTTCTTCTAAAAATGAATGTAAAAGATTGTAAAATTAATTGAAATTTATTCGTTTAGTTTATGTAATAAACGGTATAATATATGTATACTGAGCGAAGACTTAACTTAGTATATGAATAAACGATATTCAAATAATGATGATAGGTATTAAATATAAAGATAGTTAGGCTTAACTTAAAATAGCGTTCCCTAGATATCTATTCATATTTATAGTAAGATAAAAATGGTTTTATTGGTTGTACGTCCTCTTTCGAGTGTTGAAGAAATTTTTTTCTTAATTTTAGAAGCTCGTCATCACTCAATAAACCAATATAATAATTATTTGGTTATAAAAAAAAAATCGATCAATAACTTTTTCTCTTTTGTCTTTTCTTATCTTTTTCTGACTATACAAACGTGTGTATGCACAGTCGAGTAATGTAAAATGTATGCTTGATCAGAGTCTGTATATCGTGTAAAATAATGACTCATAGTAAATATTACATAATATGTATAAGTGCACCTAATAATAAACAATTTAATATTTTTACGCCAATAATGTCGTAAACTCGATTTTATTTATTGCCATTTATGTAGTCATACGTTGACTGAAGATCTATATAAATTCTTCAGTCAACGAGTCATATTTCAAATTAAAGATTTTCTCACAATTCAAATCTTCCCGCTTTCCGCTTTTCAAATGTTTCATCTCCGCCATCTTGTATTAAAGAAAAAAAAAAAAAAAATTGTTCAATAGATGGCGTGAAGGTAGCGAAACGTTGGATTCCCGGAATCGGATTGGAAAACCGAAAAGGGTATAAAATTTGAAGTTTAAGAAGCCGGTGGTGGGTTATGTTCAATTCAGTTGATTGTCTTTTTAATTAACGTTCGTTAAGTCTGATCTGTATATTGTCAAGTTTTATACATCATATAGTTTCTCTTATATTTAAAACAACGAAATGGAACTAACGGACGACAACCTGATTACCCTCAGCGAATATTTAAGGCAAACTCTAAACTCCGACGTTAACATTAGACGGCCGGGTAAGCATAACCTCAAATCTCAACATTATCTAGACAATCCCTTTGCATCTCGTTTACCTTTTTCTTTACTCATTACGGATTTTTTTAATTTTATTTCTCTTTCTAACATCGAACCGAAAGATCAATTATTCGATTGTTTTTTTATTATCAGAACGTAGAAAACGAATTTTAATTATTTTCTTTTTTTTTCTACGAAAAACCAACTGGCTTATTTTTCAAATTTTTATTTTTTTTTTATTTTTTTGTTTGACAAAATTTAAAGAAACGAATCTTGCATTTTTTTGTTGCCAAAAACTTTTGAAATTGAATGTTTCAATATTTTTTTTCATTTTTCTGCTTGCCAAAATCCCAAAAACAAATTTTGCAATTTTTTTTTTGTTTTGCCCAAAACTCGAAACGAACTTTTTCAATATCTTTTTTCTTTAATCCAGCGGAGAAGTTTTTGGAGTCTGTAGAAGTGAACCAAAATTATCCGCTCCTCCTTCTCCATCTGGTCGGCAAAGCGGAGGTTGATTTAGTGATCCGAATAGCCGGTGCAGTTGCTTTCAAAAACTACATTAAACGAAACTGGAAGATCGTGAGTTTTCCTCTCAAAAAAACATTCATCAAAATATCCATTTCACAATCCAATTTAATCTAATTTAATTTTATAAATATAATTACGAAAATATTTTCAGGATGAAGACACCGGTGATCGTATACACGCACAAGATCGAATAGCCGTTAAACGTTCGATAGTCAATTTGATGCTTCATTCTCCGGAATCCATTCAGAAACAGTTATCAGACGCAGTTTCTATTATTGGGAGACATGATTTTCCTGAAAAATGGCCGGAGCTCATCGATCAAATGGTCGAAAAATTCAACACAGGAGATTTTCACGTCATTAACGGAGTTCTTCACACTGCTCATTCTCTATTCAAGAGATATAGATACGAATTTAAAAGCCAGAGCCTTTGGACTGAGATAAAATTCGTTCTTGATCAATTCGCTAAACCTTTGACTGATCTTTTCTTGGTAAAGAGAAACTTTTACGTTATTTATTATACTGTAATTTCATACTTTTAGTAAAAAAAAAAACGACTTGTTTAACTTCGAATTTACACAATCTGTTGATTTCGATCACCAAAAGTATTTCATTGAGTAAATAATTGATCAAATCGATTTGTTTTTCTTAAAAATCTGATTTAGATTTTATCAAATTTTTTTTTCCATTAATACACAGTTTGATTCTGTTCTCCTTTGCGTAGGCGACGATGAATCTCACCCAAGTCCACGCGAACAATGTGGAAGCGTTAAAAGTGATATACAACTCTTTGGTGATTTTGTGCAAAGTCTTTTATTCGTTGAATTTTCAAGTAAGTGAGAGACTCCACCTTTTATATTCCCAAAAAATTTGGATAAGATGAATCTGGTTCTCAAATTTGACGTAAAACTTTGTATTTTTGATAGGATTTGCCTGAATTCTTTGAGGACAACATGGCTGCTTGGATGACTAACTTCCACACACTGCTCACAGTCGAAGTACCGTCTTTAAAAACAGCGGTAATTAATATAACGACTGATTTTAAGCATAACGTGTCTACGAAGATTTAAAATTCATTTTCATATTTTTTCCCCCGCAGGATGATGAAGACGCCGGTGTGATAGAACAACTCAAGTCCCAAGTCTGTGACAACGTCGGTTTATACGCTCAGAAATATGACGAAGAATTCCAGCCATATTTACCCCAGTTTGTAACAGCGATTTGGAATCTTCTCACCTCTACTGGGCAGCAGCCGAAGTTTGATTCGGTAGAAATTCTTCTTTATTCAACAATATTCATAGAAATATAGAAAATATGCATAAAATGTATCAAATTGTTGAAAAAAACTTTATTTTTCACAGCTGGTTTCGAACGCTCTTCAGTTTCTGGCCACAGTAGCTGATCGGGCTCAGTACAGACATTTGTTTGAAGATCCGACTTCTCTTGGAAGCATATGCGAAAAAGTGATTATACCTAATATGGAATTCAGAGGTTTGTTGAGCTGATTATATACCCAATCAGTTTAAATCGTATAAATACTTTAAATATTCTTTAATCTGATCTTTCTTTTTTATAGAATCTGACAATGAATTGTTCGAGGATAATCCAGAGGAATATATACGGCGGGATATCGAAGGCAGCGATGTAGACACAAGGCGACGCGCTGCTTGCGACCTTGTTAAAGTATTGTCCAAATATTTTGAGGCGAAAATAATGGAGATCTTCGGCTCCTATATTCAGGTAAAAAGAAATTAGAAACGAGCTAACTAAAATTATTTCGGAATTTAATCTTTACTTAATATTTTCCTCTTTTTCAGGTAATGCTGCAAAATTACGCAGAAAAACCTGCGGAAAATTGGCGCAGTAAGGATGCAGCTTTATATCTTGTTACTAGCAGCGCCAGCAAAGGACAGACTCAAAAACACGGAGTTACACAGAGCAGTGATTTGGTTTCCCTTCCGCAGTTTGCTGCTCAACATATAGAGCCTGAACTGGCAAAACTGAATGGTAAAAGGGATAGACATGTTTAATTCTGTGGAATTGTTGATTCCTTGGTAAATAGAGTATGTAAATTTCGCCTTTTTGTTTCAGTAAACGAATTCTCGGTCATCAAAGCAGACGCTATTAAATTCATAATGATATTCAGGTCCGTTTTACCCAAAGAATTAGTCATCGGAAGCCTGCCCCATATGGTCAGGCATCTTGCTGCTTCAAGTTCCGTCGTCCACAGCTATGCGGCCTGCGCTATTGAGAAGATACTTACTTTGAAAGGACCTGACGGCGCTCTTTTGTAAGATAATTTATTATCTGACTCAGTATTGATCCTTTTTTTTTGGCTTATTTCCAATTTGGATGATTATTTGTCTCTGAAATAATAAATTTTGTTTAATATTTTATTTACAGAGTCAAAGGAGACGTGCTCGGATCTTTTGCAGCTGAAATGTTAAAGGGATTGTTCGCTACGTTGGAAACTCAGGGATCGGAGGAAAACGAATACGCAATGAAGGCAGTGATGAGGACCTTCTTTATCCTCCAAGAAAGAGTTGTACCATTTTTAGGCGATTTGCTACCAAAACTTACAGAAAAACTTACGCTAGTTGCTAGAAACCCCAGAAGACCACATTTCAATCATTATTTATTCGAAACACTCAGCTTATCCATAAAGTAAGTATAATCGGAAGGAAATACATATTCTCACGAAAATATTATATTCAATTTCACTCGTTAATATCAAAAATAATTTTTTCCGTCTCAGAATTGTCTGCAAATCTAATCCTGCGGCCGTCGAATCTTTTGAACAAGCACTGTTTCCCATTTTTCAAGGAATTTTACAACAGGATATTCAAGGTAAGGCAAAACAAACAAGAAAAAGGGCTTTTTTTTTTGTCTTAAAACTTTCAATTGAAATGTTTTTAAAAATTCGATACGAAGAAAGCTCGGAAATTTTATATCCCAATTAATATATTTTCTATTTTATATATTTCCAGAATTTATGCCTTACGTATTTCAAATTTTATCGCTGTTACTCGAGTTGCACACAGCCCAAGACATTCCCGAATCATACATGGCTCTTTTTCCCTGTCTCTTGGCGCCTGTACTTTTTGAAAGGCAAGCTAACATCCATCCGCTTAATCGGCTTTTACAAGCCTTCGTCAGTCATGGACCACATCAAATTATTGCTCAGGGTAAAATAAGCGGGCTTTTAGGAGTATTTCAAAAACTTATAGCTTCAAAGGCTAACGACGACGAAGGATTCCACCTCATGCAGACTATAATAGAAAATTTTCCTCCGTAAGTTTATAAAACTTATTTGATTTTGTAAATATGATTAAGGCGGATAATGGATCCTACATTTATATCTTCAAGGAATACGTTGGAGCCTTACATGAAGCAGGTGTTTGTCCTCCTATTCCAAAGACTCACATCTTCAAAGACTACAAAATACGTCAAGGGTTTGATCGTATTTTTTTCAATGTACGCGATTAAATACGGTGCTAGCAGTCTTGTAGCGATAATCGACCAGATCCAGCCTCAGTGAGTCTCGAAAATTGAATTTTAAGAAAAATTTTGTAAAAAAATTTTTTGTAAATCGTTTAATAATATTTATCTTTTGATTTTTGTTTTTAGGATGTTTGGTATGGTTGTAGATCGCGTTTTCATTGCAGACTTGCAAAAAGTATCTGGAGAAATTGAGAGAAAAATGGCAGCGGTTGGAATATCTAATTTGTTAACAGATTGTCCCGAGATGTTGAACAGTCCTTACAACGCTTATTATCCTCGATTATTGGCAACTTTAATTGAATTTTTTGAACTTCCTCAAGATGAGAGCACTTTACCAGAGGATCAAATGTTTCCTGAGGTTGACGATACTCCGGGATACCAAGCAGCTTACAGTCAACTTATTTTTGCGGGAAATCCTAGGAAAGATCCTCTTCAAAGTACGATTTTTTTTTTTTTTTTATTAATATTTTTATTAATTTAGTTATTTTGAGGAGAATTTTAATCGTTTCACGCTCTTTTTGAATGCATTATTTTTTTTCTTATAGAAGCTTATTTCAATCCTTTCAGGGAAAGAGATATCAATAATTTATCGAAATTATCAGATGAGCGTATTAAATTTTCTGTTTCATTTTTCAAGGTATTGGTGATGTGAGGCTCTACTTGGCTCAAGGTCTTGGAAAATTATCGCCAGGTCAGCTTCCGGGTTTACTTGGTCAGATTCCAGAGCCTAACGCTAATCATCTAAGAAATTATTTGCAAACGGCTGGTATCGGCGTTGCATAATACTATTTGAACGTGCGTAATATACTTAAAATTCATCTTATGACTCGGAGTTTCAAAAATATTGAGATGAACGAGTTGTAACACGGCGGAAGAACGTTAAATGGGTTTTTTTTTTTTTTTTTCTTTCTTTTCTTCATGTTTTTTTTTTTTTTTTGTATCACAATGTTTTAATAACGTTTATGAGAAATTACTGGGAGCCAGTTCGTCGCCAGTCATGCGCGTAATTGTTGCCTTACAATGTCTAGTAGAAACTCGTTATTTCCCTATAATGAAAATAAGATAATTTCTTCCTATTCGTCGTGTTGTTAATTTTCATACGATTTTTGTCATTTTGAGAATAGAAATAACGACGATAATGTTAATTTTACGAATTCGTCTAGTTCGAATCAGTTTTTTTTTTTACTGACTTAAGAACTTGATGAATTCTCTAATTAATTGATCAAAATTTCAAGTGTATTAATACTTGTTCAACATGAATTTTTTTTTATTAAATTAGATATATTGATTGATAATTAACTGTCACGCTCATATTAGTTGTTTTTTTTCTGTTTTTTTGTACTGTTTCGTTTTGAAGAATCGAGAGATAGAAAGCGGATTTCATTTTCATTGAATGCTGGACATTGCAATTCATGATTATTTTCAGTGTATAATATCCTTAGGATAATTTTAGCTGTAAGTTATCTTGATTAAGAATAATACCGGTATACTATGTAAGTAATTTGAGAGAAGCGCGCATTTGAATTTTAGAATAAACTAATGTGTAAAAAAAAAAAAGGAAAAAAAATCATCGACAACATGTATTTGTTTAGAATTAAAAATGTCGTAATAATTAATCCCGAGTTACAGCAGCTAAGACGGATAAATACACTAAATCATATAAGAATAAAAATGAAAGATGGGTAATTTTTATCTGCTGGTTTTTTACATGGTTTTTTTTATTTTCATGAGGCAGGAATTAATCAATTAATTGATGTATGTATGTATGTAATAAAGTTTTCATTTTCATTCTGTATGTATGTATGTGTGTATGTATGTAACACTAATAAGAAAGAAAGAAAGAAAAAGGCCGTCATAAATTAAATTTGTTAATAAATATTGAACTACGATTTTTAATCGATATCTTATCAGTGCTTTTATCATTCCCTTATAATAAATACCAACATCACTAATAGATGGCAATACCATTTCGCACCCCATTGGCATCACCACCGTAAAGTTGGCCGATCAACTTGAGCTTTTTTCAATTTCGACTTCACCAATCGTTTGGTGGTTGATTGGTGGTGATTGGTAGCCTAATAAAATCGTTTGGTAGTCAATAATTTATTTGATATAGACTAAACAAATTTAGGTGTGAGGTTAGCCGATTTTTTTTTAATTATACTCCAATGTAGCTCGTTAGGGGCTTAATCGACGCACAATCGTTTGGTGGTCACGATGTGCTTCATTAGAACGATTGGTGGCACACCGTTTGGCTGGAAAGCCCAAGAAACCGAATCAAATAATAGACACAGTTTTTTCCGTCAGATCTCAGAAATTCCCCGGATCCAGGCAATTTTCCCTGGATCTGGTAATTTAATAAAAAAAAAAATATTGCCAAGAGATTGGGCCTTTCGAATGAAGAACCTTTGGTTTGAATCATTTTGTTCGGCAGACCTTATTTTTCGAGTTATTCACGATTGTCAGGTTGAAAAAAAACACCCTGTATACCTATGAAGTTGGCCGTTGAGTTTAGTATTTTTCAATTTTTTAGATTCCAAACCATTATTGCACTTAATTGATCCACTAATTTCGTTAATTACTGAATTCTAGATTTTGAGAACGAAGGAAAAAATAGCGGCCAAATTAAAATATCCCCGATTTTTTATTTTCAAAAATTTTGTTGAAATTGACATCAAGTTCTAACGTAATTTCCTGCGATAAACAATAGAGTCAAAAAATATTCATCTATGATTCTAGAATAGCTGATCCCGCCGGCACGAACTTGTCCGTGGCGTCGTGGCGACCGGCGTCAGTCGGTGTCAGGTGGGGAGCAGTGCACGGGAGCCACTGAGTGCACTGACCCTGCTACAGCAGGTGCAGTTGATCAAGTTCAAGGTCGCTGCTCTCCCCACTAACGGAGTCTAAAATGGTATCGCTATCTCGCGGTCGAAGGCACAAACCACTTTGGCCCGTAAAATCGGTATATGGCATGACTGTCGGTAAGAGTAGTACATCATTCAAAGCCTGCTTCATAGATGGAGCAGGGAGCATTAAACAGAAGTCAAAAATGTGTTGTGCTGCGTTATAATTCTCTGACGTCAGACGTGGTGTTGCACGCTGCAACGCTGATGAACGACTGGCAGCTAATATGCTCTGAAACCCCGGTTCCCCCACTCTTGACTAACGTTTGCCTATAGGAAACTGAACGACGCTGATGCTCCAAAGTCTGCTCCACAGATGGAGCAGCGAGCATTAAACAGAACTCCGATCTCCAACATCAGACGAGGTGTTGCACGCTGCAACGCTGATGAACGACTGGCAGCTAATATACTCTGAAACCCCGCTTCCCCCCACTCTTGACTAGCGTTTGCCTATAGGAAACTGAACGACGCTGACGCTCCAAAGTCTGCTCCACAGATGGAGCAGCGAGCATTAAACAGAACTCCGATCTCCGACGTCAAGCGTGGTGTTGCACGCTGCAACGCTGATGAACGACTGGCAGCTAATATACTCTGGAACCCCGCTTCCCCCACTCTTGACTAACGTTTGCCTATAGGAAACTGAACAGAGGTTCAGTGGCCCTCAAAGAGGCGTCAGAGTTCACATAAGGGTTACGTATACGAGAATCAATATGATTACTGCGAACGTGGCTACATTTCGCTAGGAGTTAAGCCTTTGGAAAAAAAACAATTACTGCGAACTCACCCGGATGAGTTTGGAAGTATTTCTGAAGGTTGAAATTTCATCTTTAAGATGGTTTTTTTCTAAATTTTTTCTGCGGTCATTTCTGACCTTCTGGCGTAGGTCTGATCGCAGAGTTGCGAAACGTAACAGAAAAAGTTTTTCAAAGTTCTCTGTGGAGCGGTAATAAAATCACAGAGAATTTTCGAGACAGTCATTTTGTAGCCTCACATCTTCTCTTTCAAATGTTTGTCTCAACTGCTTCTTTACGCGATTTTTTCTCACAGAGTTATTCAACTTTGAGTGTGCGTGCGTATGTACACACGAGGTGCATGGTGCCTATTATACACATGACTTGATTCAAAGTCGAATAACCCCATGAAAAAACAAAAAAAAAAAAACTATTTGCTAAAAGAGATTTGAGGCTACAAGGTGGCTGTCTCAAAAATTTCCTACAGTTTTTTTAACGCTCCACAGAGAACTTTGAAATACTTGGTTTTTATCTGCGTTTCGCAGCTCTGCGTTCGAACCTACGCCACAAGGGAGGTCAGAAATGAATTATTCCCCTTGAAAATAAAAGTTCATTATGTAGGATAGATATATACACGTACGTACGTGGGATCTATCGTGAGATTAGCTAACGTGCATCAGTGAGAACTGAGAACAGATCAACGAACACCTCCCATAATTCCCCGTCCCGCGAAGTATGTAGGTACCCGCTTTCAGTTTCAGACCTTGTCTATAGAGGCCTAGAGGGATGCAACAGGTTCGCGCGCTTGCTCTCTTCACGCGGATCTAAATTATACAATACAGAAGCAATTACGTATACCTAAGGAAACGCATCGGTGTCGCAAGGGTTTCAAAGATTTCTGCATATGTGAAATGAAACTATATAATTCTTTAAAAAATTTTGCAATGTTGGCAATGAAACTCCAACTTGCTTTAAGGTCTAGTCTGTTTAAATTCGCACACGTCTGGCTACTATACTGCGGTATATATGTATGTAATGTTGGTATATGCATGACGACACCCCGCCAACCCTTTATATTATGAATTTTCTTATTTCTTTTAAAAGTTGAAATAAAAAAATTAAACGGCATGGTACATTAAAACGGGACACCCTGTATAACAGAGAATGTCCAGTGTTTTCGAATCCAAACCCCTACGTTGCAGTAGAAAAGGCCGTTATAGATCTACAACATACCTACTTATGTGTATCATCGATGCATGGTTCATTGTGTGGCATATTTTAAAGCTCCCAATTTTATGTACGGTTCTTTTTTTTTGCATTTCATTATTATTATTATCATTATTATCTTATACCGTATATCGGTTTGTTCAAGATTTACGACCATATACAAAATCGTTATATCAATCTGAACCGGGGAGGAGTCGCGTCACGCAGATAGTAACAACACACACCTGTAAAGGGAAATAAAATAAACTTCTTTTTGTTTTATATTCTCCTTCTCTTTGATTGACCCTGATTAATAATTGACGATAAAAAAAAATCTCAAACACTAGATAATAGGTATATAAGTCTCTGGTACATACAAGTTTCACAATTTTTTTTCTATACATTGCCTGTATAAATGCTAAGTTAATTCTTGCTCAATATTTTCTTGACATAATTCCTGAAATATTTATTTATAATATCATACATAGGTAGGTATATAAATTGCTATATAATGCGTGATCGAAATTGACGAGAGCGTTATATAGATCTTGATGAAATTTAATAAATTTGAATTCACATCGGGTTCCTGCAATACTGAATTAATTGCAAGTGCTTATAGATAACAATAAATATCTGTATAACTGTATCATTATATCTATTATAATAATTGACTCGTCCTTTACTTGTTTTTTTTTTTTTTTTTTTTTTCATGTTTTTCTGTTATTTATTTTTATATTTTCATACACGTACAGTATATTATAGTATCTAGTATTAGTAGATGTATATACGATTGATACACGCGATCATCGTAACACCGTGGATCGCAACGAACGTGTCGCCGTGTCGAGAAACGCGTTCGTTGTTGTGTTCCCGTATTGAATTCTCAATTGGAAAGATAACATAACGATTGGCGAGTGGGGTGCAGGTATATGATAGTGATTGCGGTGGTGGGGTGCCTCCAGCTATAGCTCCATGGCATGGAACTTTTATGTTATCGGGGTGTTGTTTTTTTCCGACCTATACACCCACACAATACAATATATCATATACGTATATAATACATACATGAAAGAGTAGCACTAACGCATAACCCGCGTGTAAATTTTAATCCCTCGCATGTAGCGTAAACAGCTCGATTCGAATCAATCAAACTCCTCTTCCCTTATTACTGTATAGGTGTACTACCGGGATTTTTTAATTTCACGCGCCAAATTTTTTGCAAACCGCACAATATATAAATTTACGATAAATATCTGCGCTGTTATAAATCACTGAAGATATTATTTGAATAGATCTGAATAATTCGTTATTTAGAAAGATATTTCGTATCCCTGATGGGTAGGTATAGAAGTAAAAATAAGTTGAACAAGTTTTTTGTGTTTTTAACGTTTAAATATCAATTTTGAATTTTGAATTTTTGAATTTAACGAATAAAAATTAAAAAAAAAAAAAGGCTGAAACGAAGGAACCAAATTTCCATTTATACTGTATGTGCGTATGAAAATAACAATAATAAGAAGAGAAGAAAAAAAAGGATAAACTGCAGCTATAATAATCCACGATATCAAGTAGTGTGAGCGTTTTTACGGTCAGACTCTGTACAAAGTAGAGCCGGCGCGTTAGGCGTTAGGCGAACCTAGGTATATACCCCGGGGGTCTATTGGTGTTTAATCTGTAAGCTCGTTGGTGGCACAGTGTGACCCGGTCTTTCGATCGAATTAGTTGTCAGTATACTATCTAAATAAACTATAAATTAAAATCATCGATTGATAATAATAATAATAGTAATAATAATAACGAATATAATAACGATAATAGTCAACGCTGGATATCTCGCGAATTTGTTCACCGAATTCAAATAATGATCAGAAGTATTTTCAAAGGGTGAGAGAGAGAATGAGAATTGAAAAAAGAAAAAAGAAAAATATATGTATATATATTTTTTTAATTCATTTATTCTTCATTTATATAATATGTGTTCGTTATTATTCGTTTTTTGTTTCTCTTCTCGTCCTTCTCTTCTATCTTCTCTCTATCAATATATTCACACACACACACACACACACACACACGCGAAATTTTATTGAAACTTTTTTTTCTATATATAAGCTTGGAAATTGAAAAATTGTTTTATTTTTTATTTTTAAACTCTGGACGCGTAAAAATTCTCTTATATAATACATATATAGGTATTTTTTATTATTCAAATTTATCGTCGTTCTTTCTCAAATGATGTTCTTCTTTTTTGGGTTTATTTATTCATTTTTTATTTTTTTTTTCTAATATATACATGTTACAGTAGGTATCCGTACAGTTCGGTTCAGTTACGTCTAGACCAGTTTTTCACAATTTCTATATTAATCTTTATGTCCGTCTACGTACATCATCAACCCCTTACTATTTTTTTTTTTTTTTTCTTTTATATCGAAACGCAACGATATCTGGTCGTGTTTTTTGAATTTTCTTTCTTTTTTTTTTTCATTCCAGCTTTTTTACTGTTCTTTCTTTTTTTTTAATATTGCTGTATACTGTTTCTGGTGATCTGTCAATGTTATATATATATATACTAAACTATACGCACATAGAAATCTAGGTATGTCCAGTATACGTACAATATTCGGAATTTGAGCCCTGCGCATTAAAACGAACGGGGTAGGATACAAATGACTCCGTTTAATCACGCGCCACACGGCCGTGCATACGATCATATCCTTCGCTTTTATTTATTGCACGATGGTATTATTTGTTATCCCTGACTGCTGGCAGAACCGAGTTTTCGTTTTTCGTTTTTCATTTTTTCAATTATTCACGTTTTTATACCGTCATTGTTATACGAACCCGTCTATCTTATATCTATACGAGTACACAACCTGCGTGAGTAATATAACAGTATCAAAATGTCTTGAAGATCATTTTTTTTTTTTTTTTTTAAATTTATTTCAAACTTCAAAACTGTTTATCTGTAGATATACATAATACATATATACCTGTCATCTATATAATATATATACTTATATACCTACCCCCGTTCAGGTTTACCCTACAGAAATGGCGGTCGAAATGACCTTGAATAATAATACGGGAAATAATAATCTAAATCGCGATTATCATCGGGATATTAACTGCATTGCGACGCGATGCGGCAACAACACCAACATCAACATCAACAACAACATTGACAACCGTAAAATTTGGCCAATTTTAAACAGACGCGGTATTTCGAGCAATCTGCAGTCCCGGTCTTACCAAGTTGGTCCAGGAATTTCTAGATCGAGAATATTCTTTAGCAACTCTTCTTCGTCTTCTCCGTCGTCGGTAACCGGGGTTTTGCAGAGGCAGAGAAAAAATTCCGAGACTTTTCAGGTAATTAAAAAAAAAAGGAAATTTTGAATTTATTTTTTTGTCTTCTTTTTCCAAAAATTCGCATCTCCTCAGCAGGATCCGGAAAGTTTTCACTGTGCGATCGGAAGAATTTTAGCAGTAGCACAATTTTTCGGTTTGCTACCTGTTACCGGTGTTTTAGCAACGTCTTCGGATCGTTTGAATTTTCGGAGAAGAACGTTACGTACTATTTACGCTACGATATTGGCTGTTGTAATGATGATCGTCGCGATTTCTTCGCTCGTTCATATGGTCAGATCCATAGACTCGCATACCTTCGAGATAAAAGGTGAGCTGCCTTTCGTAAATTTATAAATAATTTTGTAATATTTTTTCTACTTCTTCTCTTTCTCTTCTGTTTCTGTTTTTTTTTTCTTCATATTTTCGATCGATTGTCTCAAAATTTTAGGACGTATTTCTATGCCTGAAAAAGGAACCTGTGTAATTTTTTCAGATTTTTTTATCGACCCGCTTAGCCGTCGCACTGTTTCAAAATTTTCGATAATTCGAAAATATCCAAAAAAATTACACGACTTTCTTTTTCGGGTATTTAGAAACATGTCCCAAAATTATGACACGCTCTGCTTCCACGAGGGATCAATTTTGTGCTTGGAATTGGTGGAACCACTTGTTTAGGTACAGGTTTATCCGAAAATGATGATGATGAGCAGCTGTTGTACTATTACAGTATCTTATACCAACGGATTACCGTTTCAGCTTTTAAAAGCTCTAAAAGCTGCCGCCTCCCTCTGGTTTGTTGCTGTTGCTGCTGCTGCTGCTGGGAGGATTAGATTAGATAAAGGATCATTATTCATGTCGCATTCATCGGCTCTCAAGTATATCTACGGGAAATTGATAAACTACTTAAATGACATGCTGTGCCGCCGGGGCGGAATTAGATGGATTAAACAGAAAAATTCCCCGAAACGTTGAAAAAAAAAAGTGTATTGATAATGAAGATAATTAAACTAATAAAATCCCGGATAATTAGGACCCGAAAATCCGCGTTTTAGCTAAAAAAATTGCACAATAAAATAAATGAATAAAAATTGCAAAACCGGTGTAAAAGTTTTCGGATTAAAACTCACGGTTTTTGAATCGAATGAGCTGGCTTTGATGCTTTTCAGGTGGTGTTGGCGCAGCTACTGCAGGTGTTGTTTTTTATGGGAACAGTGTATTAGGCGCTCTAATATTCCTGTGGCTCGCACCTCGCTGGGCTCCTCTTCAGCATGAATGGCGAGCAATGGAGCAGCTCATTGAAAGGTATGAGGATTATCCTCGTTGATATTTTCCTTATATTTATAACGAGATAGTATCAGACCTGGGAAGCACAGATTTGCATCAAACTTTTGTATAGGTAAGTGTTTTCTTATGGGTAAGAAAATATGAAACACACACCGCTTCATTCGTTCTAACAAGCTCTCGTTATCTTCTCGAGCTCAGAGTTCCTGGCAATACCGAGAAATTCCTGAAATTGTTGGAAAATGTTAATAAAAACAAATTCGAGCGCCTAAAAAATTAGAGACGTAATTGTGATCATTTAACTAATCCAAGTTAGTTTGATCAGCATTCGAGCCACCGATGATGAAATTACAGGCCTTCGGAGCCGATGATTTTGTCTTCGAAAGGTTTGCTGCGTGCCAAGAGTTGTCCGAAGAGTTTCACAAACTGTCAGAACAAAGTTGAAAGAGCGTTAAAAAGAAAGAAAATATCCACAAACTTAAATTTGGAGATTCCAAATGAGAAAAATTCTTAAAACAATTTATTGCAATTCTTTTTTTGTTTTTTCTGAATGATCAGAAAGTAAAGTGAAAACTATTCTTCAGATTTCACCGTGTTCAGTATTGTGGATATTTAAAAATTTAGATTGTTGTGATATTTTACTTTTCTTCGATTTTATTGCTAAAAAAACAAAAACGGAAGAAGAAAAATCCAAAATAGAAAAGAATCCCTGGAGAAACATCTTTAAACATTTTTTTTTTCTGTTTTCAGATGGGGACGTCCTCGGCTGAGACGTAAATTCTCCATAATTACAGCTGTCGTGCTTTTGTGTGCTTTGATAGAGCACGTTCTAAGCATGATTAAAAATGCTCCGAGTTACAGATGGGAATTTCCTAAAAATGCGAGCATTGAAAATTTCCTTCATGAATATTCCGTTAATTCACACAATTTTATAATCAGCGTATGTAAGTGGTGCGATAAAGGCGGTTACACATTATACATGCTATGCATTTACCTATATTACACAATTACTGTATTTTTGAATACCCTATTATATTCTCCCTTAAGATTTTCTAATCGATATCAAAAAAAAAAAAAATTACTTTACTTTACTTCTAAGTCTTTTTTTTTGTTGGTCTTGTTCCAAAAAAATTGAATTAAAAAAAAAACGTATACAGGGGGTTACAACATTGCTACAGGAGGTTTCCTATTCTTCGTTAGCAAGATGGCTACTTTTACGTGGAATTTTACCGATCTTTTTGTTATGCTGGTAAGAGCCCAATTTTTTCTGATAATAAAAAGCTTCGATTTCAAACGGTTTCTTTATCTTTTTTCGTCTTCTTCTTCTTCTTCTCCTTCTTCTTCTTCTTCTTCTTCTTCTTCTTCTTCTTCTTTATTCTTCTTCTGTTAATTATCTAATAAAATTAAAAAAAAATTAGGTGGCCACTGGTCTGGCGGAGACATTCAAGATATTGAACAAAAGGATGATATCGCCAAACGCTGCGACCCCAACGATAGGGGAGTGGAGAATTTTGCGTGAGAATTACGCTGCTTTAAGCTCACTGGTCAAACGTGTCGACAACGATGTCTCGCCGATAGTTCTTCTATCATTTGCAAATAATTTGTATTTTATTTGCCTCCAACTTCTGAACGGACTATCGTAAGAAAATTTGTTAATAATTATAATTAATATCGAAAATAATTCATATCGTGTGTAATTTAGGTAAATTTTCTATTCGTACTACAAAAATTCTCATTTTATTTCTTTGCCTCTGCCCTCGTTTTTCTTTTCCTTTTTTTTTTTTTTTTTTGTTGATATTTAAGCAGGCCGGACGAAGACGGGATTTTAAACTCCGTCTACTTCTTTGGATCATTCACTTTTCTGGTAGCAAGGACTGTAGGCGTAACTTTATTGGCAGCTAGAATTAACGATCAGAGCAGAATAGCTTTGCCTGTACTTTACACGTGTCCAGCTAAGGCCTACTGTATTGAGGTAAGAATTAATTAGAGATTATACTTATATACCTGGCGAAAATTTCTACTTCTATACGAATTTTTATACGAATTTTCATGGAAATTTGAACATTTTATAGTTTTTCATAAAAAATTTCAGATTTCCTATTGGTTTGTCATTGATAAAAAAAATTGTAGCTTGTTCTTACTAATTCAGAAAAATTTCGTCGATTTTGTCGATGAAATTAGAAAAAAAGTACAATTTATTTATTCATCTATTTATTTTTAATGAAAAATGACGAAAAGTTCGAATTCTCCTAAAAATTCGTAGAATTATTTTCATCGTGGAAATTTTCTCAGCGATTTGAAGTGAAATTATTAAACGTGATTTTACATTGATTAACTCTGTTTTTTCTTTTCATTTTTTTTCTTTCTGTTTCAATTTATTTTCCATAGACACAGAGGCTTGAGCATCAGCTAGCGACCGACGAAATCGCGTTATCTGGATTGAAGTTTTTTTCAATAACAAGAAACTTCATGCTTGCGGTAAGATTTTCGATTTTCAAAAATTTATAACAGTGACAGTTTATATATATATATTTTTTTTTTCAATTCTTTTATACGTATTTGTATTTTTAATTAGTAATATCAAATCTCTAGCTATTTTTTAATACAGTTTAAATTAAATATCCGAGAAATTCTCCAACTATCTCACATCAGATTTTATTTTATCGTCTTTGTTACAGGTAGCAGGAGCGATCGTTACTTACGAAGTTGTCCTGCTGCAATTCAACCTGGCGATAAACCATAAGTGAATGAACCGATAACATCGTCATAAAACATACAAAAAAAAAAAGAAGAAGAAGAAAAATTACAAATTTCAAATTTGAAATAAAAAAAATAATTTACGAGGCTCGATTAAATTGATTCAAATATATTTAATATACCTATAGGTATAAACATTTTTCCGGATATATAAAACGCCTGATTGCAGGCAACTAGATGTACGCACGCTGCGAGCGATAGCATAGTATCAGGAGCTGTGTTGGCTTAGTTGCCTGTCACCAGGCGTCTGATTTTTCTTTTAATCAAAAGAATGAATTTTTGTGGTTGAAAATAATTGTTACACCGGCTATCGATGAGTTAGACCGAATTCAGAGACTCGATTCAATTATAGATCGAAGAGAATATTGAACATCCGTGAAATCTGGTTGTCTGCAATTAAACTAGACAAAAAAAAAGAACTATATGCATATCATAATTAATAATCAAACTGTGTACAATATTTAAAATGTACATAGGTATATGTAGATTTTCTTCTGCTTCTGATTATTTTCATTGTTTTTTTTTTTTTTTATCATTTTTTTTTGTTTGTTTTCATCAAAATATCTAAAATATTGATATACATAATTATAGATATAATGTATTTTCGATAAAATTATATCACAGTATTATACAGTGTGTGTATAACATGCATATTCTTCCCCCTCGGTTTTTTATTTATATCTCTTCCCATAAAAAATATACCTACGGTACATACATCTTACCCCCAAAAAAAAAAAAATCGTAAGAATAAAAAAATTTACCTCGAAACTCATACCTGCGTATAATATTTCCAGCATATTTCATCAGCACTTAATCATTTTACAAGCACCAACCAATTTTCTTCCTCTCTCCCTTCGTTATTTTCTTATGTTTTTCTCCTCATTTTTTGCTGTTTTTTTTTTTTTTTATTTAGACCCTAAAATTTTCTGCTCGACAAAAATTACTTATTTTTTATCTTGTTTCAGGACTTTAGGGCACCTCGGTGTTCATTATTCTTTTTTTTTTTTTTTTTTTAATACAAATATGTAAGTGTACTAAAAAAAAAAAAATCCGTTTTTTGTATCTTCTTGCTATCTTGCAGTTACGTTATCAATTATTTCTGTTACCTATACGCCATATACTATACTCATAGGTATGTTACGTACGTATGTACATACATGACTTACTTTACTCACTTGCTTGTACTTAATTCTTTATAAAACCACGCCTTATATGGAAATCCCCTAGAATCTATCTCAGGCTCTCTACAGAATTATAATTCCAAGTTCATCATTTAGCTACTGTACTACTATGTTCAGAACGGATTAGTAGACCATATCACGTAGTCCAACTATGATACTGCAGGAAGGATTAAAGCGGCTCGTGTTTGATGCTAGTTTGCGTTTGTATTATACATACTATATATAAACCTTGTATCTGATATAATACCTGTCATATCCACATATCCACATACATATACATACACATATTAACACACATATACAGAGTGAGACAATAAATTAACAAGCCTGAAGTAAAAAATCATGTATATGGACTGCACTCATCAGAAAACAGTGAACATGAACATCTGATGAGAAGAACTTTTTGCAAAGAAGTAGGACTTTTTTTTTTATATAGATAATGAGATAATTTCATCTGTTTTCAAGCTTGAGAGGGAATATTCACCTCAGGTATTTTTTTTTTTTTATAAGATTCTCTAATTCCAATATAGATATATATTTTTTAGAAATTTCATTCGAACACAGAATTTTCATGTACCAAAAAATTTCTCGTTGAATCACCCTGTACATCGTTGCTTACCTATGGATAACAAGGCACGTGTGTGTGTTCTGAGTAAACTTGACGTATCCTCTGTACGTTCTGATCCTGACCCCCTCCTCGATTTCCTCGTTTCGTACCAACGAACGGTTACCATGATTCAGTTTGCTCGAATTACAGTTCGTAATTACAAACAACGTATATGGTATATATACCTGTAAGCAAACAATACTGTAACTACCTATACATACGTCCAGGGTAAACGCAATCGGTGCAGAATAACGAATTCCCCGCGTATATATATTCGATCGGGCATTATACGTATTGGGATATTGATATAGTATCGGGGGTCTATATTATGCGATAGAAAAAAGAAAGAAAAAAAAAGAAAAAAGGAAATGAAAATTATATATTCGATGAAAAGCTGCAGACTTCGGCAGAGATAATTTACCGATGCTAATTGCCCCAAATTTTATCGCGGAAATAATTTCAAGTTATAAAAAGAACGGTCAATAATTACGAATTGAATTCAGACGATTTAGAATTTTCAGTAACGTCTGAGTCAAGAATATTAAAATTGGAAAAGATCTCGATGCGGATAGCTGAAACCTCGGAAAATCCAAAACTCCGAAGGTCTAAGAATCCCAAAATTTAATGAGCAGGGGAGGATTTCAAGTTTCCGAATTTTCGAACCCTCGTCTCGGTGTTTTTCGATTAGAAATTTAGAAAATCGACTATATGCAGACTTTCCGGGAATATTTTTCAAGTCCGGTTCTTCGGGACTCTTAAAAGTCGGAATAATTGAACCCGAATTAAGGAGAGAAGCTACTGCGATATTCTATATATTATCAGAAATTTGGACCTCTCGAGTATTCAAGTCGTAGAGCGATGTGTTACTCCGGAATCGGTAAAGCTTCGTTTTGCTGGCGCAGTACGTCCCAGGTATAGCACGAAGCTGCTACCATTAGACTTGTAGACTTGCAATAGGAGAACCACTTACCTTATACCTACCTGCAACAGCTAGCAGCAGCAACAGCAGCAGTGGCAGCAACGTTGGAACCTTGCATAAAGTAGATTTTAACGAGGTTCTCTCAGAGTTTCAACTCACCAGTAGGTAGGTATACTGATTGTGAACTCACTGGAGAATTACCATACATATACATATATACGTATGTATGTACATACATACTAAACGGGTACCATGAGTTAACCGTTTCCATTGCATTTAAAGGGTGTAAAACATCGCATATACAAACTTACAACCCTTTGCTTTATTATAAAACTAAGTTAACTTTCCAGAATTCAACCTGCCGTAAATATATTTAAATTAGTAGGTATTCCAGCTAAACATGTTTTATACAACTGTTCAATATACCTTTGATAGCGATTTCATTCCGTGATTGAATTATACTCATCGTCTTCGTGTTTGGCACGAATTTTTTTTAATTTATTTACGTACTTAAGAAACGATTTAGGACTATCCTGAGGAAAAATTCGAAACAACCCCAAATAAGGACCACCCTGGTATATATACATATGTATATTCTTCTATGGCAAAGCGCCTTAAAAAATATATATATATATAGGTATATTCTTCTTACGTCTTGTCTCTTTCTCGTATTATAATTATTATTATTTCTTCTTCTTCTTCTTCTACTGCTTCTTCTTCTTTTTGAGAGTCAGTCAATAATTGGGGTCCAGCAACAATAATTGTGTAATATCCTGCGGTAGATATAATCATAAATGAATATTATATAGGTATACGTATGTATAAACCGAAGGTCGTTATTGTCAATTTGTTTAGCATTAGCACACAATGCATAGTTTGCAATAATTACGCATTGAACAGTATCTACAATATATACAGGTTTACATAAGTCCAATATTATAGGTATAATGTATTCAGTAAATATATAATATATACATACATATACCTACAATTTATTACATATATCTGAACATATAGGCATAAGTACATTCTGTCATCGCCAATATTATATAGTAGGTATATATCGTATTGTCCTGCAGCCCAATTGACTCTCTAATTAATATCATTCAGATATTGTTATCTTCCATACGTATACCTATATATGAGTATATAATTGTATTTGAAGAGAAATTCTTCGGGTGACCCTTTACACTCGTATTTCTATTTCTCTGTCCTCCTGGCGTGTCGATCGTGTGTTGTATTATCGCAATTCTCGTTATAATAATACCAATCAAAAAGTCATAAACACTTGTTACACATCGTAAACACCTATACTGTAGTATGTACGTACGTACATCACAGAAGGAATCTTATTCAACTAACTGTTATAAATTGTCTGCAATTTGTTATACTCACTAATTTCAAACAATTATTAGGTATACCATATCGCATGTATACGTGTAACTATACCTATAATGCGTTATGGTACATACAACATCACGTGTCAGCGAGCATTATATCAACGATGATCGCATGTTACACATGTAGTGTGATCGTAAATAATTATATTTGTAAACTTGGTATAGTTGAAACGACACGGTAAATAATACAAAAAAAATAGCAGAAATCAATTATAATTTCAATTTCCAGTATTCCTGCTTTTGCATAAGTACCCCGGAATAATTGGAATTTAAAAATCATCCGCAGAGGGCGGTAGCGGTACAGTAAATCATGTCTAATAAATCATAAGTGTTGCTTTTTATTTTTTTTATTTTTTTTTATCGGTGTTATAACAACAGCAGAGACTCAGAATTACCACAGAGAAACGTATAATTGTGTAATATATTCGTTCGATGATCGTTCGTGTATATTCGTGATTCTCCGAAATTCAATTTACCGATAATTACATATTACATATACTGATTTCAGTTTCAGCTATGTTACGAGTAATTTATAAGAAAAAGATGATATAAGAATATATACCTAGTAGGTATACACGAAAATTATTACGATATCGTCTGATAATTATTATTATTGTTGTTATTACAATAGCAGAGATTGATATTCCAGGACGAGGATCAGTAACGTAATTGAACTAACAAGTTACAATTAGAATATATACGTATATTATAGTATATATACAGTACATATGATCATACATCGTATAACGCCCGCGATGTTTAAGCTTAACGAACTCTGTTTACGATTTTATGTCTGTTCAAGTGATTATAGTATATATATTGTATATTAATTTACACACACACGCAGATAATATGTATATATTTATGTATTCGTGTGTATATATGTATATACACCTACAGCTGAAAGATGAATGCATAGAATAATAATCACTCTTGTGTGCCTATACATATAATAATAACAATAATATTTGTACAAAACTCTATAAAAATTAGATTAATGACTATGGAGAATTTTGTGTGTTTTTTGTTTCCCTCAACTCCGTCCGAATTAGGAGAGTACTCGTATATTTTACATAAAATTAGGCCCTCGATCATGTATGTACTCTTCTATTTTATAATATTTAAGGCGTAAAGATTAAAGATAGAACAGAAATTGCAAACATTATGGCTAAGTATATAAATATTTTTAATCTAAACATTATACGAGCTTCGTATGGGATTTTGCGATCTTTTCAGATCTTCGAGACCGAACTGTATATCATATCTCGGCTGTATTGAACAACGATAAGAAATATCGTTGCGTTTAGCGTATAATTTAATGTAACATCACGACGATCTATAGCTTCGCAGTCTAACTGATTGAAAATTCCGAAAAACATGTCGAAGAAAAACTTTGCAAAATATAAAATATAGAAAATGAATTTGAAAGAAAACAAAAAAAAAAAAACTTATGCCCCCAGAGAGATTTGAACTCTCGACCCCTGGTTTACAAGACCAGTGCTCTAACCCCTGAGCTATGGAGGCTTACATTATCCGGACGTGAACGAAAGATATACTAATTAACCACGTAATTAATCACGTGTGTGTACAGTTCGAACGAGACAGGGAAACGGTCTGTTTGAATATTTTCTTTTCAGATTTCTTGTCAGTCTCTTTCATAATCTCGATTTTGAGTCTTTTTTTTTCTTCTCTTTCAAATGTAACATATACATCGGAGTGGTAGTAGAATTAATTGAAAATCAATTTACTCGGACCAATTTGCGCGGACAATAGTCCAATCACCCCATCTGTACCGAAATGCTATATACGTATACGAACGATTACCTATACCCTGCAGTATAACCCACAGTCGCGTCGCTAGAACGTCCCGCGCGTAGTGATATGCGTTGCATTAGTATTAGTAGCTGGGTTTCAACGTTGACCTCGCCTCGTTGCGCCGCGCCGCGCCGCGCCGCGCCGCGCCACGCCAAGCCGCGCTGGTTCGGGTCCCGCTCCTCCAATGCTGCTAATCTCATAGCGTAGTTTGAATCACGTTTACTATCGGGTCGCGGCCCCCGTTCGGGCCCTAATATAACGCAGGACTTTGAATTCAAACTTTACAGTTTGGTTTCATTACATAACGTATATATATCTATAATCTATATAATATACAGGGTGAAGGTTTTTTATAAGTTTTACAATTAGCGACTATCTCGAGAACGTTTCGAAGTATTGAGATAAGAAAAAAAAATAAAAATACTAATAATTATATAAAAAATCGATGACACGAAAGAAGGAAGTTTATCTGTAGGGTTTATATATGAAATGTTTCAATTGATTCAAGGCACCTCAAGGATATTAAAGTCAAATTTATGTCCTTCGGGTCCTTGAGAGTATTTTTTTTTTTCTTTTTTATTCTGTTTTTTTTTTTTTTTTTGAGAGAAGAAAAAATTCTATAAAAATTAATCGTCGTTGCCTCCAGAGAGATTTGAACTCTCGACCCCTGGTTTACAAGACCAGTGCTCTAACCCCTGAGCTATGGAGGCTTGCGAAATTTTTTTGCAAATTTCTTCAGGGTATGAACTGATTTGTTCATTTGTTTATTCGTTTTTTTTTTTCTATTTATTTTTATATATAAATTTTTGTACAGGTATTTGAATAATTAATAAAATTTACAAAAAATATATAACTTTGATATAATATATAGAATTTATTTCCGCGACTCGTAATTATTATACATTCCGAACCCTTATTCTCTTAACGATCAGAGAGTATATACGTATACTTATAGTCAGTATTTAACTTTCATCTCACTCCTTTATTCACCTTTTGATACTTGAACTCCCTGGGTTCTTATAATATATATTATGAACGGGTTGCCACTGCTCCGCGTTGATCATGAACGGACGGACGGACGGCCCCGCTACCAGATGGTATGGTCGTTGGATTATTGCAGGCGGTGCCTCTCTCCTCTTCTCTTCTCTTCTCTTCTATTCTCTTCTCTGCCATACCGACCCTTAAAACTTAATTGTAACGATCTCTGTCGTCGTCGTCGTCGTCGTCGTCGTCGTTGCTGCTGCTGCTGCTGCTGCACAGAAGAGTTTCACCGTGTTCACAGGGGGTTCGAAATTGAGATTGAGATGGAGATGGAGATGGAGAAAGAGGACTGTGTGCCGCGGGTGTTACGAATGGCCATTTTTACTCGTTTCGTTATACCTTATATATACGTATACCTTATACCTACGTTACGCGTTTAGTTTAGTTCCTGTTCCAGTTACAGTTTCAGTTACAGCGTTCAGTTTCATTACTGCACCAAAGAATATAACGTCGAGAATAATATTCTTATAGGATAATATTTATTTGAACCCCGCGATTCCGAATCGGAGGCCAAAAATAACGGAAGAAATAAAAAAAATTCAAAACCAAAAAAAATTACTACGTAGGTTTATATACATTCGAATTCTTCCATGCAGCCCACTCTGACTCATTATTCGCATATTATTAATTATCATTAAGAATGAAAGATTTTCCGGACTGAAATGCCCGTTTCTTCTTCTTCTTCTTCTTCTTCTTCGTATATTTTTTTTTTTTTTTCAGGTTTTATACAGACTGCCGTTAGAATTCTTATATAAACAATTTTATAGAACGAAAGATTATTATAAAATATGATCTTCTCCGCGGATTACATATATACCTATGTAGTACCTATATACCTATACCGTTGTAACACAGTTCGTATAACTTCTAAGACATGAAACATGGACTGCTGTATGTACCTAGACATAAGTTCTACTGTGTCTGACATACATATATTTATGTATGTATATACATATACTTCATATATATGGGGCATTTCGTGCCAATCGTACAAGCAGTTGCTACTCGTGCAAGTACGATCTCACATGTTTTTTTTTCTTGTATTTTGTTACACCAACTTTGTTAACAAGAAACTGGAAGTTATATACTTGTTGAATTTTTCCTCGAACTGCAGTTATCGCAACTCGTGAACGATTTTTGTATTTTTTTGTATTTTTTCTTCTTCATCATCTTCAAAACTTGAAATATAATTTACACCCACAGATTTGCAGATTTTTTGTCTGACAAGTTATTGAGATGAAATTTTCATCCGAATCGATTGATCGCGATTGTTTGAACCGAAAATATTTATCAAAAATTTGCAAGAAAATTTTTACGAATATTTGTCTCGCTATATGTAATAATTTATTACCTATATATATACTGCATCTACACAAATTTTTTCTTTTTCAAATTAAGGATGGCAAAAATTGCGATCTGAATAATTCGAGATCGTAGGTAAAACGAGTTAAGAAACCAACAAAAAAAAAATTATCCACATGATCGAAGATCCGACATTCTCAGGGCCGTTGAATTAGACGTTAGTATGTATAATACATACCACATTCAAGTTGGCAATGAAATGCCCTATACGTAGGTACATATGTACCTACAGTTTCACTCGGTCCACATAGCGTATACCTATACCGAGGTCGTTACTACAAACTTCTGCATCACTTTGGGTTCCATAATTTATCCCATAACAAGTCTGTCACAAACGGGGCCGGGTGTGTGTCTCGACGTGTAAAATTCCCACATACAGTTATACCTCGATCAGGTAACCTACTCTAACAAATTTTCTCACTCCGAAACGATTACATTTTTACTAATTGTTAATCACTTCTTATGTTTTTTCGAAATGGAACGGTCAGATCAAACTTTTTCCTTTCCAGCTTCTCTTCTTCTTCTTCTTCTTCTTCTTCTTCTTCTTCTTCTTCTTCTTCTTCTTCTTCTTCTTTTTCTTCTTCTTCTTCTTCTTCTTCTTCTTCTTCTTCTTCTTCTTCTTCTTCTTCTTTTTCTTCTTCTTCTTCTTCTTCTCTTCTGCGTATGATTTATCTCTAAATCGTTTCGACGGTCTCAGCTGCCGTGGCCTCCAAGGACCGTGTGGACACCCCCGATATACAACCGTGGGATTATCGTCTCCTTCGATTATCGTCGCGGTCTACACCATGCTCTGGAAATCGATAGCTAATTACCGTTCCAGTTCCTCAGGGAACCGTGAAAACCACAGGAAGGACGATCTATGAGCTACTACGTAGCCTAGCTCGCTCGTCGCTTCTTCTTCGTCCTCCGCTTCTATTACGTATATATCCAGTGTGCTTTGATCCCGCGATCGTCACGTTCACGGTCCTTGGTTCCTTCGTTTTCCAGAAATACTATCTACGTCCCTTTGAAATGTCTCTCATCAACCGGCTATAACGTTACCTGTGGCAATTGTTCGCTGTGGTTAATAGAGATTGAGAGTATCAAGTTCCAGTTCAATATCCGAAGTAAATCTGCAGCAAATTTGCTTCTGATTTTCAAATGTGTTAAGAAAATTTGACGAGACGATATTTTTGCACGTTTTAACTCTGTGGATGGTTTTTTCTTTCTCTTTTACGTCCTCTCAGCCTCGTTCCGACACTTTGAAACTCTTTGGACAACTCTTGGCACGCAGCGAACCTTTCGAAGAGAAAATCATAGGCTTCGAAGGACTATAATTTAATCATCGGGGGTTTGAATGGTAATCAAACTAACTTGAACTAGTTAAATGATCGGAATTACCTAGGGAAATTACGTCTTATCAACTTTTCGAGTGCTCGAATTTATTCTATCCACATTTTCAGACAATTTTTCTTTATAATTCCGGAACTCTGAGCTCGAGAAGAGAACGAGATTTATTTTTTCACCGCACTCGGTACGATCAGTTTTGGTTTTTTCTTTTCCTTTTCTTTTTCTTAGGTAAACGCGACAATTCAAAAACATGTTTTTATTATTCGAGAAGATTTTGGTAGCCTTTCGCACGATCATCGGACCCTTTTCTCCTTATAAAAGGATTCCAAAGGTCTCTTACAAGACGGAAAGTGAGAGAAAGAAAGAGAAGGAGGGAGGGATCAGAGTGTGAGCAGCAACCGGTATATCTGCAGCCCTCAACATCCCTTCGATCCTTGGGATTGTCTCGGCTTGTAAACAGGATCAGGATATTATCTAGGGACGTGAAAAGAAGAATAAAACCCACACTTTATTAAGTATGTGAAAATATCTTCTGTATATACGATTTCAATACGTATTTTCGTTTAATTTTCAAACGACTTTATCATCAGAAAATAATTAGAAAAAAAATTATAACGAGCTGGGGGACGGAGACGGGAGCTGATCGCAATTACAAGGGTCCTCTCAACGATGACCGGAAGTTTGACGTATAGGTCCAAGCGTCGATAAGGGCGAGGTCCAGCCTCGCATCTAGAGAGTTTGTGGTAGCAATTCCCGGAGCGGGAATAGCTCCGGTCCCAGTCCGAGACCCGGTCCAGGTCCTAGGTCCAGTTGAGTCCAGTTCCCGGACTCTCAAAAGGTTACTTACAAAGTTTCAATCAAGTTAAGATTAGTTAAGACAACGACCGTCTCGTCTATCCCCCCGTAAAGCACATAGAACGAACGGAGGACGGAGAACGAAGGACGAAGGACGAAGGACGGAGGACAGAGGTTAGAGCACAAGGACTCCTACCCCTACAGCGTTTTACTGTGATTTAATACGCCCACGCTGCGAAGACAGAGGGTGAAGGACAGTATTAAAGACAGTATGAGTAAAGTTTGGGAGGTGAAAAAAGGAGGGGGACGGGTTAAAGTAATTCTGAATTTCTAAAGTTCCAAGCGATCAAAATTACGAATTTATTTCAGACGATCTCGTATCTTTGGAAACGTTCGAGTTGCGAGTTTATATATAGGGTATTTTAATTGGAAAAAAAGATCGTAATGCTGCAGACAGCTGAAAAATTTCGGAAAAGTCAAAAATTTCAAACTAAAATTATAGTCATACGTATCATTTAAGAAATTAAAAAAAAAAAAATCTCCAAGTTCCGATTTTCGACAATATAATATTTCAGAAATCTTATAAAACTTTTTTTTTCATCATATCGAGGTTGAAAAAAAAAAATTTTTGATTCTAGCTCCGAGCCAAAAATAAAGAAAAAGAAAATTTCACGTTTCTTCTTTTTGATTTTGATTTTTTTGCTTTCTGTTTCTAGTACAGGTATATATACTATACTTTGTGAATATCTTGATTCGTACATTGATCGATCAATCAGAGCGGAAATTGTCCAAGTTAATTTGCATGCCGGTCAGGAATTCGGATACGCAAGATAAACGTTCGTTAATAGAGGTAAATATACATATACATATATACACACATAGATATATATATATATATATATATATATATATTGGATATAGGATATAGATATATAAATATTATATTCGTTTGCCTAAAGCTATTTGAACACCGTATAAGGACGTATATATTATATCGAGTCATTGCAGGCGATGTAGAGTTCGTTATATCAGTCGATGTACATATATATATATATATATATATATATATATATATATATATAGGTATATACATATACGTATATGTATACAATAGTAAAACAAACAAAAAAAAAAAAATCGATGGTCATCGCTACGATATAGGTATATGTATATATAGATAATATGATATACATACCTATATGTATACATATATATATACAGGAAGCGAAATCCTTGACGGATATCCAAGGATACTCCTGCGATCGTAATAGAAAAAAAAAAAAAGGAAATAAAAATAACTGAGAAACAAAATGATTGTAATAATAATAATAATAACGAAACGAGAGAGAAAGAAGAGGGAAAGAGAGAAAAAGAAAGAAAGAGAGAGAGAGAGAGGAAAAAAAAAACCCAAACCATGTCTACATCGTATATATAAGAACCTGCGGAAGTCCGAGAGCCGGTTAATGTTACTCGTAGGTATATCGCGCGCGTACAGTAGATTCGCGAGAGCTGTTGATCCCTGCAGGCTGCGTGTCGCGGGGGAAAGAAAAAAAAAACAGAGTCCGCGATATCGTATTTTACGAAACGTTCGATTAGATTATTTTATTTATTTATTTTTTTTATATATATACGTATACATAAATTTGGTGATTTATTGGAGAAAATTATACCCAAGGATTTCATTCTTTAAAGAAAAATCGACTGTATATAGGATGTATATATACTGCAGATATATATAAACAGCTGAAAACCAGGTAAGTGTTTTTTTTATATAGGTATATTATAAAAAAAATTCTATAGAAGAGATTTTTTTTCTGTTTCATGGTCGATTGGTTAATTTTTTTTTTTTTTTTGATTTGTTTTTCACTTTTTTGATTTCCGTTCCGCGGAGAAAATTTTTCGTTCGCACGTGTTCGAAAATTTTTAGATCGATTGGATATAAGGAAAATCAAAAATAAAATAGAAGAAGAAGAAATTATACAGCAATACGTGAAAAAAAAAAAAAAAAAAAAAAATTCAAGATTTATAATACATCAGAGTATGTATATGTATTATATGTACGACGAATCATGAATATAATATATGGAGCTTTCCTCCGATTTCCGAAACAGTTTATACAGTCCCACGGTTTCCGATTGGATTCAAACTTTTTTTTTCTTTTTTTTTTTTTTGTATAATGTACCTAGATACTTTTCGCAAATAAATTTGTTTCAGTCCGATCGAAAACGATGACCGGGACTGTAATAAATAGCGTGTTTCGGTAATTTTTGTTGGGAGGTGAAAATATTTTTAAATATACGACTGCATTCTCACATATATAACATAATAATATATAATATAGATATAACCATATGCAAATGCGACGCCTGTATATAATATACTAATATGTATATCTACCTGGTCCTGCAGGACTGAGCCTGATTAAGTTCAGAATTTATAGTTAAAGTTGTTCTCTTCTCTCGCCCCGCATGGTTTAATCGTCGATGAAAATATACATATATACATACATATATGTATTTATGTATACCTATACGTATGTATCTACATACATAGGTATGTACGTACGTGTGTACGTGTACCTACCCTAATTATATCTATAAGTCCCGTCGCGTCGCTGCAGCGCTACGCTATATATATATATATATATATATATATATATATATATATATATATATATATATATATATATATATATATATATATATATATATATATATATATATATATGTTTGTATATATAATATATGCCGTACGCGGTGATCGTTCCTATATATACAATACATAATTCCGTTTGCACGATATGCATATCAGTATATATACAGTGTGATCCAAAAATTCGTGACTATAAATATTTGACTGCAGGGTTATAAAATCCTTCTCAAATTGATAATAATAATCGATACCAAAATTTCCTTAGCTATAATTTTTATAGATAAAATTGATCTTATTTTCGAGGAGAAACAGAAAATAATTGTTCATATTTTTCGCTTTTTTTTTCGTTTTATTACATTTTTTTTCCGCGTCGAAAAAACGAGAAGCTGAAAACTGAAATACTATATTTCGTTGATCATTAGTTCCAAAAAATATAGGAAAAAAAAACCCGTGAGAAATAATAAAATAACGAACCGAGGGATATATACAAATTCTTGTAGATTGAATAAATGAAAAAAAAAAAAATGAAAAAAACGACCAAAAAAATTGCCCACTTTATACATAAAAAATTCTATATATGTTTGTGAATACGTGTTTATATTTATTACCTATGTATACGTATATATGTATATATTCATTGATCCTTAAATACACCCACACATATTATACATATGTATATATATATATATATATATATATATATATATATATATATATATATATATATATATATATATATATATATATATATATATATATATATATATATATATATATATATATATATATATATATATATATATATATATATATATTGGTCGGGCCAAATGTCAGATGACTCTGTATACTGTGAATGGTTCCCTAAAGATTCATGGACAGATTGCGTATAGGTATAGTATGAAAGGCATAATATATAGCATATCGCATATTATGTATACATATTACGTTATATATATACGTATAGATGTATTATATATGCGGGAATATAGAATATGGCACTTCTCGGGTCACCAACATGTATCTAGGTATATACGTATACACATGTAGGTATGTATATAACATATAATATAAGAAAGCAAAGTAATAGCTCTGGGACACATCACAGCTATCGCGAATGTAGGGATAGGTATAGAAGCTGTATGAGCGAACAGGCAAACAGGCAGCAAACCAGGATCGAATCACCAAAGCCTGCCTGCTTTTGTGTCCTTGCCGAGCGAGATACTCTAATGTAACGTAATATAATATATATATATATATATATATATATATATATATATATATGTATGTGTATGTACGTACGTATCTACACGAACATATGTATTGCACTATACATACCATATCTGAAAAAGCATTTATATATATAAGAAATATATAAAGTTTGTGTAGATAGATATTTTTTATACCTGCAGTATAATACCTGAATATGGCAAATTCGATGTTACTTCAGCCTGCACCAAAAACCAAAAAAAAAAAAAATAATAATAACGACGGACAGTGAATCTAAAAAATTTTCACTCTATATCTGGCTGGAGAACCTTTTTGAATTTTTTTTTTCCCTTCTATACTTTTCATCACGGAGTGATATGTATAGGAAAGTATTGGTTTCGTGTCGAAAACGAATTTCGATAATTAAACATATTGACGTTATAGGTACACATGATACTGAACGTATACGAATTGATCTGTCCGAAAATATGAATATAAGCGCAGTGTTCTGGAAAACGGTTGGACGGAAAAATTTGAAATTTTACGGACTTATAGCTCGTGTTCTGACGATGAAAAATTGCCGTGTTTCATCGAGATCGAACTATACTGGTTAGGCCGGAAAAAATTATTGAATTCTGAATTAAAAAATTGACCATTAAGGTCTGTAAATAATATTCACTCAAAAAAAAAAAAAAAAAAAAGCTGTTTTTTTTCTTTCTTTTCTTCTTTCTATCAAAAACCGTTTTTTATTTAGTCAATTTTGGGGAAATATTCGAAAATAAAAGATATATATGTTCGAAAATGGTGAGAATTTTTCACGTGTAAGAAATCTATTTTTCCCACATTCATATTTGATGGCGGCAAACGGTATTATATACAATAAAAATTCGCATTTATTCAATTCTCAGAATATAGCTTATATTACGTCAAAGTACGAAAATTGAATATCGCAATCTTGTGAACGATAAAGTCTTGAAGGTATACCCAGAGTGTATAAGATCAAAATTTTAGAAAAATCAAATTTTTGACGTCAGTTATAGGCGTACATACATAATTATACATACACATATATCCTATATATTATCACATATATGTACCAATTTCACTAACTTTTTTCCTTATTTGAAAAAAAAAAAAAAAAAAAAAAAAAAAAATCAAACACCGATTTACAGGTCCGATTTAACGATAAACACTCGTATATATATACCTAAATGAGTACGATACTCAGATTGTGCGGTATATTTTTTTTTAGTCTTTTTTTCGTTGTACAATTAAGCAATTCTTATATTTAAAGACAATTAACCGTTTATCTTATCAGCCCCCCCTTCCCCCACGCCCCGTTCACCGTTCTTTCTTTAATATACAACAATTAACCTACGTTTCATTGTATATTTAGACACGAATATCTCGTGTATAATGAAACCTTGCACGTCTTCCGCGAGCTGGCTCTATTAATTAATAAATTAATTAATAAATAAAAACAATGTTAACAATGATAATAATAATGATAATAAATGATAGCGATATATATATATATATATGTATATTGTATATTGTATATAGAAATATGTAACTATAATTAATCTGTTTCCAATAATATGAAAAAAAATTACATACCTTTGTATGTGTATTAGATATACAAAATCAACTGCAGGGAACAAGCTCGGTGTCTCAGAGATCTAGACGGTGTACGGTAAGCTTAAGAAAATCGTGGTGCAGGGGCATAATACGGGTAGGGGATATGGGAGTTTAAAAGCATGGCTTTTGCATATGCGCGAACGCTAAACTCTAAACGCGAAATAGTGAGAGCTATATAATGTGGTATATATATATATATATATATGTATATGTATATATCTATGTATGTATGTATGTATATAGGTAAAACGTAGCTAGATATATGGTATAGGGGTACAGCGACGGCGCGGGCGGCGGCGCCCGTCCGCGTCCCGCGAAATTGAACTGCCTCTGCCTCTGCCTCTGGCTCTGGCTCTGGTTCTGGCTCTGGCCTAGCTGCTGCCTCTGCCAGACGTGCCGCGGGCCTCTCAGTTTCTCCATGAGGCTTCAAACTCCCGGTTCGCACACTCTCCCGGTTCCTATATACATAATATAATCGTTTGTGATCGGAAACAAAAAATTTTTTTCTACGCCTCGTTTTCGAAAACCCATAAAAAATAAGAAACAAAAAAAAATTTTAATTGATTAACTGATAAAAAAAAAAAAAAAAGGAAAAATCCGAAAAAAAAAAAAAAACAAAAACGATAAATATAAGTTGAACTAAAATATATATGTACGAAAACTGAAATTAAAGTAAACTGAAAAAAACAATTTTTTTTTTTCAAAACCAAATAATAAATTATTATTATTACTTTTTTTTTTTTTTTTTTTTGTTAAAATGTGAAATTTTGGTAATTTTGGTAATTTTTAATTTTTTTTTTTTCGTTGTTGTTTTTCAACAGTATCATAATCGTTTCGTCTATTCATATAATAGACGTATGCGTGTTGTGTGCGTGTGTGTTTGGTTTTGGGGTTGCGATATCTCCGCATATACGACTTGATCTTGATTTATTTTAGTTTTTTGGTGTTTTTTTTTGGGAAAAAAAAAACCAAAAAAAAAAAACAAAAAAAGAAACTGACATTTGGAGTTTGAAGAAAAGAGAAGAAGAAAAAATAAAAAAAAAAAAAAAAAAAAAAAACAAGAAAACAAAAATGGTGCCCAGGAGATCGGAGATTATGGTTTATATTAATTAAATATAATTTAATTATACAATACACATACAAATATAGTGTTTAAAAGCTATATAGCTATATACAGTATACATCGTATACATATATAAAGACGATTATAGTGATACAGTTGGGATTTATGGCGCTCGGAACAATTGTATATAAGGAGATAAAAATCTCTCTTTTCCTCTGTACTCGGGTTGGGTAGAATTTTAATTATTTTACAAGAAGAAGAACAAAAAAAAAAAAAAAAACATTATATACAAGAGATTATATAAATAAAATAAATTATATAATTAATAAATAATTAATTATGTAATAATTGAATGAACGAATTCATTCATTGATTGATTAAACAAGTTGCGGACAGATATTTTCTAATTGTTTATTTATATATTTATTTATTTTTTTTCTACGTTTTTTGAAAAATAAGAAACAAAAAAAGAACAAGAAAAAACAAAAAAAAAAGGACGGGGGAAAAGGAAGAAACACAGGCGTAAAACAATAAGAAGAAGAAGAAGAAGAAGAAGAAGAAGAAGAAGAATTAGAAGAAAATGAGAAACCAGAAAGAGGAGGAAGAAAGAAGAAAGAATTAAAAAATAGGGAAGAGAAGAAAAAAAAAAAAGAAATTTATATCGTAATCCTAAATAAACAGCCAATATACATATATACATATATACATATGTATACGTATATACATATGTAAAGAAGCGAGCCGGAAAAGTCGAGCGCGCGGTAATTGTGCTACGACAATTTGAGCTAAAAGAGGCAAGGAGAAGAAAAAAGAAGATAAAGAAAGAAAAAAAAAAAAAACTCACGAGAACTTTTGAAACAAATCGAAATCGATTAAACGACAAAACTCACTTATAAAACTCGTATATATACATTGCTATGTAATTATACAAAAGTTCCGTCGTTTAAGTATAGTATACGTATATACCTATACCTTGTACGGTTGATTTTCCCCTGACAAACGGAAAAAAAGAAGAGAAAAAAAAAGATACACGAAGAAAACAGAAAAATTGAACGAAAAAAAAAAAATAAAAAGAGAAAAAAAAAAGAGTTTTTAACTCGAAAAGACTTTTGCAGCCCAGCTGTTATTTTTGATTTTATTTAATTTGATTTTATTTTTGATTTTTAATAAAAAAAAACTAAAGAATTCTCCTACCAATTTGTTAAACAATTTGTGCTGCAGTGGACGTATAACGGGTAGAGCTGTACGTGTCTCTTACCCCTAACATCAATATAACGCCCGTCAGCTTTCGCTAATCATCATTAAAAGTAATTCAAGTTAATGAAAATTCATCAATTAATTCGGAACCCCGTCGTTCGGATATAAAAAATAATTTTTTTTTTTTCAACGAAGAAAGAAGAAGTTTACCCACACAGGGGCGTGGGGAACGGGGGTTGTGTATATATCTGTGCACCAATTCCGCGGAGACGATTATTATTATACTGGTATATAATACCTATATATATACAAATATATACACGTCATATATATATATATAGGTATACAGCTGTACCTGTGCAATAGTAATTTTGGGAAAAACTGACGGTGAGTTTGTGAAAAAAAAAAAAAAATTTTACATGGTATATGTATAATCAGCCACCGGCGATTTTTTTGATTTTGTTTATTTTATATTTCCCGGTCAAAAAAAAAAAATATATATATATATATATATATATATATATATATATATATATATATATATATATATATATATATATATATATATATATATATATATATATATATATATATATATATATATATATATATGTATAAAAAAACAAAAAGGAATCCAGAAAACCAAAAAACTAGAAAATCCAAATAAGTATAAATGAAAAAAATTATATCGACGTCATAATTATGATTATTATAACTCTGATCATAAAATATTAACGACGAGTTCAAGTTTTACTATATACATAGATTCTATTTTATTAAAATTATTTATTTCCTTTTTTCTTGCTATTCGGCTTAAAAAGTTGCGGGCTGGGAACGAATTTTTTTACAGCGGGGTTGGCCCGTCGTGGGGCGAGGTCAGTTTTTAGTTTAATCAGTATGAAGATTTTTTTTTTTTTTTTTTCTAGAGAAAAAAAAACCTACACTCAGTATCACGAACGCACGCACGTTGCGATAATTTATTATCGTTATAATATCAGCATACTTAGAGAGCGAGAGAGAGTGTGAGAGAGAGAGAGAGGTATACACGAACACGCACGCTAATGTCAGTTTGACACGTTCACCCGAAAGCAATATAGCCTGTGGCCCTTGTGCAGTTCGTTGATGATGAAGAGAGAGATAGATAGATAGATAACGTTTATTATGCCGTGGCCTAGGAACAGGCCGAAGAGCAAACGAATCCACAGAGTACAAGTATAATGAATACAATAAATAAAGAAAACAGAGAATATAAACATAACAATAGTAATTCACTTGGGCAGTAGTTTGCATAATGATATTCTTTAACAGCCCAGTAAAAGTTCCTTAGAGACTAGCAAATAACAAGAGTAAAACAGAACAAAATAGCAGCAAAATAGTGATACAATAATAAATATAGTAGTAAGATGAAAATAAAATAGAGATAAGATAAAAATACGAAGAGGACAAAACAGACATGGACTTGGCGTGATGGAGTAACCCCGGAAAGGCATCGTAGCAGTCACGTGTGCTACCGCACAGCCCGGGGACACTGCATCCTCAAAGCATGCCTTGATTTAAAATATTTGAGCGAAGCAGCTAGGAAACCGTTCACTGCGAGACAGGTTCCTAGGCAATATCAAAAAGAAAACAGAAAGAAAAACTAATGTAAACAAATATAAACTTATAATCAGCCATCAAAGCCTTGGCCTGATCTCCACAGTGGCACAATTCACCTCCATGGACATAAGATGCCCGAAGAGCCTCATCTTGAAGACCTCCACTGAGGATGAGTCCCGAATGTCTTGGGGCAAGCCATTCCAAAGGTAGATGGCTGAAAGGAGAAAGGATTTGCGGTAACAGGACGTTCTAAAATTCGGGATGGCAAACTCTGAGGCCCGACCAGAATCAGCAAGCCTGGAGGAATGACGTGTATTTGGGTCCGGATCCAGTAACAATTCACGAAGATAGCCAGGAGAGGAAGTGGCAAGGACCTGGAAGAGAAAGGTGCCAAGGAAGAACGCGCGCCGACCCGCAACCGAGAGCCAACCCAGCTTGTGTCGAAAAGGTGTGATATGGACGTCTTTCCTCATGCCAAAGATAAATCTAATTCCGGCATTGATTAATCGCTGCAGCTTAAGGTTCAAGTAATCTGACACCCCTTGATAGACCAGACAGCAGTAATCCAAATGTGGAAATATGAGTGCACTGATGAGCCGCGCCCTCACCTGCGGGGAGAGAGCCTCACTATGATACTTCAATTTATGAAGGGAGGCATGGACTTTCCTCGAGATCTCGGCCACATGCTTATTCCACGACAGATCAGCAGTTATGTGAACCCCAAGATTTTTAACAGAACTAGCATAAGGCACCACCTGACCATTTATCAAAACGGGAGGCAGAGCCGAGTTCTGCAACTGGTCCAAGTATTGCGAGCTACCGAGAATGATTGCCTTGGTCTTAGCAATGTTTAGCTGAAGGCCGTTATCAATGGCCCAATTTAGAATGGCGTCTGCATCACTATTTATTTTGCTAACAGCCGCCGCGACACTTCTGGGTGTTGTGTGCAAATAGATCTGCAGATCATCTGCGAATAGCATGTGCTTCGAATGCGCAAGCACCCGACCAATATCATTTATAAAAATGAGAAACAGCAGAGGGCCAAGGACGGAGCCCTGCGGCACACCTGAGTAGTTGGCCAAGAAGCTGGAGTGGTTCCCCGAAAGATCTTGTACAGCCTGCGACCTACCCGATAAATAAGAATGAACCCATTCGACCACTGAGCCGGACAGCCCATAGCGTATTAGTTTAGCTAGCAGCAGTCGATGATTGATACTATCAAAGGCCTTGCTGAAGTCAAACAGCAAAAGTATCGTGACACACCTATCGTCTATAGCTTTCCTAACGTCATCTAATACCCTGAGCAGTGCTGACTGGGTACTATGGAACTTCCGAAAGCCCGATTGAGCAGAATCGAGGATGGCGTTCTGCTCGAGGTAGGGCATGAGCTGATTTGCCACTACGCGTTCCAGAGAGAGAGAGAGAGAGAGAGAGAGAGAGAGAGAGAGAGAGAGAGAGAGAGAGAGAGAGAGAGAGAGAGAGAGAGAGAGAGAGAGAGAGAGAGAGAGAGAGAGAGAGAGAGAGAGAGAGAGAGAGAGAGAGAGAGAGAGAGAGAGAGAGAGAGAATCGAATGTATAAACCTATACAGTAAAAGCGTAATCCCAATTATGTTAATAGTAGCCGATCTCTGGACGTTAAAATGTTTTGCTTTAAGCCCGCACACAATTATCGTTAAAGAGATCGTGCGGATGCTTTGGTGGTGGTGGTGATGGTGATGGTGGTTGGCGGAGTACGGGAAAGCTTTTGTATTAAATACTTAATTAACAACCTTGTCTAAATATCGTTCATTAGATAGTCTCGTTTCACATTATCGTAGATCTCTATTATATGTATATATATGTATATATTTCTATATACTGTACGGGGAATACTGCGAACAACGATTAAAGGATGTCTAGACGTTTGTAATATGTACTACATTATACATATATCCGTAGACTCCGTGTATATCCAATTAGCAAAGTACGAACCAAAGCCGTACCGTCAGGTGATTCAGAAATTCAGCGCACCGAATTTTCCGGGTGGATTACTCGAGAAATTCTAAGACTGATTTCCCTTTACCAAAAATTTGAGGGCCTAATAGTTTCCGAGCTACGGAATATTTCAGTTGACCAATCACAGAGCTTAGAACTGCAGGCCGAGTCAGGGCCGAGTCATTAAGAGGATAAAATTAGCAACTAGGAAACTATCAGACCCTCGAATTTTTGGTAAAGGGAATTTAGTCTTAGAATTTCTCGAGGAATCTGTCCAGAAAATTTGGTGGCGCTCAGCCTGCAAATCACCCTGCGTAATATCTGCAGAAAAATGAAATTGGTTTTTGCTTTTTAGAATTATTTTTTTTTGATTTTTTTCTTTCATTTGATATCATTCGTCAATTGCAAAGAATTATTTCCAGAAAAAAAAAAAAAACAAAAAAAAAAATCTATAACGAAGTTTCTTGTTATTGAAGAAAAAAAAAAAAAATTCAGAAAAGAAAAAAAAACCTTCAATCTGGATAAGATAAGATAATTTTTATTACTTTGATGTAACAATTATAAAGTCGGTTGCCTTCGCGTATGAAACCAAGTTTTTTTTTTCTTTTTACGATTTTTTTACGATTTTTTTTCCATTGTCAAAATGTTTATCCGATATTGAAATCCTTGTTTCAGGTGAGTAATTACATTCAGATTAAAACAAAGGGCACTAAAGCAAAAAAGCCGAAAAGAAAGAGAGAGGGTTGAATATATATTACCCTTGAAAAAATAAAAACAAAAAAAAAAAGTGAAGAGAAGAGAAGAGAATTTTGTCAGAGGTTTTCATCAGCCAAAACTGTGAAACTTTTACCGTTTTTTCTTTTTTTCTTTTCTTTTGATCATTTTTATTTCTCTCTCTCTCTCTCCCTTTCTTTCTCTCTTTCCTTTTTTCTTTCTTCCTTTCATTCATTCATTCATTCATTCATTCCTTCTTCTTCTCTTTTTCAATCACTATTTTTAAACGGTTAATTGCTCGTTTCAACTTTTGGTACTTAATTATATACCTGCTGAGCTCCTCACTGCTGCTGTATGCGAATATATTTATATATGTGAGAGTTAGTGGTATGCGTGCAGGGTAGGTCGACGATTTATCATTCAGAATCGCAAATAGGTCGCGAAAAAACCTGAACTAACTCTACCCTTCCGTATACATAATTACTTATTTAATTATAAATATGACGTAGTGTCAATTCTGTCTTTTCCTCATATAAATTACATAATTTTACAGTTTTGCAGAGTTTTGTACAGTTTTTTTTTTTTTTTTTGGAAAAAGAAGGAGAAGAAAGATTTTCGTTCCCATTTCTTATATTCTTCTCCCTTTTTGTTTTTCTCTTCTCTTCGTTTCGTCTCATCTTTTTTTTTATATAGCTAATACATATTTATGTATATGTATATATCGTTGTTATACGCGATCCGCACACCCTTACGACTACCGTATAACAGTAAAGCGTGGAAACAAGGCATTAACTCTCTACTCTAGCTTTCCTATTCCTGCCGCAAGGTAACCCTGTTGCGTCAACTCGAGGTCCTTATGGCCACCCCCAACCCGTATCCCGCCTCTGCACACCCCCGAAGCTTTTCATTACACCTAAGTAGTCTCTTACATAAATAATTATAACAAACGTACCTTGCTCACGTTTTGTTTTTTTTTTTTTTCGTTTTTTGTTTTTCCTTTTTTTTTTTGGTTTTCCTTTATACCTCAGGTTCGAGGAATTCGAAAGGGGTTATAAGAAAACAAAGAGAAAGAATAAACAAAAATTCACGCAGTTTACTTGATTTTATCAGATTCGAATCGAAAAAAAAAAAAAATTAATTCCCTTTTTTTTTCTTTTTGGTTTAGATAAAATTTTGTGACATTTTTTCGTTTCTTCTCCTTCTTCTTCTTCTTCTTCTTCTTCTATTTTCTTCCCTAAATTCAACGAGAAATTTTTATCCTCTTTCTTTTTCTTTTAAATTCGAAATTTTATACAAAAAATTGTGAATCGTTCTAAATTGTTTTTTACACTCGAACAAAACGACATCCTGGAAAATTTTTGACCATTTTTGGAATGTTAAAAATCCGTGAGCGACCCCTGAAAAATTTTTTCATTGATCTAGAATTTTGGGGAGGGATCCTCGAATACAAAATACCAATAAATTTTCATACGAGACTCAAAATCGAAAAAAAGTAATCTGTCAAAATGGGTCACCCTATTCTGTATGGACGTATATTTTTTCTTTTTTCTTTCTTCATTTTTCAGGGAAATCATTTTCTTATTATACATATACTACAGGTATATAGTATATGTATATCTTTGAGGCATCAATTACGGATATTTTCATAGACGTACAATTAATAGAATTTCTTGGAAAAATTCTTAAACGCGATCTTCCCTTCAGAGAGTTCATGTACATACAAAGTTACGTATATAGACGTTAGGTATATAGGTATATAATAAGTCGGAATATACGGAGTAGAGTAGGTATAATCTTTTGATTTAAAGTTGTAATTAGCTTTTCTAACTGCGTATCTATTCTTTCTCTTATATACTCGTACCTTATATACATACCTATATATGTATAACATCGAACCATGCGGTTTTACTCCTCTTTAAATCGACCATCTTTCTCTTATCTTCGTTCGAACTTTTAATAAGTTGTCTTCACATTATACATATATATATATATATATATATACATATGTACGATCAATATGGGTATCTATGTACATACGTACGTACATATATACATAGCTAGTACATACATACATGTGTTTTTATTAACACGGTCTTCACTATTATTCAGCAACAAAAAAAAAAAAATGCAAAAAAGAAAAAGAGGGTTCGAAACCGAACCCAAGAGGACACAACACCCTATACATCCTCGAGTATATATTTGAAAGAAAAATCGACGTGGTAGTATATATTTTGGGAATCGGTGAAAATATATAATACATACACCTTTCAAACGCGTTTTCCAGATTTTCGCATATTGAGTAGAAGTAAAAAAAAAAATGCTACATGAGGGTGGCCGTCGTCTTGACACGGAACGTCCCATGTACAGGTATTGTACGTACATAGTATACTTACATACATACAGTCGATGGACGTAACAAATTGGCTGAATAAGGCTAGTGTTTTATTTTTATATACATACCTATATACATATATACCTGTATACTGTAATAAATCTATAGAAAATTAGGGCAGACATGTTTCTAGGGGTTGGTAGATATAAGATAGGTGGGCAAGTAGGTAGGTAGGTAGGTAGGTTATAGGTCTGCAGGTATAAGGTAGCTGTAATTCTAGAGGCGTTGGATCGGTGCCAGGTACCCACCTTATATATACTGGCCCCTTTGAATCTCTTCCCGAAAGTAGAACTTCGTACGAAGATCGAGAGGTTATAAAATTTTTCTCATTTTTATTTTTCTCCCCCATTTTTTTCCCCAAATTTTCGCATGGCAAAAAGTGGACGAATTTTTTTTGCGGCCGTTATTTGAAGCGATTTTATGTTTTTCATTTTTTTTTTTTTTTTTTTCGTATCGGGATGGTATATACACATGATAATATATTTATTCATGTACTATATAGTATGGGCCGTTAATTCGTCCGCTACAAGTTCAGTTCAATCGTAATTCTGGTGTCAAGGGAATAAATAGCCTTCAATTTAAAACATTCCAAACCGCGTTCCGAAACGGCATGGCAATGGGATATGGGATGGCATGGTATCGCATTGCATCAAGAGACTCGGTAGAGCCCCGCGTGTGTATGTATGCCACTACGAAGAACAACTGAACTCGCTTTGTAGAGTGTATTCGCGCGATACCGGGCGCGCGAGTTTCGTACCAAATGGAAACTACACATCCTAATATCTACATACATACACGAATATACAATTAAATATATACATGTATGTATGTACCTATATAATACCTATAAACACATATGCGAGATATTTTATTATATACTCTTCGTACATCTAGTTTTCTAGTCACTTATTTTGTCGCGTGTATACCTATATGTATATATCTATATGTATGTATGTATTGTACGTACATACCTACGAGTGAATCGGTGCTCTGGAGACAGTCAACCAGCGTTACGTAATCGTTTCGGCGTGTGCCGCGCCGCCCCACACGATTATGGGTACATACATACATATATACATGCATACACTGTACATGTATAATACTAATTATTAGATGATATCTATGTATGGGGCGTTCCATGCCAAATCGAACTGCCGCTTACCTAGACGATCTTAGATTTATTTTTTTCATTATAGATGTGTAATCGTGAAGATATATATAAGGTCGAAAAATGAATATATATGAATTTTTTCAGACTCATTTTTTGTTTTGTTTTCTCTCTTCTCTCTGTCACTTATCGTTGGAAAATTGAGCGACAGAGAGAAAAGAAAAGAAACAAACGAAACAGAAAAATTGTGATTTTGAACCAGTTTTTTTTTTTTTCGTTTCAGTACGAGTGTCTTTTTTTTTTTAATAAGAAACTTATAGACGATTTGGCATGAAATGCCCTATACATATATAGTTTCATATAGTATATAGCCCTATACATATGAAAATATTTAAAACCACGACATATTTCAATGATGACATTATATATACCACGAATAAAGATATCTGTATACTATAATACACATACATACGAGTATATGTATGTGTATATGTATACGCCGTGTCTAGTATACAATACAAATAGGAAATAGAAATAGAAATAAAAAATAGATATACAAATACAAACACAATTCAGGGATCGTCCCGCACAATAAGAGGATAATAAACTATCCACACCTTCACCCTGATCTCTGTGTCTATGACTTTCTTTTTTTTTTTTTTTTCCTTCTTTTTCTTCGTTTTCTTCTTTTTTTTTTTTTTTCTTCCTTTCTACGTGTCTTATATACAGAGTGATACGAAAATTCGTTAACAACAGGGTTTAATCATGGTTAAAATATATAGGGTCAGAAATTTCCCTATACATTCTCAAGAGAAACAAAATTTGTTGCGTTTTTGAACATTTATTTATTCATTTATTTTTTTCCAATTTTTCTGTTATTCGCGTATTATTTGTCAATTTCACGTGATCCTGACTATCTGCAGTGATTGCCGCTGTAGTTTTTTTTTTCTTCCAATTTTAATATTTCATTCATCTTCAATATCGGAGAAATCTAGTGCGGCAAAATGTTTCTCCTTTGGTAGAAATTGTTGACAAAAAAAAAAAAAAATAGAAGAAAAGAAAATTTTGTCACCTTTACAAGTTTTCGAAATATGTTGAGAAAAAAAATTATTATTATTTTTTTTTTTTTTTCCAAATTTCTATATGGAAATTTCGATCACAATACCTCCGACGAGGATTAATGCGCTGTTAAACATTCGTCACTGTAATCACGTCTACTGAATCACCTTGTATAGGTACACACACACACGCACACGCACACGTACGCAGGTAAAGTCAGAGATAAAAAGAAGGAAACTCAAAAATAAAAAATAAAAAAAAAAAAAAAAAAAAAAAAAAAGAATCGTAATCCGAAGATCTACACACGTAGATCAAGAGGCCTGCAAACAATTCGTATAGGTATACATACGTCAATGGATACTACACAGTAATGTTTCTTATACGTATTACGACTGAACGTATGTACATGGGTGTGTATATACGTATATGTACAATACGTACATACATACATCTATATATGTATTTGGATACCATTACGTAATCCAGGTTCGCTGTATCTTTAAACTTAATATTTGTACATACACATGTACACTTTATACATGTACAATAGGGTGAGCCAAATAAACCGACTATTTTTTATTCATTCACTTTTTTTTTTGTTGTTCAAAAGGCCCTTTCAAAAACTTGTTCTTTATCATAAAATAACAGGCCTCGAAAAATCACTCTAGTAGTTTACATGGTATATTGGTGAAATTCACTGGATATACATATACATATATACATACATCATATACATATGTATATATATACGTGAACACCGCCACCGTTCTACCTCGTTGACCCTCCCCCCTCTCCTCCTGCCCCCATTGCAACCGCCATATACTGTATATATACATATGTACATACATTGTACATGGATCTAAATACATGTTGTTTGGTACCCATGCGGACATGACGGGCATGCCTTTGGGTTCCGCAAGCTCACGTCGCGTGCTCCGCTTGGGGGGCGGCAGGGGTCAGAGTGCTGCTATACAGCCAGGGTGAAGAAGAAGAAATTGCCGACAAGGGATTCCCCGGGTCTTAGCTTAGGTATAGAGGAGGAGTTGAGTTCTACATGCCGAACTCTCTCCCTCTCTCCCTCTCTCTCTCTCTCTCTCTCTCGTACATGGAATTATGTGTACATATACATGGGTATGTATATACAGGGTATTCTATGCCAACTTGACCAGGTTTTAGATACTGACCCATTTTTTTTGTTTCTTTCTTTTGATTCGGTTGAAAACTTTTTTGATCAGGTGACGGTGGCGTTTCTCGTTTTTCATGCAAATCCTCCCTCACGGATTGCCCCATATATATCTCTTTGTTCATATCCGCGAGGTTGCGAATTTTCGCGAATTCAGGTATACATCCCAGTCAGGCAAGTCGAGCCAACAAGGTGCATAGAGAAATAGAGAGAAGGGGAGAGAGAGAGAGAGAGGTAAGGGTTTGCCCTGCTCTTACAGCCAGGAAAGCAGCTAGGGTTGATTTTCTCGAAAGCGAAGGGAAAGGCGGAGGACAGAGAACGAAGGAAGGAAGAAATAGGAATAGGAACGAGGGAAGCAAGCGAGGAAGGGAAGAAGGGAACAAGGAAGGAATGAAGGAGGACCATATCCCTCGAAGGTTTCTGTTGTATCTGCAAAGGACCCTTCCTTCCACCTAAACCACAGTATAGAGTTTTCAAAACCCACCAAACTGCGAAGTGTCTGTTGCCATACACGACTATCTCCACTGTAGGTACTTCTGTATACTGTGTTCTGTAGGGTTCTGGCTCTGCTGCTTCGGGGCTTTGAAATTGTTTAACAATTCCTCGAGCCGACCGTTTCTCATACCACTACCACGCCTATGCCTTTGGGTGATTCAAATTCAATTCCAATTCCGTTCTGGACGAGAAAACCTCTCATTCTACGTACCTCAAATATGTAGTACCTATACCTACCCTTGCCCAGTTATATATAACATCAGGCATTCTGTCTCGGCCCAGGGAATCGTCAGACCTCTGCACATTTTTTTTTTTCTGGAACTAACCGAGACTTTGGATCGGGGACATCGTATGAAAAAAAAAAACACATCGTGAAAAATCCAAATTCGTAAATTTTCTAACACATCAGCTCTGTCAGGTTTTAACCCATATCAGCTCCGTGATAATTCTCGAAATATTCGTTCGCTAATATATGACGAAAAAAACCCTAGAAAAACCGAAAAAAAAAAAACTGGGGGAAAAAACGAACCCGAAAACATAAATAAAATCCAGTTGCAGCTGTAAATTAACGCTGACTGGCACATCTCACGCGGAGTTGTACCGGTAGCTATAGGTAGTATTAAAAGTAGACGTCTCTAGGTAGGTACAATTCACCTATACGACCATAGTATACATTTATACCTTACACACCCTCGTTGCAGTTTGGCTCGAGGTAGGTTTTAGCCCCTGCAAGAGATGCAAGAGAGAGAGAGAGAGAGAATTAGAGCTCAGCTCTCTCGCTCGCGTAAAATCCCGACATGAGAAAGCAAGTGCACGCCAAACACAATTTATACGAACCATTTATACTGTACATATATACTTCTGAGAGAGTTTGGCGGGTGGCGGAGGGGGAGGGGGATGGGGGAGGTGTGGGAAAGGGAGTTCGTGGCGGTGAATAAGGTAAAACCTTACTGCAGTTTACAGGTATATATAGGTATATATATATATATGTATATATTTGTCTATGTATATGTGTATAATGCACCGAGAATATTAACGATCGTGACTAAAAAATGAACAAATAAAAGAAGAGAAAGAGAAAAAAAAATCAAAATAGAAAGATAATCGCTTGCCGAAGCCCGCGGACCGGTCTCAAAATTTGTTAAATGAACGATATAGTTTTCAAAAAAAAAATAAAAATAAAAATTTTTTCAAAAGAAAAAAATCCTAACGACTGTTCGCTTGAGATTGAAAAAAAAAAAAAAAAAAAAAAAAAATAATAATGAAAAACTGTTTCGAAACACTGCTTTTTGATTTTTTTTTTTTTTTTTTTTTTTTCCTCCTCCTCGATTTTCGATTTTGTACAATTTTTTCGCGCGGTGTTGTTACCTAAAAAATTTGAAGGACGAAGAATTTTGAACATTTTTTTTTCCGAAAATTTTTATCTTGCGAACCGTTCGACTTGGAGATAAAAATTTTGAAAACAATCAAAGAAGCTGGTTTCGATATGAGTACTAAAAGAGGAAAAAAAAAATCAGCCAAATCAGAAATACTGAAGGTCAGGGGTTGTCGATTTGGCATGGAACGCCCCATATAGTTAGGTGGTTATATTGCGCTTGTGGGTATATTTGAAAGAAATATATAACGGGATCGAAAGGGATACAGTATATCTAGGTACGTATGTATGTATTTATGTATGTAAATATGTGTACATACATATATGTATTTGGCCATGCGCAAATATATCTCAATTACGAATGTTTACATTTTGAATGGGGTATATATACCTATATACATATATGTATGTACTAGCGTGTGTATAAGGAGTTTATGAGATATTATGATGTTGTGCGACACGACGAAACGACGAAACGCACCCCTCTTAACCCTCGCGGTAGGGTACCTTTCCTACCTTTCCTACCCACCGTCTACCTATATGCATACCATAGCATGCATAGTGGGTACCGTGTTCCATTCAAACGACGTGTATACCTACGACATACATATATATATACACATGTACATACATACATAAATGAATACATACATGTATAGATAACGTCGTGTGGAACTCTCGTAAGGCGTAAATGTATATTTCTACGTAAAAGCATTTATTTTGCGTGTATACAGTGAGTACCTGTACTGTACATACCTAAGTATACATCATATATACATATACCTGCTAAATATATATGAATCTACGTACACGGTGACTCGAACGAAACTTCATAACGTCACGTTTTTGGATTATCGTAAAAACGAGCTGCAAGTAGTAGTTTTCCCCTTCTAGTGCGGTAAAGCGCTACTTTCCGCCCTAGAGCTCACCTACTTTCCGCCCTAGAGCGTAAAATAGCCACTTTCCGCCCGGCTTACAGTTAGGACAAAGAATTCACTCAAATTTGTCAATTTTTTTATTTATTGCTGATCGATTATCGATAATCGATAAATATATCTGCGGTATCGTTGATGATGGTGATCGCGATCATCTCTCTATGCCAGTGTACGGTGATGTATGTATGTACACGATTATATACATCTCTACAGGGTTAATTACTGTCACGGCTATTATATATGTATAGACGGGAACCTGTGTATATGTATATATAGGTACGCCAATTTAATTAGCTTCCGTTTCCGCCTGTTCTTGTTGCCTCACTGTGCGTTGTTGTATACAGCAGGTAGGTGCTCGAGTCGTACAGACCTGCCCACGTCGACATCTACCTAGGGTATATACCTACTCGTTATTATTTCTCATAATAACTTGACTACGCCTGAATAAATTCCATTTTCACCTTAACTGTATACAAAACCCCCAGCCGTTGCCCCCTAGCTCTCGCTCTTTCCCTTCCTCCGACGAGAAAAGCAAAGTATCCTTGTTTTCGTTACAGCGTCAAGTTGTTTCGTGAATTGTTATAATTTTTTTTTTTTTTTTTCTTCTTTTTTCTGATTTTTTGTTTCGGTTCTTTGATTTTTATCGAATTGAATGGACGGGGGAGGATCATCTTTTTTTCTTTATAATGATCTAGAATTTATATGTAAGTAGGTAGATATATCAGATCATTGAAAGGGAAAATCACTTTTTTTTCTGGAATTTTGCCACTCCGTCACTCCGGCCGTGGTTAGTATAGACGTAAACGTATAGAATCGCAGCACGATTTCAATACACGTCACGGACCTAAGGACGATCATAAATCCTTGTCCGAGTTCTAAAAGGGTTTAAAATATATTATTTCTATTCCCAGAAAAACGGATGTTATTTTTTATTTTATTATTTCCACTTCTTCTTCTTCTGCTTCTCCCTGTATACTTCTTCCTTTTTCTTCTTTTTTTTTTTTTTTTATTCGCCCTCTTTTCGTTTGACGTCTTTTTTATTTCTTCATGTCACAAGGATCGAGTCCCAGCTCCTGTACATCTCGGGGATCGCGGGGGGGAATATAGATACTACCTATAGGTCATAATCTCGATCATTTTTCTTACTACCCTCGATTTATTTCAGAGTTAAAGTTCATTCATTTTCATTCCCATTCTCTTCTGTCTTTTTCATTTTTATTTATTTTTTTTTTTTTTGTACTTCACTTTATCTTATTTCATTTTACTTTTTTTTCACATAGGTATATAAGGCGATTATGTACAGTCGCGTATAGGTATGGGTGTACAGGGTCGTCCTTAAATTAATTTTATTCGAATTTTAGAGGTCCTCTTTTCATGGGTAAAAATGGGGGTCCAAAATAAATATGAAAAAAAAAAAAAAAATCTCATTTCAATGAGATATCTAATACACTTGATTGAGGTGAGAATTAGTGGGCCAAGTTACAGATTTTTCGGAACGATACTACGAAATTCTTCTGCCTTTAGATATACATATAGGTATATGTACTTGCATACAGGCTTGTGCCTTCAGCTGTTTTTACTGCTTGTATTTCTCGAGCAAACAGCTGCTCCCGGATGGATGTTGGATTGTAGTCAAGAAGGGTAGAAAAAAAAAAAAAAGAAAAAAAATCTTCAAGTTCCTCTTTTCATCTCTTCTCTTCTCTTCAAACGAGGGATAAGGAAGAAAAAAAATAAATAAATAAAAAATCGCAACCAACCCCGTGCCTACCCCATCTACCCCTATACCGCTACTATCTTCCCAACGTTTCACGTTTATCTCGTGGACAAGGGAGGAGTATAAAGAAAAAAAAAAAAAAGAAAAAAAGACGGTGTAGAAAAAAAACGAGATGAAACAAACAAAAAAAAAGAAACAGAACGAAACTTTTATTCAACGTTATTAACTCGAGCTTGTACAACTGTTGAGAAGCAGAAGAAGAAGAAAAGGGCAAAAAAAAAAAACGAACAGAAACGAAAAATCGTCTTTGACGCTCCGGATATTTTAATACTTTCGTTATCATTTTTTGTAATTTTTTTTCGTCCATTTTTTGATTTTCTTTTTTCTTTTATACGAGCAAGATACTCGAATTTCGAGTATTTAAAATTGAAATCTGCGGAATTAAAGAGATATAGGAGCGAGAGAAAGGAATTAGGGTGAGAAACAAAAACAAAAACGAAAAAAAAAACCCAGAGATTTAAATCTGAAATAAATAAATGAATGAAAAAAAGAGAGAAAGAGAGAAAGAGAGACGAGTGAAAGAAAAAGAAAATGAAAAAGAGGAAAATGGAAAAAGGAAAAACTGTGATCGAAATTCATTTATGCAGGCTCCGCGCGTTTCGTCGTCGCTTTAAAGATATCGATAACCGCGAGACTTTTTGGTAGGTATATATATACGTATAGTAAGTATATATATATATATATATATACATATACCTATACAGGTATATACACGTACATACATAGCCCGTAGGTACGTAGGCGGTATATCTATAGATTCATTCGGTATGAGGTCTTCCGGTATAGGTTGGTTGGTTGGTTGGTCCTGGTGGGTGCTTGATTTGCGTATTTTAAACGCAATTTCATCCCTACTGCCATCCATGACGTTCCTTAAGAGGGCACTAAGTATTATTCAAATCGGATATAGAGAGCGAGCGAGCGAGCGAGCGAGCGAGCGAATATCTTTCCATACCCATTTATATTCCTCGATGGGATGGATGTATACCGTGTATAGATATATAGATATATATATATATACGTATATATATGCCAACTCCTTCCACACAGCGAGCTTTTCGATATATTCATTCCGATTTTCCATACGCTCGCGTAACATCCGCGAAAGAAAAACTGAGGAAAAAAGAGTATATAGAAAAAGGAAAAACTAGAAAAAGAAAACGAAGATGAAGAAGAAAGAAATCAAAAAAAACAAAAACGGAAATAAAATAGAGGTAACTTTTACCAACCACTGAAATACAAACGCTCGATCAATCCTGTATATGACGTATATATTTGAGTTACAAGAGAATTCAGAAATTATTATAGTCTTACCGTTTTTTTTAATATTCTTGAATATTCCTAAGAAAAAAATTTTTTTTCTCCATAATTTCGATCATTTTGAAGATTTTTGTTTTTTCACCACGATGGAATCATTTTTTTTCTATATTTTTTTTTGTTTGATTTTTAAAATTTTGCACGTATTTTTAATCGACGAAAATTGATGTACAAACGTTTTGAAAAAATGTCAAAACAATTCCTTAATGTTTCAGAATCTGTCAAAAAAAAAAAATAAATAAATAAAAATGTCTTCGAATCATATAAAAGGTGAAATTTAATTTTTCGTGCCTTTTTTTTTTTTTTTTTTCCTTCATCACATTTTCAAGAAAAATAGCGAACAAATTTTCTTTCAACTTCTACATATGATTTCCACACGTTTGTTACATGGTCGAAAATATATGTATCAATGAATTTTTGGTTGATATTTGGAAAACGTTTGAACATCGATTTTCATCGATCCAAAATTTTCGAAGTGTTCTAAAAAAAAAAAAAAAAAAAATAGAAAGAAGAAGAAGAAGAAGAAGAAAGAAAGAAAAAACGAGCCTCCGTCGTGTCGGAAAATTTCTTAAAATGATCGCGTAATTGGAAATAAAAAATTATTGTGAATTTTTCCAGAATTTTCCCCATTCATATATTTTCATTTATTTTCTTTACTTTTCACAAATTTTTCTCATCTTTTATACACAGATATTGTCCTCCCGCATTTACACTCGGTGAATGGAAGACAAAAAAAATAAAAACGAATCGAAAAAAGAAAAGAATTTTTTAAAAATCGACAATACGGTATATTACAAAATTTTTCCTTCCGTTATATTATTATCATCATCATACGATAAATAAAGAATGAAAAATTTTGTCATGTAATACATAATATATAGGCATGTACAATGTACATAGAGGAAGCTGTGATATCAGAGCCCGTTCCTTCCTCTTATTTTTTTTTCCATTTTTTTTTATTACATTCTTTAACTTTTCCCTCGTTTTTTTTTTTTAAATCCTAAAGAACCCCAAAGTTTAAGGACTCCGCGGTGGTGTCACTATATAAGCGACTTAGAACTTTCTCCTACCCTCAATCCCCCTACTGCAGTCTCTCCCTCTCGTTCGTCGTCTTTCTCCTTCTATTGTATAGAATTAAGTCAAGTCGCCCTCAAAAAAAAAAAAAAAAAAAAAAAAAAAAAATTTTTTTTTTTATTTTCGGCGGGAGTTTTGTTCAAAGAACTTTATAATTTTTTTTTTTTTTTTTTTTCGTTTTTTATTTCTCTTTCATTTTTTTTTTTTTTTCTTCCACGCTCATCCGGGGTTTCCTTCTTTCCAACCATCTACCCTATATAGTTCTCAACCTTTGCACTCATCCTCCCGTTAGTCTCCAATTTATTCCTCTCCTCTTTTCTCGTCGAAGTTACCCCGCACAATTTTTATTTTTTTTTCCTGGTTCTTTTGGGTTTTTTTTTTTTTTTCCTTTTTTAAATTCGCTTAAAAGTCAGGTGCCTCCCGAGACGCGAGTATAACCTTATATACCTACTGCACGATATTATATTATATACAACGCCCTGCAGCTTGGCAGTGTAACAAATAAAATAATTTTTTATTTCATTTTTTTTTTTTTTGCTCTTGAACGTATACATTTTCACATCGCGCATCGCGCATACATGTAGAAATATACGTATATCCGCAGACGTGTTATACAAGGGTACATATGTATGTATAGAAACCTTTATGACGCACGTATGAAAGAAAAAAAGAGAATGAGAAGAGAAAAAAAACAGGGGAAAGAAAAAAAGAAAAAGAAAAACATATATTCAGGAAAAGATTCTTCCCGTTCGTATCTGCCCTTTACACATATTTACTATTTAGGTGTATGTACGTACATAAACGTATATACCCAAATTCTATATATAAATTATATTAAATATGTTTTTTAAAAATTATATTAAATATATATTCCCAAGGGTAAGTGTAATCTAACGCGGCGTGCCTGCAGGAATTTGAATTCTATTTTACGAGACGGTTAAAAAGAGAGAGAGAGAGAGAGAGAGAGAGAGAGAGAGAGAGAGAGAGAGAGAGAGAGAGAGAGAGAGAGAAAAAGATGAGAAAAAAAAAGAAAAAATTGAATTAAAATTCAATTAGATGAAGTATTTCGTTGATGGAAATTTTTTTTTTCATCAATTTACATTCATCATTTCGCGGTGATCGTGATAATAGAGAAAAGTTATAGACCTAATAGCTGCATGGTTCAGCTGGAATATATAAGATAATAAATTTATACGACGCTTATTCTCACATTTCCAAAAATTTTTCGTTTCTCGTAACCTTGAAAATATATTTTTTTTTTTTTTGTTTTTTTCATTCGTATAATTTTGATCAAAATTTATTGAAAAAAATTTTGGATTTTGAGACACTTTTTTTGAAAACGGTCAAGAATTATACTCGATTTTTTTTTTCTGCGGTAGAGACAAATTTGTAAAAATAAAATTAAAAAATAGGAGGGAAATCATTTTCCATTTGCTAATTAAAACCGCTTTTTATAATATCCAATTAGCTTATAGCTCCTAATATATTATAACGGGGGATTTTATTCTCCCTCTCTCTTTCCCTCTATTTGACACGGAATAAATATTTGAAAAAGAAATTATTCATCGTGTTAGAGGTCGATGTTGTTATTTATTTGGTTAAGATATCTGCTGCAGGATAAGAGGATAGAAAGCCTCTAGGCTAGAGGATAAGAAAGTTAATTTCGATAACGAAGTACGAATTACAAATTACGAATTGCGAATTCGTGAATTACTTATACCATTCTTCAATCCCGCGTCTCTCTGTTCAGAACGGCTAATTCATTCTCGTCTTATTCTTTTTCCTTTTCCTTTTCTTCTTCTTCTTCTGCATCGTCGTCTTAGTCTTCGTCTTCTCTACATCGTGGCTCACGTCCAAAGACAGAAGAGACCCTACCCGCCTTAATTAGTTACATTAATATGGATAAGCCTGCGAGAAACCTGAGATTTGCATTTTCCGAGGATGGGTCTTCAGGTGATTCTGAGACTCGGTCACGCGCCCTTAATTTACACTCAGACTGACGCAGAGTCAGACAAACAACGTGCAGTATGGGGGTACGTATGTACCTCTCTTTACGTATCCAGACTCAAAGTGACAATAAAAATCTAATCCCCCTCATGAAAAGTCTAATTGAAACTCAAGGTTTTCAGAGAAATTCTAAACACTGATACAAAATCGAAGAATTTTCACATTTTGATAAAACACGATTTTTTACTGATCGAAGTATCATCGAGATTCAAAAATTCTTTGGTTCCGGATCTTCAACTACATTTTTTTTTTTTTTTTTTTCTCATATATTTGGAAACATTTTGGCCAATGGGAAGCATCAGAATTTTAATACGTCAAAATCAAGACCCACCCTATGAATAAAATGAATTTTTTTTTTTTCTACTCAAAAATGAATCTTGATTTCTGATTCTAAATTCTTATTTATTTATTTTTTTCCCGCCATATGCACGACGGTTACAGTGAAATTTTTTTTTCTTGGCAAAATTTGGGGAAAAAGACAACTACGAAGACCGAGAAAAAAGGGGTATAAATTTGGAAATTTTCCACACGTAGTAACGGTCGGGGCTGTGTCGGCGTTCGTTATTAGTTTCAGATACTCAGCCGGGTAGGTATATGGTGTAGTACGTGTACCATAATGTAAGTCTGTTCACCAGCTTTGTGTGTTCTTATAGACATAGAGAGAGGATACGAACAGAAAACGGTGTATAGACTGAAGAGTAAAGAAAATAGAGAAATAAATGAAAAAAAAAAGTAGAAAAAAAGGGTAAAAAGTCGATCCGCAGAGGCTAGAAGAGAGGATAAAAATTCAGGCTGGACAGTCGGACTGTCCCTACCCCTACCCAACCCTAGTCTGTCCTATCCTCAACCCCTGTTGCAATTGTGATTGTACAAAGAGTGGAAAAACCAATTTACTTGATTTAGAGAGGACAGAAACAAGTTGCCTGCAGGATTCCGCAACGTGACACAAACGTACAGCTATACGTTACACATATACATATAGATGTTTGTGTATATACACATATGTACCTTATATACGGTTAGAAAAATCAGGTAAACTCTAGAGAAAAATCTTACAACGATATACGTTATATTCTCTGTATTATAGAACCTTCTTGTTTCTCTGTATATTTTCTATGGGGAAACTGGAAACGAGTCGACGCAAATACAGATGAAATTTTTAAAATTACCTCAGAGAATCGTATATACGTAATTTACAGGAATACTGTCGACAGCAAAAGAAAAAAATTTTGGAAACGTTGATTATTTTGTTGTTTTGGCTTTTTGGATCGTAGAAAGGAATCGTTCGAATTTAACATTAAGACAAGGCATTTTTTTTTTTTTTTTTCTCATAGGATTTTTGATCGAGTTGATGGGCTCGAAAAATTGCCATAGGTTGTCCTTTGGTTTGAACGGCAGCTTTCGAGAGCCAAAAAAAGAAGTAGAAAATTTGATTTTCAATTCTTGAATGTCAACCTACATTCTTCACACACTCGACAGTAATTCCGGTGATTACGCGAGCTTTTGGGGCGATGAAAAGTACCTACCGTGCGGAAAACCGTATTTTACGCCTTGTTTTCTCTAATAACCGGATTAAAGAGCGCTAAAGGAGAATTTTGGTCCCTTATATACGTAGATATATGTATGTAAAAAATATATACATATACGGGTAACGATTTGCAGATTGGCTGCAACTTTCGGAGTCTTGTAAATCCCTTCTGAAAGGGATATTAAGCCTCGGTCCTTCCTTCCTCGCTCGCACTTTCTTCTTGTATTTTACCTCTTTTATACTTTCATACTTTGATCCCATTTTTTTTTCTTTTTTTTTCCCTTTTTTCTTACTCATTTTATTCGTTATTCCATTTCTTCACCTATTTTTCGAAGTTGTATGTATGTATGTATGTACATATATATAAGCTTTCCTAGATTAAGTGTAATAAAGAAAAGCGTATTATATATATGTATATAGGTATGTATATATACCAATTTCTACACCCATATAATATACGAGGAAATAGAATTGAACGGAGAGAAATAGTCGCACCCAATTCGACACCCTAGTCTCTCTAAATCTTAATTCTACCCGTAAACCTGAACTACCCTAATTCTCAAGCTCAACAGAGCTGTTAAAAGATACGGGAGAAAATACAGCAGATACACACACATTTATGTCTTAAGGGAACCAGTACAGCTCGGTTTTGGAAATTAGGAGTACTCCAAAATGCATTTATTGCTCAGCCAAGGTTTATTTCACATAGAAAAAAAAAAAAATTTCTTTGAAAACCTTTGTCGTAAGGTTTTAGGCACATCGTTGTTCCGATTAAGGTCGTTGAGGGCTAATTTTGTTCAGAAAAGAAATCCTCATCGTGTGAACGAGGGAATTTTTTTACAATTTCGTGTTGGCCAAGTTATTTGCAAATTAGTGGCCTAAATATTGGAAATTTTTGATAATTGACCGTAACTTTTCACGTGAATTTTTTTTCACCGATCCCTACGTTCGTAAGATGTAGAATTGCTGTCCGAAGAAAGCAAGACCTTGAGAGGTTGAATTGGACCAACGATGTGCCCAAAACCTTACGACAAAGTTTTTCGAAGAAAATTTTTTTTCGATGTGAAATAAACTTTGGTCGACAAATGAATAAATTTTGGAGTGCTCCAAATTTTTTTTGTTTGCTGGGAAACTGTTCAGAGTTATCGGATCGGGGTCTGTTGTAGTTTGACCATTTTTATGATTGAAAAAATTCGTCAAACGGTGGAGTTATGGCGTCCTGAAGAGACAGCCTTCTGAAAAATCGTACGAAACGGTATTTCAGGATTTTTTTTCTTCGCCAAAAAATCATCTGAAGTAAAGAAAAAAAAATCAAGTGGATTATTAAAATCGAAAGTTCCTAAAATGTACGTTTTTAATTACAACAGACCCCCGATCCGATAACTCCGAAAGTTTCCCAGAAAAAAAAAAAAAACGAAAAAAAAAAAAGGAAAATCACCTTATTTCGATCCTGCTAGGTTTACCTGCCTCCGTAAGGCTTATTTCGGTACGAATGCAGGGAGAAAAAAAGCAGTAATGGCCCTATGGTAGCTTGTGCTAAAAAAAAGAAGTATTCAACCCGCGACCATTTACATCCCCCCGGTATCAATCACGATCTCTTTTCTTTACCTTTTTTTCTTTTTCCTTTCTTTCTCGTTTAGTTTTATTCTTCTTCTTCTTCTTTCATTTTACTTGTTTTTTTTTTTTTTTTTTTCGCTTTTGTTTTAACAGGGAGGAATATATCGACGACTTTATACTAAATCGAGGGGAAACTATTTTGGAATTTAACGATTATTGCATCTGAGAAGAAAAAAAAAATAAAATAAAATAAAAATACAAAGTAGAAGAAGAAGAAGAAAAAAAAGACGAAGGAACTCGAAAGTTTTCAAAAATTAAGGAAACGGAGAGAAAAAGAAAGAGATAAAAAGAACGAAAAAAAAAAAACATCTGAATAAAATAGCATCGGAATTAGATTCGATATTTAGATTCAAACATTCGACGACGTCGACGACGACGACGACGACGAGGACGACGAGGACGACGACGAGGACGATTTTGTATTCAAGAGGAGTAAAACCGGCGCGCAAATCGACGCGACGCTTTTAGAAACGACATTTTTATGATTCTTTCCCAATGGATTCTTTTTCTTTCTTTTTCTTTTTTCCAAGCCGAATAAAACTTTTTCCTCATAGCCCCGTTTATACCAAATACCTAGATATACTTTATGTATACACATACATACATTATACTATACACAAAACTGTATACAAGGCGGACGAAATACGTTTATGTTACGTAAACCTATGTAATACATACATATATTATTATTATTTATTTTTTTACTCCCTTTCTTTCCTCACAGTCGTAATTGTTTTACTCGCCAACACAGACTTTCTATCCTATATATAGGACCATTATTTTATCATTATTTTCAACTTTTTATGATTTTTTTATTTTCCCCATAGATCCAAAACCAAGAACAAAATTGAAAAAACAATAACAAAACCAAAAGCAAAACAGGAAAAACGTACCTTGCTTAATATGAAACCGCGTATTATAGCTTCGATTTGAAAAATATTATTTTCGAAGTGTGTGTGTATCCTGCTCCCTCCCAAAAAAAAAAAAAATTCTCGTTTTCTTTGAAATCCAGCAATTGAAATGCTAAATTATATCACATACGTATTAGGATGGTCCTTATTTACGGTGTTTTTGAAATTTCCTGCGGACAAGGTGGAAAAAGTTTGCAAATAAATTCAAAAGAAAAAGTACGCTAAACTTGGAGTCTCTAGGTCAACTCAAAGTACTGCCTACAAGGCAGTGAAATTTGGCATACGTCTTCCCTACAGGGATAAGGTTTTTTTCTTCCAAAAAATCGCCCAATTTTTTGTTGAATACCTATGACTATAGGAAAGACGTATACCAAATTTCAGATTTTTCGAAACACTATTAAGGCAGAAAAAAATAAAAATAATGCAGTGAGCCCGAATTTCCATGTAAATCAAATCGGAAAATTCGCTGTCTTGTAGACAGTACTTTTGAGTTGACCTACAGACTCCAAGATTTGGGTACTTTTTTTTTTGAATTTATTTGCAAGCTTTTTCCACCTTGTCCGCAGGAAATTTCAAAAACACCGTAAATACGGACCACCCTAATACGTATATAAAATAATAATAAAATCAACATTTTTTTGTTTCTTGTTTCGTAGTTCTAACATCGTCGAATAATTTCCAAGATTTAATATTTTTCCAATTTAAAAAAAAAAAAATTTTTTCAACACTTTTTCATTCGTCCTATTTTTTATTTTCATTTTTTCTGGCAGCTCGACATCTGGTTCCCCTAATTATAACGATATAGCCGGGGCATTGCAGCGCCAGGTTTACCTCAGAGCTAAAGAACGTGTACGTAAAGTATATACCTATAGGTATATATAGGTAACGAGTTTCTACCCCGTGGTAAATGTGGGTGGGGGCTCCGGATACTAAAATTCGCAGCCCACATCTCTCTCTCTCTCTCTCTCTCTGTCTCTCTCGCTCACTTGAAGGTGAATTTTTACGCTCGTTCGTTGATTAACGGACCGGATTACGACCCCGATAATAGTTAGCGGTGGAGATTCACACCCTCGCCTCGGCATGGCCTCTCTCCTCTTATTCTCTATACCTACTCGCCGCCAAGTGCCTCCTGCAGGTGCTAAAATCGAACAAGTATAAGTATTAGCTACGCGGTTGACCCGGATAATACAGTATTATATCCCCCTTCGTCTAATCGACGTTTACTCCATCTCTTCGGTTATATATAAGATCATTCATTTAAGCGAACGAAATTTTCTGGGTAGATTCCTCGAGACATTCTGAGAATAAATTTCCTTTACCAAAAATTCGAGGGACTAATCGTTTCCGAGCTACGGAATATATTAGACGACCAATCGCAGAGCCTACAGCTGACGGAGTCAGGGCCGTGTTAAGAGAATAAAATTAGCAGTCCCCGTGCGTCGCAGATTGTAAAATTTTATTTTTTCGTTTGTCGACGTCACGTACGAAGAATTGAACTAAAATTTTACAGCCTGAGATCCACGGGCACTGTTCATTTTATTCTTTTGACTCGGCCCTGACTTGGCCGGCTCTGTGATTGGTCAGCTAAGATATTCCGTAGCTCGGAAACTATTAGACCCTCGAATTTTTGGTAAAGGGAATTTCGTCTTAGAATGCCTCGAGGAATCTACCCTCGAAATTTGGTGCGCTTAACCTGAATTACGTTGTATACATACACCTGCATAATTTTTTTTTTTCAATATTTATAGCTAATTTTCATCAATTTTCAATAAAATAAAAATTTCTTTCACCGACAAGTGATGAAAAATAAATTAAATCACGTTATCTTGCTTTTTACTTTTAACTTTTAACTTTATTTCCGCCTTTCTTTATTTCCTTCTTCCTTTTTCGAAAAACTTTGATCTCGCATCTGTGTAAAGTTCGTTTTTTTTTCTTTATCTTTGTTTCCCTGTTTTTTTTTTCAAAATTTCCTTCTATCTTGAAAGAAGATCTGATTTTCTTTTTTCTTCTTGTCTTTTTTGTTTAACCTTTTCTATATACAATATACATACATAGATGCGTATATATATACGTTATATAGCACACAAATATATAGGCGAAAAGCTGTACATAGAGTCGCAAGCTTCCGCTTTATCTTCTTCTCTTTCTTCTCATCCTCCGGAGGAAAGGAGAGCCCCAGGGGAGATAATATTAATATCCTTTCGGGGAGGGGGCGGGGGGGGGGGGGGGGGGGGGGCGGTGTTTGTCATCTCCTTGATTTTACCTCGCCCGTTTAATCCCAGCCCTTGGCGGCTATATCCAACGAGGAGACGAGACGAGACAAGACAAGACAAGACAAGTCGAGTCGAGACGAGACGAAATTGGGCAGCAGCGGTAAAGTATATGAGACGATAAGATAGGGGGGGTTTACAGAAGCAGCGAGTTTACCGGTGACAGATTTTGACGATAGATTAATTGATTATTATTATTATTATTAAACTTGTGATGATAGAATATAATCGATCAATCGAAAATAAACAAATTATTATATAGGTTCTACCTTACCGACCGCGATATAAATTCCCCAAAAAAATAATAATAATAATTGGAAAAACGACAAGAAGAGATTTTTTGAAAATTTTCAAACCTAGTTAAACCCTTGAATTATTAATTGAAGGAACCAGTACAGCTTGGTTTTGGAAATTCGGAGTACTCCAAAATGCATTTATATTTTTTAGCCAAAGCTTATTTCACATCAAAAAAAACTTTCTTTGAAAACCTTTGTCGTAAAGTTTTAGGCACATCGTTGTTCCGATTAAGATCGTTGATGGCTAATTTTGTTCAGAAAAGAAATCGTCATCGTGTGAACGAGGGAATTTTTTTTACAATTTCGTGTCGGCCAAGTTATTTGCAAATTAGTAGCCTAAATATTGGAAATTTTTGATAATTGACCGTAACTTTTTACATGAATTTTTTTTTACCGATCCCTACGTCCGTAAGATGTAGAATTGCTGTCCGAAGAAAGCAGGACCTAGAGAGGTTGAATTGGACCAACGATGTGCCTGAAACCTAACGACAAAGTTTTTCGAAGAAATTTTTTTTTTGATGTGAAATAAACTTTGGTTCACAAATAAATGAATTTTGGAGTGCTCCAAATTTCCCAAACCAAGCTGGACTGGTCCCCTTACAAAAATATCCATTCTTTATACCGTGCATTATACAGTCTGCGTTAAATCCTGTTTCTTCTCTTTCCCTGTATAAAAGTATAGGAAAGAAAAAAATTGAAAAAAAAAAAAAAGGAAAAATCAGATTTATTCTGTTTTCTCGTTCCGTATTACAGGGACGATCGAGTACGGGGCGGGTAATTCTGCACCAGTTTCGCTTGATAATGATAAACTGCTTTTCTCCCTGAACGTATTACATATATACATGCATATACCTATCCACTGTATGTATAGGTATATATAATCCACCTTGTCTTTCTGTCTTTCTGTCCCTCTGCTCTCTCTGCTCTCTAACTGCTGCTCCTGCTCCTGGGGTTTGTTGAATAAATGTTTGAATTTAAGTTGAACGTCGTATATATAAGTATAAGGGGGTTAAAGTTACCGTGGATTTTATCCCTTGTTAATCTATTCTGTCGTGAGTCAAAATCCCTTTTGCAGAATTGCATGTCGCGTCGTCCCAGCTAGCTAGCAGATATAATTGTTATACAAGGTTATCTGGAGTATATCTATATCTCGACTTGCAGGGTATGCATAATAAAATGGGGTGAAAATTTCCTAACCGTGATTTAATATATTTCCCTAAAATATAGTCTCTCATTAATTTCCTGTTCTTCTTCTTCCTCCTCCTCCTCTTCTTTTTTTATTTATTTTTTTTTGTTCTTTATAAATCGGTTTTGAACTTTTGTATTCTCATTACTTATCTCTTATTCTTTTTTCCTCTTCTTCTGATTCTTCTTTTTCTACTTCTTCTTAAGCCTTTGTCCTTCCCTGGTCCCGCCACTCGCAGTTCGCCCACCCTTAAGCTCGTCACGAGTCAAATTAACATAGGGATGAACATTTCAGTTAAGTCGTAGCATGTTATACCTGACTCCAGCCAGCTCTACCCTTCGTGGTCTAGCCGTGCCCCCGTTTGTAAGGGGATAATGTCAAAAAGGATTTTAGAAGTATAAGAGGATGAAGATTATCGTACCTCTATCCTAAACCTAAACAACTAATTGTCCATCTTCATCCTGATTTACACCTTACACCCTGTACAATTATTGTACGTATACAGCAGCCTGCAGGATGATATAAAACGACAGATACAATATGAAATGTACAGTATGCATCTTTCAATCCTGAATAAGAGAAATAACGACGTAGGGATCAGATTGTTGTAGTATTAACTTTTCACTCGTTGAATTCACGAAGAAAACACATCAGAGCTTTTCTCTTGTAGAGAATTTAGTCATTTTCAAATGGCTGCCGTAGAAAAAGTATCCGTCCGAATTTTTTCAAAAAATTATAGAACATACTTTGAACATTGTAGAATATGTAGCAACATTCAATTTGGAGAAAATCCGATATTAACATGTCTAAAAAAAATCGTGAACATGTGAATGTGCAAAAAATATACTTTTTCAGTAAAATATTCGTAACTTTTTCATTTTTCAATTTTTTTTTCGAAAAATTTCAGGCTAATACTCACGAGATATGGTACTTTGATAAAAAAAAAAAAAAATAGCTTTATAGTAGGGATTTCGAAAAAGGTATTTATTCCATCCAAATACAGATATTTGGCCCCAAAGTTGAAGCTGGGTCAATTTGACCCATGGTGACTGCGGAGGGTTAGAAAAAAAAATGTGTATATATTCTCTTTGAACCATTCTATACATATGTATTATATATCTATATCAGTGGTCGTTGGTTGTATATATTGTAGATGTCACAGGCTCGTTCCTCGCCCACGCATCGTAGGTACTTCTTCACGCAGCTCTGACACGCGTCCTTGTATATGTATGAATGTATCTATGTTGTACATACAAATATATATACATATACATACATACATATATATATATATATATATATATATATATATATATATATATATATATATATATATATATTTATATACATACGGTACGTAGGTGTAGAAGATGGGGGGGACCGATGGGAGCTAGAAATTTGCGCCCGTACCTAGCCTCTGCAAAATTTACAGTTCCCTTGGGAAACTGCTCTCTGGAATATGGGATGAGGAAACACGAGGGTTCTCGGACCCCGTATACATACACGCACACATACACATACATATATCGCTTCGTTTTCTATCCCTATATCTTTTTCTCTCTGTCTCTTTTGCCCGGATCTCTCTCTCTGTCTCTCTTTTTCTCTCTTTCTTTTTGTCTCTCACCGTCAAGATTCAAAAGTTTCCTTATAATCACGGATAAAAATATATACATTAGGGACGTGGGTCAAGTAAACCGACTATTTTTTTTTCAAGAGGCCCTTTCAAACATGTTCTTTATTATCGAATAACAAGCCTCGGAAAATCTGAGAGCTCTTAATTTTAATATTCAGAAATCGCTCATCGAAATTATTCAGACAACATGGGGAACGTTCTCATGTGGCACACTCCGATTTTCATATCTCAAGTACTAATCCACTCAGAAAGATTCTGCATAGCTACTTTTTTTCAAAATTGTACGCTCTACGAAAAAGGTCTCTTGGTCTTTTTCCATAGATGTAGCTGTTTCCAAGTTAATCATTGGCTACTAATAATTGTACTTAACCAACAACGAACTTGGAAATGGTTAGATTTATCGAAAAATATCAAGAGACCTTGTTTGTAGAGCGTTCAATTCCGAACAAAAGTAGCTATGCAGAATCTTTCTGAGTAGATTAGTACTCGAGATATAAAAATCGGAGTGTGCTACAAGAACATTTTCCATATTATTTATATAATAATTGGAAATAGAAAATCGCGACGAGTGATCTTTAAATATTAAAATTAAGAGCTCAGATTTATCGAGGCTTGTGATTTGATCGTGAAGAGCGAGTCTTCGAAAGGGTCTCTAGAAAAAAAAATATATAGTCGGTGTATTTGGCCCACCCCTAAATTATATATATACCTATATAGCTATTATATATTCGATGTTATATAGACTATTATCCTCTTACATGCTAGAGCGGATATAAAATAAATATACATCATTTATACATATAATATATATATATATATGTATGTACGTTTATACGTAGAAAATCCAATTCTGATATTGAAACACTGCACTAATTAGGTACTCGAATTACAATGATAAATTAATTTATAAACTCGTAGCACGGATACATATATACACAAATATATACATACATACATACATACACACCTATACTACATAATATTGAATATTAATTGCTACTCGAACGTGGGGCAGACTCAGCTCTTATGTTATTTTTTTTTCTTCTTCAATTATAATTATTATCTATAATAGATAGAAGCTTGATTAATTATTATCATTATTATCAATATCGTTGTCATTATTTAATCGGAAGAAGTGAAGATGATCGTGAGACTACAACATAATATGTAGGGTATAATATAATATTATAGTTTTTTTTTTTTTTTTTTTTTTTTTCAATTTTTATACAGGCATGTATGTACCATACGTCATATTATATATATACCTATGTATATATACGCTATATACTACACATACATATAGACGATTTGAGGAATTTTTCATTTTCTCCCGTAAAAATATATATTTTTGCTGTTAATTCATCATATCGTTTGGGTTAAACTGCTGCAGGACCCGGTTGTGAGAGAAAGGGAGAGAGAAAAAAAGAGAGAGAGAGAGAGAGAGAGAGAGAGAGAGAGAGAGAGAGAGAGAGAGGGATGGATGGGGGTGGGTGGGCTAGCCTTGTCGAAAAGCTCGTGTCCATTCGGAACTGCCACGAGGCCGGGGCTATTCAGGTTGCAAATTGAAAACATCGATCAAAGCTCGGTCGCGAGCCACGAGCTACTACTGGCTACAGGCCACCGAACCACCGGGACTCAGGTACGAAATTCTCTCGGGGCGATACAACGAATTAAAAAAAAAAAAAGAAGAAAAAATGGGAAACGGAAAAAAAAAGAAAAAAATAAATGAAAACGAAAAAGAAGCAAAATCAAAAAATAAAAAATCTGGAAAATATCTCTGTCCCTACCAGCGGCTACCCCTTTCCAACTTACATACGTACATACATACATACATACATAGGTATATTCATATATATGTAGTACATACTATATATATCTATGTATACATATATATATATATAGCTACACATATTTTGCTGCCAAATTCCCTGCAGCGGCTCGTAAGCTACGAGAGAGGGTCTCTTGGGGTCAGCATTAACCACGTTCGGGCTACACACCGTTTGATAGATGGTTTGAGATCCTCGGAGGTTTTTTTTTTTCTCTATTCCCAACCTCCTGTGAGTCCTTCTCGCGCACGATCATGGAAGTACAAGGTATATAGAAATCCGGGAATAATAATAATAATAGTAACGATAATGATAAGGAATGAGAGAGAAAAATTAATAAATAAATAAGTAAACAAGTATCGAAGAAATATTTTCGGATATACGATGTAATGACAGACGTCTTCGGACGGTTTTTGTACGGGGCATTTCATGCCAACTTGACCACGCTCATTAGACTTGACATTTTATAAATTGTTGAAAATTTTTTAGGTGACTGTGTATACAGTAAGCACCTCGAAATTAAACTTAGTTTCTTTTTTTTTTGCTTTCATGCAAACGTCTTTGAGTTAGAAATATTCAAACCTAATTATTATTATTATTATAGATCCACGTTTTTTTTCTTTTTTTTTTTGGAATTCGTTCTCAAAACGATCGTTCTCGAAAACTTTCTTTTCTCTTTCTTAATTTAGTTCGTTTTGAGATTTTTTTTTTAGTTACAATTAAAATAATTTCCCGTCAACGAAAATTATCGACGTTATTGATAACGTTTTGAAAAATGTCAGAAAAAGTTCAATCAATATTTTCGACTCTGTAACGAACATTTTATCAATTGATCTGCAATATTAATTTTTGTGCTATTCTTTATCGTTTTTCCAAAAAAAAAAAAAAAAAAAAAAAATAGCGTAGGTACAAATTAATTCCACCAGCTACTACGCGATTTGAAAATATTCAATCTAGAGTCAAAAGTATTGAGGAATTTTTTTTTTTATATTTCTAAAACGGTGAAAAATCAGTTTTTGCCCATCAAAACTTTTCAAAATCGCTCACCAAACAAAAAAAAAAAAAAAAACAACAAAAAGAAATCCAAAAAAATAAAATGATCGAAATGAACGAGAAAATTTGTATGAAAGAATATTTTTTAGAATTCTGAAAAAAGCTGGATCTCTAATATATCAGCTTTCAACGTTCCTAACTCGACGACGTTTGCAGGAAAAAAGAAACAAAAAAAAAAGCTGCGGCTTATTTTGAGGCATATATTCACCGTCACCTGAAAAAGTTTCAACAAAAAATTGAAAATGGTCCAGATATTATGTATTCAATTTTGTAAATTTTCTCATTTCTGTTATATGTATATTCAAAATCAGTCATGAATAATAAAATCAAAAAAGATAGAAAACAAAAATCAAATGAGAATAGTCATTCGATTATGGGAAAATTTCTTTGGCGGATATTATCGGAAGTCTGGGGCTTATACATATATACAGTACCCTATATGGAGAATATTATTATGGATTCTGTTAAGGGTGCAGAATACATTCCCTGATTCCGTGATATAATTCGTTCGAAAGCTAGGGACCAGCAGTGAGGAGTAAAAGTAGTAGGTGGTCGGTGGGTTGTGGAGGGAGTAGTGACCGGCCTCCAATAACAATGGGGATAACGGGATAACGGGCCAATATCATCCCCTAATACTAGGCTCCTCGGTCCGTTATCTTAGCAATCTCGTATAGCCCGGCACTCCACGGGTCTTCTTCTCCTCTCCTCTTTTCTTTTCTATTCTTGTTTTTTTTTTTTTCGTTCCCTTTTTTCTTACCCCCTTTTTTTTCTCCCCCCCCCCCCCCCCCTCTCCTCTTTTCTTGCCTCATTTCTTTCGGCAAAGCTTCTTTCCCTCCCGCAATAGAGAACGACCCTGAAGATAGCTACGCGGTCCTTCTCTCCTGCGTGTATAGGCGAAGAGAATCGAATATCCCCGGGGCACGACAACGCGTATGGGGTAGTCGCTGTATACCTTGTATGTTACATACCTTATATACATATACTTATAGGTGTATATATATATATGTGTACCGTGAAAGAGTAGAAGAGGATTTTTATATTTTTTTTTTCTTTTTTATCTTCAATTTGGAGGCCCTAGCGATTTGACAAAATGAAATGAAAAGAAAAAAGAATAAAAAAATGAAAACTTTCAATCCTTTTCTGCGAATACATAAGTATATGTATATGTGTATATAGGGTATATAGAGAAAAAAGAAGAGTGAAGAGAAAGAATCAAAAAAAAATCAGTAAACGGTTTTTCGGTTTTCATCTTTCCTTTTGTATATACGTTTTTTTTCTTTTTTTCTTTATTTTTTCCTTCTCTTCTCTTCTCTCTTCTACCCTCAACTTTTCATCGAATATAATACGTATAATGAAAAGTACCTACCGTGAAAAATATTCTTTTGTACCTCCGGTTTTCTCACACAGGGAGAGAACGAGAGAGAGAGAAAAAAAAAAGGAAGAAAAAAATGAGAGAGAAAATATTCAGAATCAATTTTCTCAGGAAATGAAGATTCGCTCACCCCTATATAGTATACGGTTAGGCATCTTTCGAAGGGAAAAAAAAAACTATGAGGGAGGATCCTCTTCCTCGTTCGGTATTAGTAGTATAAGACGCGGCATCAGGTATATTATGAAAATGGTATATAACATTCGGCTATCTAAGGGGGTGGGGGTATATATCCCCCAAAAAAATTCCATGGTATATAATACGTATACTATACGTAAGTATATATGTATATATAGCTGCCTTATATACATATATACCTACAGCTACACTCCGCGCGATTACCACAAAAACGAGATTCGCGTTAGTCGCGATTTGCTCGACCGTAAGCGAATATTGGAAAAGGGTTGATGTATGCGGGATATGGGTGTATATAGAGGTATATATATATATATACGGTTTCGTTCGTATCATATCGGTCGAGCAAGAAACTGCGTGTCCGGTGAACGGAGAAATTTCGAAGGGTATATGTATCTACATATATATGTATATATATAGATAGATATATATATATATATATGGACGGTATAGATATCCACGATCTATCGTCTATATCGTACGAGAGATTTATGTCGTTACCGCGCATTTCCATCTGCGACTGATTTTTTTTTTTTTTTTTTTCCAGTAATCGTATATATATCTTATATACCTATATATGTACCTATGTATAATAATCTCCGGGCTGGACACTCGAGAAGTATAAAAACTTATAAAAGCTACATGCACCATTTTTTACCCAAACTTTCTGTTCTTCTATTTTCTTTTTTTTCTTTTTTTTCTTCGTATTCCTCGAAACTGGCCACCGAAATTTTTCGATTCATTTTTCTATCTCGTACTTTATATATACATATACTATATATATATATTTTTTTTTTTTTTTTTTTCTCAAATTATTGAACTAACTGTAACGATAAAAAATGACAATGATATTTTTTTCTCATTATATGTTTACAGAATTTTTTGAAAAGTCAAGATTTCCTCGAATTATGAGGTGGATATGGATTTGGATAGCGGTCATCGCTACGCAGCTACCAAACGCGACACCGTGGAAGACGGATCGTAGTAAGCCATGTACAGTATCATTAACTAACACCCTCTAACAGTTGACTAATCTATATAGAGTAGAGGTATATGATATAAATTAACAGTGATTTATTTTTTGGTATTCAAAATTTGGTAATCTATTACCATATTAAAGAGAGAAATAGAAATAGAAATAGGTAGTTTATTATTTGTTATAAATATTTTTGCAAATTGCTAAGAGAGAGAGAGAGAGAGAGAAAAGGATGATTTTAATTGATTGGAGAAAAATATGATTGAATTGGTATAGTCACATTCGAATTTATTATACGAGACGTATACATATACTGCGATGTGAGAAGAAAAGAAAAGAAAAGAAAAAAATTAACCACGAAGCGTCAAAAATCGTGTATATATACATACGTTATCAAAATTTGAAAATTCTTTGCCTTTAGGATAGGACTTAGAATTTACATAGGAACCTGGGGCTTTGGCAAGAAATTATTTCTACGTATTTGCACGGGATCAACATATTATTTGGCCAATCGGAGCATGAAAATTCGAATATGACCAAATTAACGACCACATCCCTAGACTAAAAAATACTAACGATATAAATTCAGATCCAACTTGAGAGAAAATGTATATATATATATATATTTTTTTTTTCAATCATCGTATCAGATAAATTGCTAATATATTTTGAGATTTTTGGAAACGATGATCTGCAGCGATATTATTTTCTTTTATACAATGACGAATAATAATTGCCTCCTTTGTCGAATGAAACTAATAATTTTCATTTCTTGATCTCGATGAAAAAAAAAAGATACAAAAAAAATTTTATAAATTTTTGCGGATCAAAAAATTTCTTTTCTTCAATCTTTTCCTTCTAATTTTTATTGTACTGGACTATATATCTATGAAATGAAATGAAATGAAATGAAATGAAATCGAATCTGATTAGTATAAAAAATTTAAATTCCGATTATTTATTCGTCTATAAATATTAACTTCGAATTCAAATTCAAATAAGAAAAACGAGAAAAAAAAAAACTCGTTTATCATTATTTAATATAATTGTGTAAAATTTTTACAGGGCCGAGATTATACGGCGATAGAATACCAACGAAAGTATTAATACCGTCGACAAAAAAAGTTCAAAAGAAGATAGTACTGTACCACAACTTTTTTAGAACTCACGTTACACCACCGGCAGCTAATATGTTGGCAATGGTAAGCTGGATTAATAACACGTACACCTTATTAATTGATGGCCAAGTCGGTTCATCAGAGTCACGAAACAAAAAAAACCAAAAAAAAAAAAAAAAAAATTAATTGATGAACATCGAAATAATTCAATAAATGACAAAAAAAAATTATGAGATGTTCCACCCCGTTCCAAAAAAATCATAATTTTTTCTTATCACACAAATATATCGAAAGAATTTCATGTGAATTTTTTCAGAATTTTTGGATCGCATTTTTTGAGTTTTTCCAAATTCCAACTTTTTTTTTCTACGACCCTATATCTGTATTTCAAAAGTATAAGATCGTACAAGAAAATTTATGAGACAAAAAAGATGCAGTTTCGAATCAACTTTCTGAAAAAAAATTTCGTTGGGAATTTCTCGAATCCCAAAAATACCAATTTTTATCAACAATACACCAAAAAATATTTTTTTTTTCGACCAATACGTCACTTTTCATTTGCCTCAAAAATTTACAATAAATACTCTCAAGTGTTTACAGCAATCATATATTTTTTTTAAGATGGTTGGCTCAATAGTTTAGAAGCTATATTTATTATATATGCCTGATATGCTTTATTAATTCTTTTTTTTTGTTTTAAAAAAAATATATATGTCTCTAAAAATTTTGAAATAATTTGGGTGTATTAGCTGTTCGAGTGAAATAATTTGAGTGTATATATAACCTTGAGGTATAAAACAATTTTAGAAACTCTGAACCGTGCGTATATGTATAGTATATAGGTAGGTATATATTATATTATATTATATCATATTATATACGAGATGGGAAACATTTGTAAACAGTTGTTGGTCTTTTCCCCCTCCTGCAGTTTGTTTCAGCTTATAAATTATGCATGAACGTAACATGTATATAATATTATATTACAATATAAAAATTATATTACATATATACAGCTATATACGATTATTATAATTATTTATGTTTTTTCGTGCAACGAATTATAATTTTATATACACGATGATATATAATAAATATCATTATTCCGCGATGTTCGTCGTCGTTATATTTAAATATTCTTTTTTTTAGCTCCATTCATTCATTCATTTTTTTTTTTTTTTTTATTTTCGAATTTAATTCAAGGATATAATTACAAATTTCAAATTCTACGAAAATTTCCTGTTTTTTTTTAATACTATTTTTACCCAAACAGCCTGTGAGCCCTGTCCAATTTAGATTTTTATTTTCTCCCCTCAAAAACCATTGAAAAAAAAACAATTTTCAAAATTTTATTTCACAACCTTAAATTTCATTGATAAGTGTTTAATATTTATTTATTTTTTTCATATCTTAACATCGCCATTATTCTAATTTTTCCAAAATAAATTTGTTCATTTCTTTTTCGGTGGTTTCCCGAGCTGAGAACTATCACATAATGAAATATGATCCAATTAATGGTAAACGGTCAGGGTCACAGACCGATTGTATAATTAGTGATTTGGCACGTAATCCCCCTGATATAAATTTTCACAGAAATGGCACAGAGGTGCTGCAAGGGCCGCCCAAAGATGGGCCGAAAGCTGCCTAGCCCTGACCCACGACAATGCCACCGGTCTTCACATCGATGCTTTTGGTAGTTGTGGTCAAAACATATTTATATCAACTGCTCAAGTACCTTGGTAAGAAAAATTTCCATTCCAATAATATTCTCTACAAATTTTCGTCAATTTAATATTAATTCAAAAAATCAGACCAAAATCAATCGATCATAATTCCTTTTACAATTTTTTTTCCTTTTTTTCAAATTTATTTATCTTCATTTGGGACAGGTTCAAAAAACGGTAATAATTTCCCGGAAATAAAAAATTGCCAAGTGTCTCCCTTCGTATAACTTACCGTTTTTGCTAATTTTCGGGGTCAACGAGAAAAGGAAAAAAAAAAAAAAAAACCACTAACCAACAAGAACATTCAAATATAATCTCTATGAGTGTCATTCATCTCGTTCCTATTTTTATTGTTTATTAAATTCCGAATCCCCCCCGGGCATAACAAGCCACCTGTTGACATGATTACACAAGGGTGGAAAGCCTGTCATTTCTAAACCTGCAGACAGCTGCTGTGACTCGCCTCCGCTCCGAAACTGAGAGGCTAAAGTAAATTTAAATTTTACAGAAAACTTCTTATATTATATACGATAAAGAGATAAACGATCATCGTGTACGCTCAGAAAATCGCAGGATAGAATTTTCCTTCAACAAATTTCAACGATCTCTCTGATTTTTTTTTCTTTTTTCAACCCCTAAATTTACGAAGCTGGACCTTTTTTTTCTTCTTCTTCTTCTTCTTCTTCTTCTTCTTCTTCTCTTTCTCTTCCTTTCCGTGCATTCGTTCAGTCATTTATTTATTTATTGAAATTGCGGAAACAATTTTTGAAAATTAAAATCGAACGAATTATTATTATTGTTATTATTGTTATTGTTAAAACTGAAATTAACCAGATATCGGTTTTCTGTCCAATTTATATAAACTATAGAACATATAGGTATGTCTACGTGATACTAGCTACTATTGTACATACGTATATGTACATACGTATGTACATACATACATACACGTTGCTACGTATATTATTTACGTATTCGTTGATTATTTATCGCTTTATATATACAAATCCCCGGATATTATCCCTCGGCAAATATGTATAACAACTCGGATATAACACCGCATCGTGTATACATATATACACAGTTATGTATATATGTATATACAGTATGTATGTAGGTATATATGTACCTATGTATAATAACGGTATAGCTTTAATCAAGGAAATAATTAATTTCAACTAATTACGGGGAGTCGACTCGCGTTGTCGCCGTCGTTTTCCTCCCTGCAGCTCCCGCTACCCCCAACCTCCCCTGAGTTTCACACGCTTTTACATTTTTATTTGTACTTTTTTGTTTTTTTTAATCCATCCCCAAAATAACAAACCTCCCTTATTATATTTATACATTGTACTTATACGTGCAGGGGTTCTTCTCGAAAGGAGGGAAGATTAATCGGTATCGTTTCGGCGCTCTAATTAAAAACAAAATAACGATAATAATAATTATAATAATAATGATAATAATAATAATTTCGAGGGAATATATAGGAACAAAAAAGGATCGCAAAATGAAACAAGAATTTTTATTTTATTTATTTTTTTTGATTTCTTCGACATCAAATATTCTTCCATTTTGATTTTTTTTTTTCTTTCAATTCCGTATTCGATCGATATGTATGTATTGTATGTAGATGTATTTATTTTACTTCGATCGGCAGGTTTTTTGCCATCAAAACGTGGTACTTGGAAAAAGAAATCTTCAAGTACGGGACCGAGGCCCAAAACGATCTGACCGAGGTTGGCCATTATACGCAAATGGTCTGGGCCCCGACTCACAGGGTTGGTTGTGGTTTTGCCAAATGCCCGGGTACGAGAGGACCCCGAGGGAGTCCCTACTTCAGTTACGTCTGCAATTACTGCCCGGCGTGAGTCCAATGTTTGACATTTTTTTTTTGTATCTATTTTTCGTTTAAATTTACCAAAAAAAAATCAAAAAAAAAAAAATTCAATTTTTTTTTTCTCTTTTTTTGTTTTCCCAATTTTCGTAGCGGAAATCACCCCGATCGATTGGGAATTCCGTACGTCGAGGGTCAGCCTTGCAGTGGTTGTAAGGATCACTGCCGTCTCGGTAAACTTTGCAAGAATTCTTGTGCCTGGGCAGATCTGTGGGCGAACTGTCGACAATTGTACGAAACGTGGCCAACTTGGTTATGCGATAGCGATACCGAACAGGGTATCGAACGTAGAAAATTTTGTCGAGCGACTTGCAAGTGTCGTGACAAAATAGTTTGAGTATATTAATATACAAATATACGTATGTACAACCTATATATATATATAACTAATAACTATATATAGGTATATAATATTTTAAATTAAACGATTATATACAAAATTCGAGAATTTTTTTTTTGTTTTTTTTTTTTTTTTTTTTTTTTTAGAATGAATAATAATTGAAATAAAAAACGAAAAAAAAAAAATACAAATATCAAATCAATGATCGAACGACGACGGCAAAATTTTTCACGGATAAAAAAAAAAAAAAAAATAAATAAAAAATGAATAAATAAATAAATAAATAAATGAACAAAGATATATATGTAGAAAGAATAAGAAGGGGAGTCAAAAAAATTTTGCGAAAATTCATACTATAAAGGACATTGTATATAGGTATATACGTATAATAACAATAATAATAATAATAATAATAATAATAATAATAATAATAATAATAATAATAATATATCATGATAATTATGTAGATGTGATCGTTGATTAATTAATTAAATAAATAAATAATTGATTGATTAATTAATTAGGAATATTGGTATCATTAATATTCTAATATATATATATATATATATATATATATATATATATATATATATATATATATATATATATATATATATATATATATATATATATATATATATATATATATATATATATATATATATATATATATATATATATATATATATATATATATATATATATATATATATATATATATATATATATATATATATATATATATATATATATATATATATATATATATATATATATATATATATATATATATACATTGTGTAATTAAATATTTTATTATAGTAAATAATATATGTTTAATATATAATTAAGGTATATAAATATATACATATAATAATATACGTGTCGTCTATAATATATTAATTATATATACCTGTTATATGTACATATATGTATAGGTATATGTATATATTAGACGACGACGACGACGACGACGACGACGACGACGACGACTTCGAACGACTAACGGGGTACGTGTTTTACTTTTGAATTTAATTAGGTCAAGCTCTTCGCTAACGAGACGGAGCTTTTAGAAAACCTCTCCTAGTTTCAAACGGCCGGACGCGGCGTGGAGGGGGGATTTGTGCAGCAATCTGCCAGTTGAATCGTTCGAAGGAAAAAAAAAATTAACTAAAAAATATGAAAAAAAATTGAAAGAAAAAGGAAGGAGAAAGAAAGAGGAAGAGAGAGAGAGAGAGAGAGAGAGAGAGAGAGAGAGAAAAAAAATTAAATAAAATAAATAAATAAAAATATAAATTAAAATTAAAAATGAGAATTCAAAGTATATACAAGCTGTTAAGCTAGGTAGGTGTATATACATATATATACATATATAGGTATATACAGCTATATACATAAAAGCTTGCGGTAATAAACTGTGTGAACTTTAAACGTACAAACTTTGATCATTTTATGTTCGGTCTTTTTATCTTTTATTTTTAACTTTTTCTTTTCAGATTTTTTTTTTCTTTTTTTACTCTCTTTCTCTTTTTCTTTTTCTTCACCCGATATATACCTAGGAAACGCTTTTCTCGCTATTCTATAACGAGAAGACGAGAATATTATTGAAGAGAAAAGAAAACTGCTAAATATACGATGATACGTATATATATATATAATCGATTAATTATTTAATTAATTAATCAATTGACTTATCGATTTATTAATCGATCGACATCGGGGCCTGATCAGGGCCTGCGATTAATAATGATAAACTAATCTATTACGACGATATATATATAATATATATACATATATTAATATTAATTATCAATAGTCGATAAATGTATTTATTTGTTAGTAATTATTATTTCTATATACACCTACATAGTGTACGTATATATTAGGGTGGTCCAATTATTTATAAGGGTACCTTTTTTTGAATTTTTATGATAACACCCCCATCCCCTGTAGATCGTTTCCAAATCCGGAAAAGAAAAACTTAAAAATCTTCTAAAATTTAAGCTCCTAATATTGATATTAACATGTATATAAAATTCGAATGACGTATAGTTACTATATAGGCACGTGTTATTATATTAACATTAACAAGGGCTGATCGAGTTATAAGAGAATTTTTCTTATCGGATTTGGAACCGATCTAGGGGATCGTGCAGGTATTATAAAAATTCGATACTAACCCAAATTAGGATCATCCTAATATATATATATATATATATATATATATATATATATATATATATATATATATATATATATATATATATATATATATTACATATTGGTGTATGATCAATAGGTATATATAATAGCGAGTCGATATATCTGTAACTGTATAAAATTATACATCTATATATAAATAAATATATATATATATACCTGTATCTTATAATATTGTATGAGTAATAACGATTACACTGTAATAATGATTATTCCGATTATCATCTATATTATGTACGTGTTACGAAAAAGATAGAAAAAAAAAAAAAAACTCCTTATCATTGTCTGAATAAACTGCTATATAAAAATATAAAAGATAAAAACGAACGGTCTGTATCACAATTATTCCTATATACATATGTATACATACGTATATGTTTCTTTTCGTTATAAAAAACAGAAAAAAATCAAACAATAATTTGCATTCAATTTTCAAATATTACATTATTTTTTTACCGTAACGTATAAGTTTGTTTTAAAAAAAAAAAAAGGATGAGAATTTCACTTTCTGTTTGCTTTTTTTTCTTCTGTTTTCACTCGCTTTTCACGGTTTTTGTACGACGAACAGAAAGAATAAAAAAAATAAAATAAAATAAGAGAAACTTTTTCCAGAATCACCCTGAAAATAGGGTGAATATGGGCGGGGGGGGGGGGGGGGGGGGGGGGGTAGAGAAATAAATTCAGACGAATTTCCACCTCGTTGAGCAACGGCATGCGGTATATCGCGGGAAAGAAGAAAAGAAAGAAAGTAAGAAGAGAGCAAAAATAAAAAAAATAATAAAAAAAAAACCAAACAAACATAAAGCGAAAAAAAATGTAAGATAAAATAAGGGTGAAAAGAAGAACAAAAATGTTTTTTTCTTGCTTCTGACAAATAACGATATCGTAATCATGACTGAAAAATGAAACAAAAATGAAATTCTCCTTTCTTACTTCAACTTCTTTTTCAATATTTTATTTTTTATTTTTTTTTCCCCTCTCTTCTTTTTCTTATTATTATTATCGGATTTTTCTTTCCTTCACCCAATAGCTGCCGGCCCGAAAAACCACCATCCCCCGATTGCAAAATATGCTTTCGATAAATAATATATAGCTCTCCACGGTATTATAGTCAAACTTTTTCTCAATAGACGCTTATTCACCGAGCTGTACCTAACAGACTGTCGAAAACTCCTCTCGTTCATGTTGATGAAGGGTGAGGTTATTTAGCAGTCTGTGCAACGATGCATATGACAAAGAATTGAACTTATATTCACGAGGACATCACGATCAGGTAAGCGGTTTTTTTTGTTCTTCATTTTCTTTATCTTTCTGTTTCAGCGCGGCGTCGAAAGCTCTGCGGAAAGTTTGAATGGTTTTTTTTTTTTCGTTTTCATTTTTATTTTCATTTTTTTTGTTTTTTGTTTTTCAACCCACGAAACCCAACCCCCGTTTCTAATGCCAGAGAGGGTTGTAGACGAGCGCGGTTTTCGTGGTGAGCCTCGCATACCACCCTGGGGAAATCCTTTTATAATTAAAAGCAACCAGCGCGGTGAGGAGGCTTGCAGCTGCCTTTGCAAAGCCCGCGTTAATCTGCTCGTCCTCTTGTGTAACCATCACGCAGTGTAGATCGCGATGTACCGTGAAGAAAGAAGAAAAATGAGAAAAAAAAAAAAACCACAAAAAGTGTTCGAAAAAATTAAAAATTAAAACGACAAATTGCGTGGCACGAATATCCGTGTAGGTTATACACCTACACGACGTGGTTCAGTTTTTTTTTTTTTTTTTTTGTTCTTTATTTCAACTCGCTGATAACAGATTCTTATTCATTCAAAATTAAACGCAAGTTTCAAATTTCGTGTCACTGAATTACTTCATACTTCTGCTCATCGAATTGTTTACAAAAAACTGCGCGTAAATTGTTGAAACCAAAAACTCGTGGCTTTCATAGTTTTCAAATTAGAGCCCGTTCAAGATTGGACCAATAACCGTTCGCCCTTGGCGTTAACGGTCGTTTTGTTACCTGACGCCACCGCTACTGCGCGATCGTTTATCGTTTACAAAACCGTCTCCCATTTGAAAACTATAAGACTCTCGATATTTTCGCTCGGACAATATCGTTTCAGTTTTTTCTAAGGAATCGACGTCTCCCGAAATTATATCTGAAATATAATATTTACCCCCGAGCGTAAGAAAATTTTATTCATTCTTTAGCTCAGCTGAGCTTAATTCTACCCTAGTCGTATAACGATTACAGCGGTCGTTGCAACTGGCTGTCACAAACCATCCCTAAGCTTTACCCAGTTGTTATAACGTCTCGTCGTTCGTTCTGTAGCTCGACGGGGATGGCTGCGCAGGGTCGAGATTAAAAATATCAAGCTGAAGAGAGAGAAAAAAAAAAAGAAAAATTGTACTCGAACGTGTCTTCTCGTTCCTTCTTCTTTTACTCCGTTCCTTTGCGTTCCTCCCTTATTCCCTATACCGCCGAGAAAAAGCTCGTCCCATTTCCTCCGCGAACAACCAAGCCTGACTTTAAAGAGGGTCGAGCGGTGGCCAATAAAAACCAACTAGCTGTGAGATACGGAAGAATCGCTTCGACGCTTCGCCAGCTTCTTCTTTCCAACGGGGAGTAGTACGGCTGGTGGGAAGCAGGCTGCGCACACGGAGATGTCGATTAGGCATTTTATCCTCGAAAAACAGCTCTTCGACGGCATATACCTACCTACCTCGCGACCTTACCCAGAATCGCCTAGCTAGCCCATACCTCAAGCCCTGCCTACCAAACTACATATGTATATATATATATATATACCTTATAGCTATGTATGTACCTTATATACCCCTCTTATTTTGAACGCCGATTCCGACTACCCCCAAGGGACCGAAAATCTTGACCCAAGAGAAAGTAAGCCCTCTAAGCATAATAACTTCCCTTTCGCAAGTATAAGGTTCAGACGATACACCGAAAAAACAACTAGGGGCGTTCTCCAACCCTCGTGTATGTATATAGTATGTATATACACACACGCCCACGTGATATACGTAAGCACCGATCCGTTTCGGTAAATTTCGCTTTTTTTTTTATTTCGAGTGCTTTTTTTATCCCGGAAAAACAAAAATACGAAGAAGAAGAAGAATACAGTTTATGGTAAAATTCTTTTTCTTTTTTTTGGTTTTGTTTTTTTGTTTTTTTTTCTTTGGTTTTGTTCTTTTGATTTATATCTTCCGCGTTCAAACTCGAACGTTTTTTTCACTTTATATACTATAATATGAGAAATAAAAAAAGAAAACCATTAAAAAATGAAGAAATCGGACTTCGAATTTTTGCATCCGAGGAAAAAAAAATTTTTGTTTTCATTTTTTTTTTTTTTATCGTTTTATTTTCTCGTTTTTTTCCGTCCCGACCGTATCTATATATGTATAAGGTATACATTACAGCCCGTTATAATTAAATCGCCCACGAATACCGGAGGAAGTGAAAAACAACGAAAAAAGCAAAAAAAAAAACGTTATCAACGCAATTAAAAGTTGAGTAATTCTTGACAAATCTTCTTTTTTTTTTTTCGTTTTTTTTTTGTTCTATTCGCTCATTTATTTTCTTGTTCGGTTTTCCCCTCAATGGGTCAAGAATTCTGTACCTAACTATCTTATACCTATATACTATATATATGTATATATATATATATATATATTATATATACCATGTATCAAGTATTAACGAGGGTTCAATATAATAACAATAATAATAACAACAATAATAATAATAATAATTGTCTTTATTAGGTATGAAGTGAGGGAAGTTTCGACACTAACTTCTAATATATACATACATATAATATATACCTATATACATAGGTATATGGGCCACAACGATCAAGGAGTAAGTATACACATATATATATACTACCTATGTATATATATATATAGATGTATAGTATAGTATATAAGAAGGGTAGCTCAGCGTTTGGGGGGGATCGTACTAACGTTAGGACTAACGCGTGAGGGTGGACGAATGGTGGTGGGGGTGGTGAGGCATCATTTCGAGAGAAATTCTCTCAAAGCTTTATGGTGCTTTGTGGGTAATTTTGTTAAGAGAGAAAACACATTTGTTCTCCGCAGCTATAACCATCGTGTATAAAAATCCGCTATAGGGTATATAAGGCGATACTATCTATAGGTATAAAAACCTACATCGTTCAATGTAGTAAAAATCTATATCGAAATAAGCCACTTATCAATAGATTTTTACGATCAAAACCACGATCTACAATTTTGGATCAAAAAAAAAAAAAAAAAAAAAAAAACGAAACGGTTCATTATTGATTTTTCCAAAGTTTTCGAATTCCTTTTTTGGTTTTTTTTTATATTGCATACGTATACATGTGTCAAATGTATAGGTGATACACCCTGCAAATCGAACCGAACCGAATCGAACCATTCGGCAATAATAATAATAATAATAATAATAATAATAATAATAATAATAATAATGATAATAATAATAATAATAATAGTAACAATCGTAATAATGATGGTAATTCAAATGGTAACAACATTCGAGTTGTTTGAGGAGTTAGTTTTGGAGAATATGGGATAAGGTTGTAGGGTTAAGGTAGCTGTAAGGTATATATATAGGTATACCTATACTGCAGTCACGTAGGTCTGATGTAATAGAGGGAAGGGGGGGATTTTAGTATAATTACCAAAAGTTAACAGATTTGAATCGTACGTTCGAGTATAATTTTCGTTCGACGAACGATTTCTCTGATCTAACATGGAACGTGGAACGCAGCTGGATGAGAGGAGGCTGAGTAGATGAATTGAGTTTGATCATTCACGTTCAAACGTTTTAAAAATGTAAAAAAATTAAATTTAGAAAAAATAAAAAATTCTTCAACATTTTCGACTCTGTAATTATGAACGTGTTGAAATCGTTCGGAAGGTGGTTGAGTATATAAATTTTTATCGCATTTCTAAAAAAAAGAAAATCAAAAATTGTTACAAAAAATTTATTTCGCCTTTAACGTAATTTGAAATTTTTTTTTTTTTTTTTTTTCTTGTTCTTTTATTGTCGTTGTTGAAAATTTTTTTCAAAGGTCACGACCGCTGCACCCCGTGTCTATATACGTATACATATAGAAAATTGGAAATTGAAAATAAAAGAAAGTGAGGAAAGAAGAAGAAGTGGGAAGAAATAAGGATGAAAAGTATAAGGAAAGGAAGAAATAAAGGAGGGAAATTTTGTATTCGGTGTGAAATCGAATGAAAACAAGTTATATAAGCTTTTCGCAGTGCCGGAGCCAATTTCCCTAACCGCGATATTCTAAACGGGAGACAAAAAAATATAAAATATAAAATATAAAATATCAGAAAGAGAGACAAAAAAACAAAAAAAAAAAAAAAAAAATGAAATAGAAAAAAATAAAAATGTCACTGAAAATGAAAATGAAAATGAAAATCGAACACTGGGGCGAAACAACGGCAAACACAATCTACCGCACGTGAATTTAACCGAGTTTTTTCTTCATCCCTTAAGGGAACCAGTACAGCTTGGGTTTGGAAATTCGGAGTACCTACTCCAAAATGCATTTATTTCTAAGCCAAAGTTTATTTCACATAAAAAAAAAAAAAAAAAAAATTTCTCTGAAAACCTTTGTCGTAAGGTTTTAGGCACATCGTTGTTTCGATTAAGGTCGTTGCGGGCTCAATTTGTTCAGAAAAGAAATCCTCATCGTGTGAACGAGGGAATTTTTTTACGATTTCGTGTTGGTCAAGTTATTTGCAAATTATAGTGGCCTAAATATTGGAAATTTTTGATAATTGACCGTAACTTTTCACGTGAATTTTTTTTCACCGATCCCGACGGTCACAAGATGTAGAATTGCTGTCCGAAGAAAGCAAGACCTTGAGAGGTTGAATTGGACCAACGATGTGCCTGAAACCTTACGACAAAGTATTTCGAAGAAATTTTTTTTTGATATGAAATAAACTCTGGTTGACAAATAAATACATTTTGGAGTACTCCAAATTTCCCAAACCAAGCAGTACTGGTCCCCTTGAGCACAATTATTTTCATTTTTTTTTTTTCGTTTTTTTTTCTTCGTTTTTTTTTTTTTCTTACAAGCTTTCATCTCCAATGTTACCAAATTTTTTCGCAATTTTTCTTCTCTTCTCTTCATTTTTTTTTTTTTTTTTTTTTACCTACTGTTTTTTTGTTTTTTTTTCTTCTTTTTTTGCTTCCACCAAAGCAAAAACAAGTCAATTAATCATACATCGTCTCTATATACCTATATACTGGCACGTCACGATTCCTATACTGCAGCGAGTTGATTTTTGTAAATATTTTTCGTTTCGGAGTTAAATACGAAACCATAAAAAAAAAAAATATATAAATAAATGAAACGAAGTATTAAAAAACAAAAAAAGAAATGTACGTTTACACACGTATGTATATAATATATATCTATGTGTTATATGTATGGTATATACATACCCGAGAAATTGCACTGTATTTCTCTCTCTCTCTGATAAATTGAAATAATAGCAGGCGTATGTATGTACATATACATATGTAAAGGGTGATTCAAAAATTCCTGACGAATATTTAACAAGGTATGAGTTCCTCGTCGAGATATATGTAGATCGGGGATCGAAATTTTCTTTAGAAATTTGATCTTTCTCAAATTTATAACAGTAAGAATTTTTTTATTTATTTATTTATTAATTTTTGTATTCGTTTTCCTTTTTTCCTACAATTTTTATAATTTTTCGACGAAAGGAACTTCGGTGTTATCACGATCGTCAGGATTTTGTGAAATTTACGAATCGAATTACAATACGAGTATAATAAGAGAAGAATTGAAAAGAAAAAAATTAACAAGTTTTGTTTCTCTATAATTAGGAACAAAAAAAAAAAGAGAGAACTGATTTTGGAGGAAAAAAAAAATTGATGTATAAAGAAATCTCGATCCCAATTTCGAGAAGAAATTTCGAATCACCCTGTATATACCTTACATCCAACAAGGTATGTATACACACGTATATATGTATATACATATACTGGAAACACGAAACTCGAAAACTTTTCCGTACAGTATAGTGATCAGCAATTTCAATTAGCAAGTTTATAATACGTATAAACTGGTTCGTTTTGAGCCAGCCACAGAGAGTTGTGTCCTCATGCGTGCAGTATGGATTCAAAATTCCAGCTACCGCGCATATATATGTATGCATAGGTATATGAATACGTACATACACACGTACGTACATTGGTTTGAACTATATCTATACATATACACGATCGTTCAACGTCACGTTACACATAGTACTTGCACAGTAAAGTAATTAATTCAAATTTCAACACGACGTGTACTGCAACGCTGACGATTTATTTATTTATTTTTTTTTTTTTCTTCTCATTTTAGTTTTTCGAACACCGAATCGAAATTCGAATCTCTGATAGACAAGATGAATCCTAAATTAACCACCGTAATTAAGGAGCTTTTTTTTCTTTTTTTTTTTTTTTTTTGGAATTTTCTTATTCATTAGTCGATTCAAAAATTCTGAAAAAAAAAACTCGCACGAATCACTTCTGAACAGTTATATGAATCGTGACAAAATTACGATTTCTTTCGAAATTAAGGGGTCGATTTTTTCGACAGTTCGATAAGGTATATTTCAAATTTCTTTCAACCTGTTGCAGCCGATATGCGATAAACTGCATTTCATTAACGATCATTTTCAATCGATTAAAGTTTGAATTATATATAGCTGGTATTTTCATAATTACACTGTCGAACGATGATCCGAACGGGACATAAAGTGTCTCGAAATTGCACCAATTTAACTGCAACCCGAGGTTAACTAACGATCGCGAATAAAATGGCAGTTGGTTCAGTTTTAAGGGATGTGTTTTTTTTTTTTTTATCTTTTCGTTTTTTTTTCGTTCGTTTAGAGGATTCTTTTACCCTCTTTTCCTCTCCGTTCCCTCCTCCCTTCTTCTCCTCCTTCTTCGCATTGCCTGGATTATTAAAGAGACTATAAAGAGAGTTGTGGTAGGTACCTATTGCGCGGAGAGTCGGATTTATAGAGGCATAAAATTAGGTCGAGTTTCTTTATTCGAGGAGTAGTAATGTACCTTTAACCTTATATGTACCTACTTCATTCTGTTAAACGATTACGACGAGACTGTACGAGGACGACTATAATAGACTAGATCCCGCACCGATTTCTTAAATATGTAATCGATGAGTAAAATAAATAAAATAATAAAATATATATACAAGAACAACCAACGGTACCTACCGGTTCGTCGTCTACCGAGTCTAGACTCTAATTGCTATCCTGCCGGCAGCTCCTAAACCGACTAAGCATCTTTACGCTCAATTACCCGACGAAAAACAATGGAAAAAACAAAATGAAAAAAAAAAAAAAAAAAAAAAAAAAAAAAACGCTTCTCACTAAGTGGCCGAAACAAAGTGACCATTTGCTCTTTGAATTTTAACTCGGTTTCGTCGCTTGTTTGCGTTTTATTCATTTATTTTTTTTTTCTTTCTTTCTTCTCTTTTAGATCGTTTTTTTTTTTTTTCTTTCAATTTCAAACAAATTTTCGACCAATTATATCCTATACGTATAATCTGTTTTTTTTTTATTTTTGATTTTGTTCAAAGTTTTTATGAATATAAGAAAGAAAAAAAAAATGAAATGAAATGAAAAAATGTGCGGAAACGAATTATCCGCGAACGTGTTGGCGGCGCGTGGTTCTATATTATATATACCTCTTTTTATACATCTTGAAACAGGCCAAATGACTCGGAATAATTAAGAGTTGGTTTTAAAAACGACCGACCCTTATATAGGTATACCCCCCAGCTGGCACTTCTAGAGTTGGAAATTTATTCGTTTTATATCTTCCCTAATGGACACCGAAACTCTCTCCTTTTTAAAACATATTTCCGACAGATAGGAGAGAAAAAGAGAGAGAGAGAGAGAGAGAAAGAGAAAGAAAATATATTTGTATGTACGTATTTCGAATTGTTTCATTTCATTCTATTTTTTTTTATTTTTCTTCTTCTTGTGGTTCACATTTTTCGGTCTTTTCGTGCGTTTTAAGTATTACACATCGATCTTATACTCAAGCTCCTATTATTCACCTGGTTTATAGTTAATGGACCCCGAGCGTTTTTCATTCTTTTTCTGTTTTTTTTTCTGTTTTTTTTTCTTTTTTTTTCCTTTCACCCCTCGATGATAATAACGATAATAAAAATGAAAATTATATATACATTTATATCTATATATATATATATATATATATATATATATATATATATATATATATATATATATATATATATATATATATATATATATATATATATATATATATATATATATATATATATATATATATATATATATAGGTATATAGATATATATATAGTATGATATAGTATAATATCCCACTTATATATATCAAGTGTTAAAATTTATCTGCCGCGAACCCCACCAAGGGAGTAGGAAGAGGTGGCGAGAGAGAGAAAGAGAGAGAGAGAGAGAGTGAAGAGGCAAAGGCTACACTGCAGGGGTCAAAATTAACATGCGGAAGAAAAAGACGGAAAAAAGAATGAAAAAAAGGAATAAAAAAAAAAGTAATGAACCGAAGGGAGAGGAGGAAAAAAGAGGGGAGAGAAATTTATATATAGAAAAAAAAAAGAAGAATTGTTTTTTTCACTTTTTTCTTTCTATGTACTTTTTTTTTTTTCTCTACATATTCTATACATACAGGTATATATATATGTTTGCACTTTATCCACGAAATGTCCTTGAAATTTAACCCCCGTTAAATAAATATAATGTAACGATTAATTATATGATTATAATAATTATTTCAGGCATATAATATACATATTACATATACATATATACAGATATATATTTATGTAAGAATATTTCATTTTATTTTCAACACATATTGTATATATACATATATTATACCCATACTTTCGTATCTCGTTATAAAGGAACCACTTCCTTCTCTAATTCTCTCTGTGCAAGTTTCGCAAGCGCTACCTTTACCCACATCTGCAACGAGCTGCTGCAGAAATAGCTTCAAGCGCACTCGTTTCCCTCAAGAGCTTCTTTCTTTGAAGTTTAATACTTTGAATTGCTGCGCAGGTATATCGTATATATGTATTATATATGTATACATATATATATATATATATGTATATACCGGAAAAGATCGCAGAAGTCAAGAGTATAAAAATCTTTCACGTATATAAAGAAACTTCTTTATTTTCTTGGTTTTATTTCTCTTTTCGAGTTTTTTTCTTTTTTTTTTTGTTAATAATAATTGAAGAAAAAAAAGATAGAGAAAAAAAGCGATAAACTGAATTTTATTTGGTTTTCAATACGTTTTTTGATTTTGATTTTGATTTTTTCTTCGTTATCGATAAACAAATCGAAAAATTTCGTCGAATACATTTATTTTGCTTTCTTTCTTTCTTTATTCCCCTGAAGAGATTTTTTCCGAGTAATTTCTCTCCGGGGTGACTGATCCGTGTATATATACGTTTCTTTTTTTTTTTTTTTTATTTTCATAAAACTCGTTAACTTTCGGGGTGGATATAAAACCGTCTGTCGGTTTCGTTATGGGAACTGACTTTACGATTTCTTCGTGGTGGTCGTCGTACTTGAGCCTTTGGTTCTTTTTAGGTACATACATACATACATACAAATATATACGTACACGTAACTACCTATCTACGTTTACACGTTATATGTCCTATGTGTGTATAATATGTATATATGTATAAAGTCCCTCGCCAATCTCCCATATGCCACCTACCGTATCCTGTTTCCTGTTCTGCTCGGTTACCCGCTTACCAAACATTGAAATTTATTTATGTATCTATGTATGTACGTACGTACGTAAATTCGTCTATATATTTGCGTGTAGATAAGGTATGTGCGTTTTTACAGTATATAGAGTTACAAACTCCCGCGGATTCTTATGTAATATATACGTATATACAAATTATATAAGTTTTCTCTCTTCTATTGATAATTTTTTCTTTCGTCGAGTGACTTTTTTTGCAAAATTTTTTGAATCGACTGTCATATACGAAAAATCGATTTTTGTTTCTTAAATTCCTGTATCTAAATAGTACGTATACGTATTATGCAACAAGTGCGTATAAAACGAGGCGAGATCATAATACCATACCCACGTGTTACACATCCACAATATTTTTCGCGAAAGTGTGCGCAAAACTCGATTTTACGCACTGTTGCATATATAACCGTGCGTAAAATGGAATTTTACGCACACTATTACGAAAAAACTGTTAGATATACACAGAAAAATATTTGAGAGATAAAAGTCGCGGTTTCGAATGAACTGTCGGACTTACAGTGACCACGATCACCTATATAATATGATTCGAGTCGATTTCGAGCCTCAGATTTTTTTTTTTTTTTGTATTATTTCTTCTCCAGTTTTTAATACAAGAGTCAAGTGTCTTCGAACGGTTAACGACATAAATCGTTACCATCGTAGGTACTCATCAGCTACTCAATTTCCGTTCCATTTCCGGTAACTATATAAAATATATATAATATATATATATATAATACATAGATATATAAACCACGTGACGTTTAACGATTTGAACATATTTTTCCATCTTAGGTATTACATAGGTATAGGTACATAAAGAGTACATAGGATATTTCTTACCTACTTTAAGGAACGGGGGGAATTTGAGGTCGTTGAAGAACGCGAAAGGCCCTCGAGGCTCTCGGTCAATTATCGGCTGGGCGGGCGTCCGGGTCGCGTCGTTCGTTCGTTCGCGTCGGAACGCGATATCCTGTTGAAGTCGGCCGCGGGTGTTGAAAGTAAAATGGTTAAAGAGAAGTGGAGAATGGAGACGAGAAGAGAAGAGAAAAATAAAAAACAAAAAACAAAAAAAAAACGAGGTGAAAGAACGAAAGAAAAGAAAAAAAGGGAATGGGAGGGGAGGGAAATGTGTGGAAAGGGATTTTCCACCCGTATCTCACGTACCACGCAATAGAGGCGAAAAATGCACCGTGGAATGCTCACAGTTTTCCTTCGGACTCCATATATACCTTACGTACACATATACCTATATATATGCCTACATATATACCTACTGATACTTCGTTTCTGCGGGACGTAGAATCCCTGGAATTCCTCAAAGTTTAACGTAGCTGGGTCTACGTGTTCCGCGTTCTCCGACTTTTCCCCCCCGTTTCCAATTGTTGTTTCGTTATTTTTTTATTTTTCTTTTCATGTTCCATCCTACCCTTCTTTCCCCCCTTTTTTTCAAAATTTTCTCGATTTTTTCTGGCTTCTTTCGATTTTTTTTTCTGTCTTCATTCGGTTTTGTTCTTTTTTTTTTCGTTTTTTTTTTTCTAATTTCGTTTTTGATCTTTTCGACTTATTTTTGGTTTTCATTTTTCTTTCCTTCTTCTTTGCAATTTTTGCTTGTTCTTTTTTTTCTGTTTTTTCTTTCGGTTTTTATCGTTTTTTATTATCTTTACTTCTCGACGGCCCAGCTCCTTCGCGTATAACAGCTACGCGCTTTTCCCGATTTCTATACCCTAGACCTTATACCGCATACACCCTTCACATTATAGGTATAGTATTTCTTCTACTACGATGGGAGTGTAAGACTTGCCTCGGCACCGGTTCAGCTAAGGAAAAACCAAGGTTTGACAGGCTTCTGTTAAAGATAAACGAGCCTAAGATCAGATCTGAGGAAGGAAAAGAAATGGAAAGGAAAGGAAAGTAAAGAAAATAAAAGAAAATTAAAGTAAAGAAAAGAAAAGAAAAGAAAAGAAAGGAACAGGAACAGGAAAGAAAAAGGAAGTTAAAATGAAAAAGAGTCTGCACCGGTATTATAGGTATTTGCTTTTCAACGATTTACTTTACTTATATACGATTTTCAGAGGAACAAAATAGAAAAAAATAAAAATTTTACACCCTATCCGATTTTGATATATTTGCAGTTTTTGACGAAGCATTATTTCCGTATAATTTTCAAATCTATCGAATTATTTCCGGTTAAAATTTTCTTTCAAATTCAGACAATAATTTTCTCTTTCTTTCAAACATTTTCAGGGACGATCTACGAAAATTACAATTTCCAGTTAAAAAAACAACGAAAAGTACGAATTGCCATAAAAATTCGTACAGAAATTCGTAAAATTATTTTCACCGGTAAAAAGTTAGGATCGAGTATTGAAAAAAATTTTTTTATCTTCCATTTATCTTCGATATAATTCATAAAATTCGATTTTAAATAAAACGAGGAAATTTTCTCATTTTCACACAGCATTCTCCTATATAATGACTTATAAGTATGTACGTATAACGTATATCGATATTATCCCCCGAAGATGTTTAAACGCGTGTGAAAGATATTTAGTCTGTTATGCTATATAGTACCCCGACCCGCGGAGAATTCCAATGACGAAGTAAGGAATTTAATAACAATATAATGTTAATGCGTCTTCATCAATATTGTCGCGATGATCGCGAATTATAGATATGGCAAAATGCGAAGAACGAAGAACGAATATAAAATCAATATATTTTACCAATTGTTAAATACCTGTACATATGTACAGAGAAAGAGAATAAGAGAAAATTAAGTGAAAAAAAATTAATTTATTTATAACAAATTAGAGAGTCGCAATATTATCCTCGGGTGAAAATATTTCTGCAAATATAGTTCTATCGATTTTTTTTTTTTTTTTTTTTTTTATAGGAAAATTCGAACTTTTCGTTGATTCTTCATGAATTTTTTTATTCTTCTAGTTTTGTCGGAAAAAAAAGAAGAATTTTTTTTCCGAATCGTTGAGAGAATATCTACAAATTTTATGTTATTTTTTTCATCAGCACGAACCAGTAGGGAAATCGACAATCTTTTTTTTTTTCAATGAAAAGCTACGAAAATTTACAATTTTTTATTTTAAATGAAAAACTATACCAAGATGAAGATCTACAATTTTCTTTTAAATAAAAATCTACGAAATGTTCGAATTTCTTTCGGAAAATTCGTAGAAAATAATTGAAGTGGAAATTTTTACCGACGGAGGTTGGAAGAAAAAAGAAAAGAAAAAAAAAAAAACTTGTTGAAAAAGTGTAAAAAAAAAATAATTTTTGTAGATTTTTTCTTTTCTTTTTTTTTTTCTGTTTGTACGATTACGAAAATATTTATTTTCTCGTAACAATTTGTACGGATTCTCTTATAGCTACTATACATGGCAACGGTATATATGAAAAAGAGAAGAAAAAAATACACCTCCGTCTCCGCGTGGTCAATCTCGAAGAATACATATATCAAAGGTTTATTCTGTATGCACACAGCGTCCCTCGATTCCCATCCTCGTCTACGCACCGCAATGCGGTCTGACTTTTTCCCCATTCAACAATAATATCACCCAGAGTTTATAAATACAATTCGAGTTGTGATTCGGCGAGTGTAAGATTTTTTGAGAAAATCTCAAAAACATGTGCCGAACAAAAAAAGAAGAAAAAAGAAAAAAAAAACTATTCGAAATACTGTTTTTGAAATTTTTTTTTTTTTCACACATTTTTCACCGCAAGTATACTTCGAAAAAAAAAACATTTTTGCTGTCCCCCTTGATTTTTAAACTCGGGTCAATTTTTCACGGAGTTACTAGGGTTTTGAAAAATTCAAAAAAAAAACAAAATGTGTCAAATATTTTCGTAAAATCTATTGAAAAAAATCAAAATCAAATATTCAAAGAAAAAAAAAACCAAAAAAACTGATTCCAAAGTTGAAAAAATAAATAAATAAATAAATAAATCCATTTTTTTGGATCGTCGACCGACTCTACTCAAAAAATCACGCAAATTTTCTCACGAGATTGGAAATGAAAAACAAAAACAATCTTTTTCTTTTTTATTAATTTTTTTGTTTTTTTTTTTTAAATTCTGTCAAGAATCCAAAAATCTCAGCTTTCAAATATTCTCACAAAAATATACCCCGATACCTATACCAGTTCAAATTTTTCGAGGAGTTTCATCTCTCCTCAATCTGACAGAATTATTTTCGGTGAAATTTTCCTTCAATGACGTCTCGTCTCGTCTCGTCTCGTCGGGTCGTCGTCAGAACGCGAACGGTAGGTACGCTGAACCTCCGTCGCGACGTCGAACGGAAGCTTGAATTGTTCCCCGTCATCCGGGAAGTGGTGAGCTATAAGGATACGCCGGGGTGATTTTGGTGGATTATTAATACGCAGGTAGACGTCAGACAGTTACTTGGTATTACAGAAGGTATAGGGCGAAGCGAGAAGTGTAAAGGTCTCGAGCCGGGGAGGTTTCATTGTCTGCACTCTCCCCCTGGACGTATAATAACCAGCCTAATTATCCATTCTGATTTTCTTGAGGGTTTTGTACACGTTAAAATCCTACAACACGCACACTACAATCTACTCAAATTCAGAGCCGGAAGTTTAAGAGGTGGGGTTAATAAAACGGAAGTCTCTATATACCTTTAAGCCTCTAAGAGGGTACACGGTCCTTAAACATCATTTTATTTCTTTTTCAAATCACTGTTACACTTTGAGGAAACACTTCACAGGCTCAATTTTTTCACAATCGATTAGCACATTATTTCGATACATAATTAACGATTTTTTTTCTTCAGATTTTGCGTACTTCGCTTTAGATGGATTCAGGCTAACGAATATAGAAGAAAAAGTCTTCCTCGAAGAGTCCGGGTCGCACCTTCAATCAAAACTTTGCCAAATTCTTAGGGAATTTTACCTACATCGATGTTGAATATTTCCTAAAAAATTTGGCAAATATTAATTAACCATAAAAAAAAAAAAATTGAGTCAATGAATCGTGCTTTGATTTGAAAAAAATTATATCTTCAAGGTTTGTGGATCCTCTTGAGGATCGGTTCGCTCTCTGATTTCTCTCTGCAGCAGGTACATTAAACGCGTATAGGTAAAAGATATCAGAAGAGACAAAAATTGGCAATTAAAAATGGGGTTGAACCTTCAGCTAACGATAATAATTAAGAAAACCGAGGCATCGGACGATCTGCATGAGTCGAGACAAAGGATTTTTCTTCCCTCTCGATTAATAATTATACTTCCTTCGTTTTTTCTTCTCTTCTTTTTTACTTCATTCTTCTCGTTTGAAAAGTTTTTCTTTTCTCCTTCTTCTTTTCTTTTTTTTTTTCTCTTCTACTTCATCCCTTTTTTCTTTCATTTTTTTTTGCCCCATATTTCTGTCGACTTTTGATCCTCTTAAGAGGACCTTGTCGATGGCTATAAGCGCGGAATCTGAGAGAGAACTAAAAAGATTCTCCTTATTCTTATTCTTATTCTTATTCTTAGTCCTTGGGGAGTAAAAAGAATGCAGGGAAAGAAAAAGAGAAGAGGTCTGGCAATATCTTCGCTGTACATTTATATATCCATGTATATTCGACTTTGAGATGTACTATATACCCCGGCATGGCAGTCTGTATAAGCACAGAGAGTTCGAGAGGCTTTACGAGTTTGTAATTAAAAGTAATTCTCCCTTCGAAGATATTTTCCCATCGTTTTTCATCCTCTTTAAAGTAAATATATACATAGTATATAATACACATATATATATATAGGTAATAGTAACCTGCAGACTCTTAATTCGCGACCTCCTCGACTTGTTCGACTTTTCCGACTTTTCCATGCATTTTTTTTTAGTTTTTTTCTCGTTACTTTATTTCTTTTCCGTATTTTTTCGCCCCACTCCGTTTCCTGAATCCTGTATCGTATGTCCTTCTTATACATATATACCTGTGTGTATATACATTATACATATATATTTATACCACGCCCTTCAACGGTCGTTCGAAACAGTCTGGCATAAGGAGAGACGAGACGGTCGAATGCGTCTCGCCGACCAAAGCCTTACAATTTACATTATCGCTTGTCGGAGGTATAAGGGCAGGTACATACCCATATACCTAGATATGATGTATACATATATATATATACATACAGAAACGTTTCCGGTGAACGCCTGGATCGGTTAAAATAAACGTGGGAAACACGCACAAGTTTACGTATATATGGTATGTACACATATATAATACATAATTATTATATACATACATCACACGTTTATGTACTCTGCAATTATTATGAAAAAAATTTTTGTCAAAGAAACAATAAAATATATATACGAATATGAAGAATCTGAAAATCTCCCAAAATTGTTACGATTTTACTTCCGTTTTCTATTTCCTCATCATTCTGTATTATTTTTTTAATTTTTTTTGTTTTTCCAAAAGGAAATTCTATCCAAAATTCTCGGTCACGAAGTCGAAATTTTTTGAATTTTTTTTGTCCGAATCTTTGAATTATTTTTGCGGAAGACATGAATTTTTTTTTTTTTTCGCATCGATTCTTCTTCGGAAATTTCTTTTAGAAAAAAAGAATTTTCAAAACAACGATTGTCACAATCATTTTTTTGTTTTTTTTTTCTGTCAAATTTGATGTTCTTTTTTTTTTGTTTCTCTCAAATTTCTTTCAAACTGTTTTTGCCATTCTTCTTTTTCGTATATTTTTTCGTTTTTTTACCACTTTCAGTTGGGTTTCAAAGATACCGTATATAGGTATGTTACATATACACATGATCGAGTTAAGTATATATTACATATACCTATACATATGTATACATACATATGCACCTGGGCGCACCTGCAGCACAAAACAGGACGTGAGAATCTCCGAATAGCATTCCCTGAATGTATACATACCTATATGTATACATACACATATATACATGAATATACATACACATAGATGATACGTAAATGTATTGTGAATCGCGTGCGTGTGTTCGTGTGTGTCAACGGCGCGGGGGCAACATCGAAAATATACCCTGCATAAGTGAACAGCAGCCAACAGGTGAGAGAACAGTACACACACATATACATATTATATTACAGTGAGAGTAGTATCCGAAAGAAGAATCCTCTCTATCCCCCTCCCGTTTCTACGTGATCGTACTCCTGTCAGTCAGTTATTGCGATGCGTGAGGTGCGTGCGTCCGTTCGTTCGTTCGCGTTGTGTGTGCCTTAAAGTTTTACTGTACCATTATACCAGTTTCCATCGTACATTACATATATATACCTATATATATATATATATATATATATATATATATATATATATATATATATATATATATATATATATATATATATATATATATATATATATAGATATACACAGTGTACATAGATAATAAAGGATTACGACGTTTTTTGTACGTATATGGGCGATTTTTTGATTTTTTTTTCTTTCAACAATAAGATCACAAAAATGAAACCAAAAATTTTGTCTTTTTGCCTTTTTTTTTATTTCACTATATAACCGAGAGAGAGGTAAGACACGTTGGTTAATAATCTGATGATAATCACGATAATGAACGTGGATGAATATAGTTAAAAGAAAAAAAAAAAAAATTGATGGAAAAAATCAGAAATATTGATCATATACGAATATATAAGGAGTTTTAGGTAAAAGTAAAAGTTTCGGAGCCTGCAGCGTAGTATTTCTGTGTCAGACTTAAATTTTTAGGATAAATTATAGTATATATGTATAATATATAGTATATACTATATAATATTGCTATATATATACATATATACTAACCATTGTTCTTCGTTTGATGGAAAGTATGAGGCAATACTGTGCGTTGCTCGTCCAATCGTGAAATTAATTCTGTGTCCGCGGTACGAGTCATATACCTATATACTATATATACGTATATACGAATTATATATCTGTATATATCTATATAACTTTATAGTTTTGTCATATAATATTATACATGGCTGCTAAGTACATAGAGAAATAGAGGAGTCAAAAAAAGGGGAAAGAAAAAATTACAAAAATTACCAAAATCGTTTTCCATGCGTGGAAACTAGACCGCGGGGATGGAAAGCGAGAGTAACCGCGTATACAAGTTTATTTATCATTTTTAAGGTATAAATTTATCGCCATATTTCGAAAATTTATAACCCAAATGCCAAGAGACGCGCTCCGTTATAACCCCCATGTCTTATATGTATCCTTATCCCACTTTTCTTCGCGAAAATCTATGTATATACATAATATATGTACATATATGTATATATATATATATATAGGTATAGTATATACCTATATACATAAGTCACGCCTATGGCTAATCTTTACGTATGTCATACCTACGTCACTTCGCTACCACACTTTACAATATTTTACCCAAAAACAGGGTTTCATTTTTTTGAGACAAGAAAAGAAATTAAAAATAAAAGATAAAAAATCGTTTCCAAAAATTCCTGCACAAGAGAACCCAAAAAAATTTTTGATTTTATTTTTCATCTGTTCTCCAGTTTCCAAAAAAAAAAAAAGAAAAAGCAAAAACAGCAATAAAACGACATGACTTTGGTCCAGCAACCTTCTTCGAGGCTCAGACGATCCAGGAGACTCTCATCGACTCGAGGTCTGATGCCAAAAGAAGTATTAAAAAATCTTGAAGACCCGAAGAGGGATTTGAATCAAAAACTCGGACTGTGTCCGATAGTCAGCGTACGAAATAATAACAGCGATGAGCGGATCTTGGACCGCGGTCTTCAGTCGCACGAGTGGGATTTGAACGAGAAAATAAGTCTAAGCAGCGGTTCGAGTACGAGGATAGATTTGCGGGCCGGTTTTGAACTTGCCAAGGATACTTCGTCCCGGTATAATTTTGACCCGGGTAAAAATTGTGGTGGTAATAATTTATCCCGATGGTACGTGGAGGAGGAGGTCGACGTTGACAATGAGAGGGACGAGAACGTGATAAAAAGCGACTCGAAATACGAGATCGGTAAATTTTGTAAATCCAAAAAACAGCCGAGGAATGAAAAGGAACAAATTTCGACCACACCCGAATTATTTTTGGCAAATTCGTTGAGATGGGGAGACAAGGCGACGCGGCATAACAAAACGGGTGTTAAGAAATCGAACAAAACCGATAAAACGAACGACTCGATATCCAAGAGGCTCGAATTGATCCACGAACTTAACCAGAGAATTTTGGCTAATTATGAAAAGTTTCAGAAAAAATCCTCCAGGAGTAAATCTCATTCGAAAAATTCTAAGGATTTTAAGGATTGCGGGGAAACCGGTTTCAAAAAGGACCCGATGTCCGGCTGCAAGGACGAGTCTCTTTATCGGGACAAAAAATCCAAGGAAAAAATGAGGAAAAAAAATTCCACAGGTTTCGAAGAATCCAAAGATATTGGAGACAGGAAAAAATCGTCGCCAGATTTTACCAGCAAGTTTACCTTCTCGAGGGATTATTGCGAGAAATTAATATCGAAGGGTGACAATAATCACGAGGTCGATAAACGGAGGGTTAAAAATTCCGGAAAAAAGGAACCAAGGAATTCAAATTCGAACTGCAAAGTGACCGGCGATGTGAATGAAAATTTCAGCCTTGTTAGCAGGGCGGGATTTTGTCGGAAGGATAAATTTCACGATGTTAAAAATTTTGGTTTGGAAAAGAACGGGGGGTGTGATTCGGTCATTGAAAATCGATCCAAATTTTATATCAAAGAGGAAAAAGAAGAAGAGGAAAGCAAAGTGGAGATCGTTGAGGACATTCAAACGCTAAGGACCGACCAGAGGATTTCAGTGCCCCGAAAAAACGACCCGGAACTTTCTGAAGATCCAAAAGTTACGAAAGAGTCGGATAATCGCGTCGAGGACGACGGTCAAACGATATTAGAAAAACGAATTTTGGCGGATTTGAATCGTACGATTAGAAAATTTGACGTTGAGACGAAACTCGAAGGGATTTGCGGGAGATCGGTAACCGGACGTAAATCGTCGGATTCAAGTTTTCTAGAAATAAGCGAGAGCTTTAGTTCAGATTCTATAAAAAGTCCCTCCCCGATTGTCACTCCGTCCTCTGGCAAAATGAAGACCAGGGATTTTGACGTTGAGGTTTTTAATACCTCTTGGGATTCAGGGGTCGGTGTTGAACCAGGGGGTGCTGGAAGCGGGTGGGTCAGAGTTCACACTGGAATAGAAAGCAGCTTAGTTTACTTGACCCTAGATACTACGGCGAAAGACGTATGCAGAGACATGCTCCTGGGGGAGGATTTATCACTTTTTGTACAGGTGAGAGGAAATTCACAGTTTTTAACACCATTTCATATACAGCTTAGAAAAAAGTTTGCAAAACGCGTGGCGTAACGAAAGAAGAAACTGATTTTCAACTTCCCTGCCATGAAAATTGAAAATTTTCAAACAAAAGGAACGTTATTGGTTTCGATCTGATTTTCGAAAATCGAGTTTCCATCAGATCTCGACGTTTTGGATTCCTAGGAAGCTATTCTGACTATTTTTAGATGGACGTCCATATGTGTGTGTGTAAACAAATTTTTGTCGTACGATATCTTTAGAACGAATCAACCGATTGGAATGGTTCTAGCGGCGATCTAAAGGGTTTATCAAGACTTAGATCTGATTAGATTTTGGAGTCGATCGGTCGAGTAGTTTCAAAGTTATTCGAAGAGTAAAAATTGAAACAAAATTTTTTTTCATGTTTTTAGCGCATAACTCCTAAACTGTTCGTGCGATCAGTCTCAAAAATTAATCAGATTTAAGTCTTGGATAGCCCTTTCGATTGCCGCAAGATTCGTCAAAATCGATCGATTAGTTTAAAAGATATTGCACGACGAAATTTTTTTTTTTTTTTTTTATATACATGAGTTGATTTTGAATCGCAAAATTTAAAATTTGACAAAACCTCGATTTTTGAAAATCAGATAGCAAAAAAAATTTGTATAAGGAAGACTAACTATACTTACAACCTTCTTCAATGTGTTATAATCACAATAGTATCAATTTATTGTAACGTATTTGACACATAGCGGAAAGTATTAGGGTTGGCCCACGCAGGTCAACCGCGGTTTCCTGATTTTTTTTTTTTTTTTCTTATTCGAGATCTTTTCATGGAACCGTTTCTGAGATAATTCAGCGTACCGGAAATCTGCCACAGGTGATTAAAGGTAAAAAACGAAAAGAAGGACGAAAGAGAAAGGAATATAATACAAAGTCTGAATATATCTTCTCGAATTTTTTCAATTTTTACTTACTTTCCGGGGAAAAAAAATTATCTTCATATACTGATTAAAATTGAGCTTATTTTCGGTAATCACGACGTCCACAGTGACCAAATTTTTTTCTTTTGGTTTTCTTCTTCTTTTTCTTGTTCGGCGGGAAAAGGTCATTGAAGATTCTTTATCTCTCCTCTCCTCTTCTCTCTTTGTTTTTTTTTTCTTTTCTTTTCTTATCTGCTCTTTGTCATCGCGGTATAAACGGCCATACGACTTTTTAATCAATTCCTTCGAGCTTTGAGCGACAGTACGCGAATTCTTTCCTCTTGACTATCTCTATCACTAAAAAAAAAAAAAAAAACTTGAAAGAAGATAAATTAATTCAAAGAATCCGATTTCGTTAGTCGCTTATACTGCAACTATACAATTTCATCTATTTCAAACATGTAATCACGTGACTTTTGGAAAATTTGTGAAAAAACAAAAATTCCGCGAACGAAAATTGTTTCATTTTTGTTAAAATTATTGATACGAGAGAGAAAAAAAAAATAAAGAAAAAATCGTAACCCCCGATACCGTTTTTGTCTGAAAATCGTCGTTGTTTGTCACAGAATTTGTGTTAATTGTTGTTTTTTTTTTTTTCAAAAATTAAGAAACTGGCCTCTTTGTGAGACATCCTAAATAATGTCAAAGAATAAATAAATAAATAAATAAATAATAATGGTCTGAGAAAATATTCTTTTTTGTCTTTTTTTCGTGGTTTTTGAGATGAGAAAAATGCTCTAAGGATCACAGACTGTGGATGACTTAGCGTGAAATGACCCATATATATACGCAGGTATAACAGGTGATTCTGTAACATCTGGCAACCGTAGAACTAGCTTCTGCTGCACTGCAGGTGATCGAAGAAACAAGTCTGATTAAGTTTTTTTTTTTTTTTTTTTTTTTTTTCCAGATAGAATATAACACCACGAGGATTTTTTTTTTTTCTTCTTTTTTGTTTCCTTACTTTTTTCTCTTTTCTTTATTTTTTTTTTTTGAGGGGATTGATTGGATGAAACTTGAGAAGAGGAAGAAGTAGAAAATACCTTAGTTAGAAACTCGTGTAATTAGTAGATAATTAAAACTTCAATTAAAAACAAAGAAATTTTCCTTCCGGTTTTTTTTTTTTTTTCGATTTTTTTCGTTTTTTTCTTATCGTACGAAAGAAAAAGTTCGAATCAATATCGAGGTTTGCCAATTTTTTCAAACTCCCTTACCATAATATTTCTAATTAATTTTATCTACCTTATATATATACTTCCGATGTTTTTTCCTACAAGGGAGAATCCCGATCTTCCGGGCTATCAAAAAAAAAATATGAAAAACTCATACATCCCTTATTCCTCTCATCTTCTTCTTCTTCGTCTCCTTCATCTTGATATTCTCTCTCGATATTTCCGAGGAGATTTTTGGAGTAGTACATAACCATCTAGGAAGAGATGTTAGCTTTGGATTTGAATATCTGATAAGAGGTTGAGGCCCGGGTCAGCCATGGGCTGCAGAGTAGGTAGATAGATACATACCTACTATGGGGACGTGGGAAGATCTTGAATATTCAAGAGATTAGCTTTGTCTTTGAAGAGCACTTTCGCTTTGACCTCGTCCCTCGACCACCCCATCTTTTCCTCCTCGAAAACCTTCGCTAAGGTTCTCCATTCGTTTGATCGTTTTATTTCAATAAATTCACCCAATTTTAATTATCGTAACTAATTATATGTATATACCCTTACTTATCTATACAGGGTGGACAATTTTAATCTATCCACTCAAATAACTCCAACGGTATGGTTCGTAGCGAAAATTGACTTCTACAAAAGTTGAAGGGTTTGAAACGGAAAAAAATTTGGCATTATTGGATTTTACAGTGGAGGCGCTGCTGAGGTCAGGGGAAGGTCAACTTTGTTTATTTAAATTAAAACACATATCTTTCATTACGTAATTTCGTTCTACTTGAAAAATCGAACAGTTTTTGTATGAAACATTTTTTTGTGAGACTACAATTTTTCATGATATTCAGCTGATTTTTTTTTTTTTTTTGAACTTTTGAGAACATTTCAACTGTAAACTATCAAGTTTGGAAAAAAATTGCAAGAGACAAAAAGTGCGTGATTTTATGCAAAGATTCGTGGAGAATAATTTCAGAATTTTCGTTCAAAGATTTTTGATTTTTTTTTCACTCAATTCAAAAAACTGTCATAAAAAGTTATTGGAAAAAATTCCGCACTACCACGACAGAAACAATATCCTGTGGAAAATTCATTCAAGTCGTTTCGGCGATTCGATTGGGATCCCGTTCGCAAATTTTTTTTTTTGTTGAGCGCCAAATCGTGCTTTCCAGGTGGTCTGAGGCATTTTCATCAATCCGTCGCTTTTTTGTTGTTGTGATTACGAATGTATAAAGCACTCCGTTTGCTAAAGATCGTGCCTAAAAAGTGGTTCTAAGGGTTGAGATCGTTTCCCTATATACAGACCCCAAAGGAATTTTATGTATAAATAAAACAGGTACGGGTTAGGTTTATTTTTTGCTTATTGTATGGGAATTGAGGCTCGCCTCCTTGAAAGAACGAGATAAAAAGGAACAAGGAAGACGGAAGAGGTATCTGTAGACGATCGAAAAGGAAGGGTCGTGGTACTAACCCCGGGGATAAACTTTTAGTGAAGTAAAGATATACGTTAAAACTTTAAGAATTATATCAAGCGACAGACATTCGAGAAAAGTCTGTATATATAGTTCCTACACCAGTTTCTTCTGCAAAGACAAATCTAATGGTGCTTGTTTTTTTTTGTTTCTTGATTTTTGTTAGTGTTTTCTTTTTAGACTCAAGACCGATCTTTGCGAATCTCTTTCGTCTCGAGAGAACCGACCTAGTATATTTCGAGTTTATCCGAGTTTAACAGAGTTATTTATATCCTCATCCGCTATAACACTTGAAAAATCAATTATGAACTTACCAGCTAGCAAACGTCGATTTCTAATGTATGTTAATATTAAGAGCTAAAAATTTACAGAAATTTTAATTTTTTTTTGTAACTATTTGTAAAATTCTTAGAGGGCGTAACGATCAAAATTCAAAAATGACCCTTCTAAGGACCGCTCCAATGTATACATACGTATCTATGTATTTACCTATATTGCCCCTAATCGGTGGTCCGTTAACATTTAATTACTTAGGTACGTTGCAAAGTACGTGTATGTATGTATGTATGCATACGTATACGTATATATCTTATCGTATGAGGTAACCTATATGCGTATAGCGAAGAGGACCAGAGCTTAGTATATTAACCCCCGGGTAAATCTCTAGCCCAAGTAAACTGGTTTAATCGTTTATTTATCGCTCTGAAGGAACCGCGATAGATACACCTTTACGCGTATATAAATATATATACCCATATACATTGAAAATTAGATACACTAATCCTATTCGTTGACCGTTATAAGGAGACTAGTTAAATACTATCGAAAGCTTCTTATTCTCGCATCAGCGTATCTCATTAATATTTTGATACAAAATAGATATATATAGCAGTTTTTGGCAGCCTTTGAAAAATCCTATACCTTCGCCAAAGATCAATCGAAATAAAAATAGAAAAATCAATTTTTCAGAAACAACAAAAAAAAAAAAAAATCCGGAAAGTTATACCTTTGTTTAACCCTGCTTGGTGTATAATATACCCCCTTAAACGAGGGTTGCGGTACCTAAGTAGGTATACCTTCCCTTGACCCTTGGCTCTAATTAATTCCTTATAATTTAATCCTAGACGAAATTTTCGCATCATAGAATTATTGTAAATGGGGATTTCCCTGCAGATGAAAATTTCTACTCCTAGACACGATTTTTTTATTTTTTTTTTATTTTTTAGGGAAATTCAAACGTCTGATAATTTTTCATTGAAAGAGAGAAAAGAAAAAAATTGTAGATTTTCGTAAACTCGGATTTTTTTTTTGACGTTGTCGATAAAACTAAAGAAAAATAAAAAAACTACAATTTCCCACGAAAACTGACGAAATTGTTCAATTTTCTGTCAAAAAAAAAAAAAAAAAAGTTGTATATAGAATCAGAAAATTATTTATCCGCTACAATAATTGACCTAGACTGTTTATTTAAATTTGAACAAAAAAAAAAACCTTTTTCTACATTATATGGGGGAATTTTTATTAAAAAAAAAAAATATACGTGTATATATATATATATTTCATTAGTATATAGATACAATATGTAGATAGATATGTTTACCTAAACATGAAATTTTCGGGAACCCCCAAAAGCTTTCGAGGTTTGGTCTTATGTGGCTATGCATATATATACCTATATACATATACATATATATATATACGTATACAATATTGGGGTACATAGAGACCCTCTATACCACCCTACTTTGCTTGTACCAGGCAGTTTAACCAGGGCGGTGTTTATTGTACGGACACAACCCGTTACCTTAAATCCAACCCTCATCCGTCCCCAGTGGGTTTAGGGGATTCCCCAGTTTGCTTAATAATGTGCATTTCAATTGGCTACAAGATTATTATTACCTATGTTACATATACAACTACTGTATATAATATATGCATACGGAAATCGTGCGTGCGGGACAGAACTACCCCTCGGAGAGAACGAATTAAGGGGGGTGTGAAAAAAATCAAAAAAAAAAAAAAAAAAAAAAAAACGTCTGAACGGTACAGAATAATGACAATAATAAGAATGATGATAATGATAACGATGATAAATCAAGTAGAACCCAATTTTTTATTTTTTTTTTCATCCTTCTTTTTTTTTTTTTCTTTCTCACTTTTTCACTTCAGGGCTAGAAATTATTACGATCGTTATTATAAATCCGTGAATATATCTGGATGAAAAAAAAATCGAGAGGATCAAAAGAAAAGTAGAAAAAGAAGTAAGATGGAGAGTAAGAGCGTGGAGGAGGGGGAAAAAAAAAAGAAATTTCATATCGTCAAAGAGAAACAGAGGGTTTTTTATTTTATTTATTTATTTTTTTTTTCTCGTTCCTGCCTGCGTGAATTTCACACGCGTCGGTATATAATACTGTTTATCGACATTCACTTTATTTCACGGCAGACGATGTAAATTTGGAAAAAACTTTTGACTGCTGCGCGGACTTATATATACCTAATAACAGTATAATATACATATATACGTATATACATGTACAGGGTAAATAAAAAGCGACGTGTATATAGGGTAGGTATAGGTAAAGTATACGGCAGCAGCTGACGGTTGAAAAAAAAAAAATATATATATATATATATATACAATATTAAGAAAAAAAATCAGATAAGATGAAAAAAAATAAATAAAATAAAAGAAAAGAAAACCTAATCAAGGTTGTACAGCCTATAATATTCTTTCTTTCCATTTCTTTTTGGTTTTTTTTTTTTTTTTTCGCACCTTTTTTCTAAAGGTTTTCTTCTTTTTTTTTTTCTTCTCTTTCTTTCTATTTTTTATCGTAAAGCTTTTTTCTTTCTTTCCTATCTCGTTCATATATTTATTCGTTTTGTTTTTCGCTCTATTATTTTTTATTTCGTTTTTTTTTTTTTCTTTTTTCAGTTTTTTTCTTTGTTTTTTTTTTTCTTCTTGTACACTCCAGTTGGGAAAGAGAGGGAGAGAGAGAGAGAGAAAGTACGTATATATATATTTATACGTCGAGGATCATCGAAACGGTGTTCATCCAATTAAACTGTAAAATATTTGAAGCTCGAACTGTTAATTAGACGAAAAATAACGAACATTGTTTTAGTACCGTTAATTATCTACCCTGTTGAAACAATTGAAAAAAGAAGTAAAAAAAAAAAAAAGAAAAAAATGGAATACAAAATACAAGAAATAAAAAATCAAAAAAAAAAAAAACCAAAAATAAAGACAATTAACTTCGTTCTAGTTCGTTGAGTCGATATATATACATTCATAAATACATATTATGTAATATATAACGTGTATTGTAACTTACAAGCTTGTTTCAAAATTTGTATAACCGCTTCTCAAAAATTGTTTATTTAAGAAGAATTTTTTTTTTTTTTTTTTTTCATACTTTATTCATTAATTTGGTTCTTATTTATACATAGATAAGTATATAAAGGAATCGGTTTGAGGTTGATAAATTACTTTAACTAATTTCAAAAGATTATAAGCATGGCTCTGCAGCTCTGACGCAAGGTCGACGAATTATCTCAGAATTATTATACCGCCCAAAGAGATTGAAAAAAAAAAAAAAAAAAAATTCAAAATTTATCACGATCTTACAAAATACAATTAATGATGGATAAAATCCATGATAAAATTTTCTCACGCAGACTCGATAATATACGAATTCGAAATTTTATGTTTTTTTCGATATTGAAAGAACAAAAAAAAAAATATATATAGTAGGTATGTATCTCCAGATGTTGATGAATTTTGGAAATTATTTTTCACTCCATTTTATTTACTTATTCATTTATTTATGTATATTGATTTTTATTTCAGTACGGTGGAGAACCGGGTAGAAGACTGGGTCCGGACGAGAAACCCCTCGAACTGCAAGACGCTTTTCTACAGAGATTAGGCTATCTGGAACCATCGAGACGAGCTCGTCTAGGTGTAGATCCCGAGCTTAGACATCTGGTAGCATTTCACGTCGGTCAGTATATAGTATGCATATAATATATGTATAACATACCAATGATTACGAATTATATCGAAATTACAGTTTTGATATAGAAAAGATAAAAATCAAAAAAAAAAAAAATAGAAAATCGCTGAAATAATTATGAAAGAATTTTTTTTTTTTTTTCAAAAGTTTTTCAAATCATACATAGGCGTTATGTATTGTATGTATGTAAAGCTACAGAATCGTTTATCCGCATATATAAAAGCTGCAGTATTTAATCCGAAAACGGATATACCTGTACGGCGCGGTATGGGAATATCAACCACACCGTAGTAATGGAAAATATACCTAAATCCAGTTAATATCTGGATAATATGGAATAGATTTTAATCGAAGCATTGGTAATTCCGGGCAGACCTACAGGTAAATACATTTCATACAAAACATTCATATCGTATATATATGCAGGTATATATGTATTATAGGATAGATACAAATACAGTGGAAAATTTAACGTCAAGGGTGTATATATGGATTTAATTCGCACCGTCATACGATACGATTTTCATCCTGGTAAATTCATTCGAAAAACAATGGTACTTTCCGTTGAATGGAGAAGTACAGAGAGAGAGAGAGAGAGAGAGAGGGAGGTGCAGAGAGAAAGAAAATTACACGATATGTATGTATGTATATATATAAATATATATATATATATGTATATATTTATATGTATATGCATGTACACGGAAATTGCAAAATTTTATCATAAACCGCCCCCAACCCCCCCGGGAATTATTATTGACTGTTATAACGCTCCGGAAAATACTGAACCACCATAATTCATCGTTCTCCCTAATTAACCGAGGCAACTCGACGAGATATAGGTAGGTGGGTAGGTAGGTAGGGATTCTGGATTTTGTTGCGAATAAATTCCGTCAATTCTTCCGCACCGCGTGTTAAACCAGCGGCTAGGGTGGCGAAAAAAATAAAATTAACAATGCCAAATGAAAAGAAAATTTATTTAAAATTTTATACTTGTACCTTATATAAATTAGTTTCTTATATTATTTCTGTGTACCGTACCACGTGGGACAGACGTTATCAAATTTTTTTTTTTTCAAATTTTTCAAAAATTCAAAAAAAAAAAAAAATATATATATCGACTCTTAATTTTTGAACGTTAACCAACATTCTTCACTGCGATTCCCGTGATTATAATACACGAGCTTCCGGGAGGATGAAAAGTACCGTCGAAAATCGTCTTTTTCGCCTAGTTTTTAACTTCTCGTTATGAAAATTGAAAATTGTCGTGTACGATATCTTGAGAACGAATCGACCGATCGGAATGGTTCTTGCGGCGATCGAAAGGGTTTATCAAGACTTAGATCTGATTAGATTTTGGAGTCGATAGGTCGAGTAGTTCCAAAGTTATTCGAAGAATAAAAATTGGAGCAAAAAATTTTTTTTTTTTTTATGTTTTTAGCGCATAACTCCTAAACTGTTCGTGCGATTAGTCTCAAAACTCAATCAGATTTGAGTCTTGGAGTAGCTCTTTCGTTTGCCGCAAGATTCGTCAAAATCGACCGATTAAAGACCAAAGAAAAATAGAATATTTTCGCAACGTTATATATAATTAATTACAGAATTGATTATATCCTATACCTATGTACCTATATGCAGTTAATCTTACGGAAAATTTCTGCAGACTGATAACGTATATAATAATTTATGATCCTCGTCGGAGCAGTATGACTCGAGCCGTCTCTCATCTCGAGTCTTTTGAGTGCAGCACAGGGCAGAGGCAGAGGTACGGCGCATCAGCTAAGCGTACCTACATACATATAGTATATATGTATATACATATATAGCAATTGTGATTTTCTATTTTGAATGAAAAAGCTCCTATATAGCATGGCTTTGATACCAGAAGTAAAATCTTCGAGTTTAAAGAGAATCTAATATGAAGCTGTTGGATATTTGATCCGGAGGATATGGAAGCAGATATATATCCACCCTCCTACCTGCCTACCAACACTCGTGCACTCGCGATTATATTGCAGAGTAGGTAGGTACGCGATCCAAACGCGATGAAACTATGGAGAAGAGTAAAGGTTACACAGATGTATATGTATGTACATATATGTGTACGTATATATGTATAGTATGTACAATTCAATCGTTTTAGTAGCTGTACAATACAGTACAATACAATACAATGCCACGTTGCGTTCAACAACTACTCGTACGTCTCTCTCTCTCTCTCTCTCTCTCTATATATATATATATATTGTAGAAATCCGTGCAGCACTATACAGTATTGTAGCTTTTATAGGTATATATATATATATATATGTATACAAGTTGGTTATGTAGGTATGTATGTACGCTTCTGTTGTATCAACCCTATTTGCATAAAGGATTTCAAAGGAAAGGGTGGAAAACGCGTGCGAATTGCTTTTCTCTCCTTATGTATATATGTATATATGTATATGAATATGGCTTATATACTCGGTGTATAGTTAGGTACAGCAATAACGACAAATTCTCACTTTTTATATCCGCCTTTAATTAATCACAGTTTTTCCAAATTTTTATAGAATCAAAAATAAAGAAAAAAAAAAAAAAAAAAATTAAAATAAAAGTTTCTCTCGCTGTCCATAAATATAATTTCTATGCTTGTTTTTTATTATTTTATTTCATTTTACTTATTTACTTGGTTATTTACTTATAATTATTCATTTTTAGTTACTTCGTGGTAAAAGCAGTAAAAAAAAATTGCGGATTCACGGATTATTATTATTTAGTATATTCAGAATAATCCGGGATTGTTAATGGAAGCGAAAATGAAAGAAAACAAAACAAAAAAAAAAACAAAAAAAAAAGAGAAAACTAAGAACAGAGAGACGAAAAAATCTGCCGTTTTTTTTTTCTTTCTTTTATTCCGTTTCAAATATTTGTTTTACATTTGCGAAAAAATCGCGATTCAAATTCAATCGACGAAACCGGAGAAAAAAAAAAAAAAAAAAAACTCAACAAAAGACCGAAAAAAATCGAAAGAAAAAAAAAAAAAAAAATTAAAATTGTCGCTTTTTGAAGTTGGAGTACTTTTTTTGTTTGTTTTTTATAAAAAAAAAATCCGAAAATATTTCGTTCCACTTTTACGGGCAAAAAAAAAAAAAAAAAAAAAAAAAACGCGCACTCACACGAAGAAAACATAATTCGATCTTTTCTTTCGCGACGAAAATATTTTCTGTCTTTTATTTCCTCTTAGAGAGAACGTTTTTTTCGAAATTCTTTACCGCGTATAGAGGTAAGCGAAAAAAAAAAAAAAAAACAGATAGAAAAAAAAAATCGTACCAATATAATATCGTCGCTGCGTCGGTTCTCGAGAATTCATTTACTGCACCGTTCATCGATGCACATACCTAGATATATAGCCAATCTAGATATACTTGCTTTGATCTACTGCAGTTAAATCTCCGACGTTTTTCATCATTTCTGTGTTTTTTTTTTTTCTTTTTCTTTCTTTTTTTTCTATCAATCTCTCTCTTACAAATTCTTTCATTCAAAATTAACGAAACGTGAAATCTGTACAGAGTGAGTCACGAGAAAAGCTCCGAGAATGGGAGGAGCTTGGCCGATGAATTAAGCCCCCTGCAGCTCGATGAAAAATCATCTCACAGAAATTAACAAGAGACAAAAGTTGTAGTAGATTTAATAAGCTAAAAAATGCTGTTTGAAAATTCAAATTACGAGCACGGGGTATCGAGCTGCAGGGCCTAATTCGTCGATCATGCTCCTCCTCCCGTTCTCGGAGTTTCTCGTGACTCAGCCTGTAGGTATATACGCTAATAATTTCGTTGATCGTAAATTTTTCAACCTATAATTCATGTATACATACATATGTACATAAATATCGTCGCAATTATATTACAAGAAATAAATAAAAATAAGTATATAAAAAAGAACCTGCAAAATATTCATTTTTTCGCTTTTCCATTCACCGCGCCGTGACTTCGATCGACGTACGCTGCACCCCTATATATTCAACCATACAATGCCAAAATGCAAGAGCTTGAAAAAAGTTCATTCAACGTATCTTTGCATGGAAGAGATTTTCCATTCTTCCCTTTTTTTCTCTTTTAGCTCTTCGTTTTTTGTCACCGTGAACGTATTACGGTCATTATTGATAATCTGTCTGTTTTCTGTTACAAGCGAATCTCATTCTCGTCGCGGGTAGATAGATGGGGTATATATAGGTAGATATAGGTAGAATATAGAGATCCTTTCGTCATTTAGTATAATATAATTGAGCCGGACTCATTATTTCTCCGAAGCGTCCTTTGTGCTCAAATAATAAATTGTCAGTGCCTCTGAGCTGCTGCTGCAGGTTTTCATCCGCAAGCTCGGTGCTTGTCGCGCTTATACTTGCTCGCTTGATGCTGCTGCACGGAGCTTGATGAAAAGAGTTTCCTATCCGTTATGGATCCTTCAGACCAACCACCGCCGAGTCGAGTCGAGTCGAGTCGCGAAGCGTCGTTATAATATAACTCTCCGCGAGTTACATTATATACGATCATAGAAATTTCAGTGGGCATAAAAATCGAGCTTTTTAGTTCATTTTTATTCAGTTTCTTTTCTTTTTTTTCTCCTTTTTGTGTCTCCGATCGTTTCTTTCTTTCTTTAGTTGAAGTTCCATTCTTTTCTCAATCTGTCTCGTCTGTTTCATTATCAAACGTCACTGTAACGATCTCACGATCCTATGACGGTGTATATATGGGGCATTCATGAATAGCAACTATAGATTTTTTTTCTCAGATTTTTCAAACTAAATTTGAACACGTCGTGAATTTTTTAAGTGTTTTTTTTTTGTTTTCAACACCTCGACGGTGGTGATTGAAAAATGTAAAAAAAAAATTCTCAAAAATTCTGTGTCCGAAATGAAAATTTTTGACCAAATATTCAAAATGTCTGGGCTTTTGCTTCAACCTTTTTTTTCAGCTTTTTGAACGAAAAAAAGTGAAAAAAGAAAAAAAAAATTAGAAGCAGAGGTCAATTTTAAATATACATACTCCAGAAAAATCTAAGCAAAATTCTCACATAAAAAGCAGGTCGAATCAAAAGCCCAGATATTTTGAATAATTTCGAAAAACCGAAAAAAAATTCACGACGCGTTTAAATTTATTTTGAAAAATTTGAGAAAAAAATTCTAGTTGCTATTTGGAGTCAGAAGAATGGTACAAAAAATCGCGGAGCAGATCTGAGAGGTCGAGGGTCACGGCCAGGTCGAGGTTGGTACGGAATGCCCCATATATATCGATCTCTTTAAATTCGACAAACTTCAAAATGACGAGCAATAGTCTGGGATAACCTGCAGCGAGATTTTTGGTAGAGATTATTAGAAAAATGAACCTAGAAAAAATAAAAGAAAAAAAGAAAAAAAAAATCTTGATCCGTTATATTCCTTTCTCGTCGTTTACTGCAACGTTCGACCATCAATCCGCGACTACAGCTATACGACGTCCTTGCAAATTACACGCGCTTTACCCAGAGGGCTGCGTTTTTGGTATACTAATTTTTTAATTTAACGAAATTTTCAAAAAAAAAATAAAAAAAAAATATGCCACAGCTAGGAGAAGATAAAAAACTTGCTCACGTAATTTTTTATAGGAGGCTGAAACTTTTCAAAAACTTTAAAGTTCATGAATCCGAAATGAGGGAAAATCGGAATGGGAATAGCTGAAAAAAATAAATCAATGAATCTCGGAAAGTCCAAAATTACTCCGAAAGACAAAAAAAAATTTTCCAAAAAACTGCGATCGGTATAAATATTAAAACTCGAAATTTTGATCTTTTGAAACTTTATAAATACGGAATTTGAACCCTGCAGCCCCATGAAATTTTTTGTCGCGAATATATTTAAGAACGAAAATTCGACTCCACTTGTACATCTGCAGAGAAAAAAAACCAAAAAAAAAAAAAAAGTAACACGAAATTCAAAAGAAAGCAAAAAAAAACTAGAAGCTTACTCATTTTTTCCTCTTTATCTCTACATATATACGTTGTTTCTTGTAGGAAGAGTAGAATTCTCCGCGGTTTGAGTATAGCTATTACAGTTGTACATGTATATAGCCGCTTCAGGTCCATATATACTGCAGCTATATAATATAGATACACATGTATCTGCCTACTTTGGAGGATAATTTCCGTTCCATTTACCAACGGCTTTTAAGCTTTTGAGCTTTAATGCCGGTTTCATATTTCTGGGTTTATATACAAAAACACCGCACGTATATGTACACATACATGTATACATATACGTATATATATTTATGTATATGGTATATATACTCGCATGTTACATACCTGCAGGCGTAACGTAGTCAGGTATACGCAGAATACAGTATATAGGTATAATAATGCGAGATTTAAACGAGTTCGCGAAACCGCAAGGGCTAATAGCCCAACCCTTGGCATACACGACGTACGTACGTACATACATCCGTACGTTTTCCCACGAAAACCTAATTCTTGTATATACTATAACGCGACTAAATTTTCTCAACAAAATTTTACCTTTCGCCTACATACCTATAAAAAAAAAATGAAAAGAATTTAACTACAGGCTAAAATCCTGCAGGTAAAAGAACGACTCAGTACGTATACATATATGTTCATATTCTTTTCTTCAAAATGAAAATCTCATTATTTTAGACACGTTTTTTTTTTTCTGATGCTGTAGAAAGAGATACAGAGAAGAAGAAAGAAAAAAAAACAGGTTTTTGTCATTTTCGAAATAATTTGAAATCGCCCTGAAGTGAAAAAAAAAAAAATACTGTATAGGTATTTCGTTGCAAGTTGAAAATAGAGAAACAAAAAAAAAAAACGAATAAAAAAAAAAAGGAGAAAATTTAAATGGTTAGAAAGCGAGAAACCTTCGTATATATGTATTTTATATACATATAGATAAATTGTGTGGGTGTAAAGTAAGACGTAGGGTATATTCTCGTATCAGAACTGTCGGAAGCTCAATGAGGCGTAAGACACGCGGCTCAAATCACCAGCTTAACGCTCGATTACTTTCATTAAATAACTGGAGTCCGCGTCGATAAACACGTCATCGCCTTTTATATATACCAAAGAAACGAACAGATTTTGCGAAGACTTTCATACTGTTTTTCTGGTTTTTTGAAATTTTTGTTTTTTGAATTTCTTTTCTTCGTCTTCTCTTTTCTGAATAAAAATTGTTTGAAGAAGAATAAGAATAAGAAGAAGAAGAAGAATCGAAAATAATGCAAGAGAGAGAGAGAGAGAGACTAAAATTTATTTTATTTTATTTTATTTTATTTCATTTTCATTTTTTTCAATTAGTTACAACGACGTGATTCTAATCCTATCCCGCAGGCTCTATTTATTCAATTAAACTTTTTGAAATTAATTTCAGGCCCGACTGCCCCAGTCATAGAACTTAATGGCTATAGCCACTGCGGTTACGTTCTAGTACTGAAAGGATTAGTCTTTCCACAATGGAAGAGACGACCTCTAGCCGTGATCGGATCTCGCCTATTCCTCTACCCAGGTATGATATTATATATTAATATTATATACGTAACAGTATTAATTATAATCGTATTACAAACATGATTCAATAATTGTCTAACAATCCGTGCGACAAAAAATACAAAAAAATACAAAAATACCAAAATACAAAAAATTGAAATCAAAAATTGAAGAATAATTGAATTTTTGGATATGTAGTTTTTTGATTTATTTATTTATTTATTTTTCCTTGAAAACAAATGAGAAAGAAGAGAACTTTCCATTTCAGGTCACCCAGAATGTGACCCCTGACGATTTTATATATATATATTTTTTTTTTTTTCATCTTTCATATTACAGTATGTTAATTCTCACCAAAAAAAAAAGAATGTTTTTTTTCTTTCTATTTCTTTTGATTATTATATTTGAGCTATCTCGAAAAACGCAATTTTTCTAATTTTTGAAAAAAAAATTCACGCAAATTTTGTGACCAAAAACGATCGTGGTATTACAGTTTTTTTGTCTGTTTTTTTTTTACGAGGAATTTCGGTATTTTATTTTGCAATAGTTTCAACAAAAGTAAGAAAATTGTGTAAGGAGGCAAAATTTTTTTTTTTTTTTGTTTTTTTTTTTTTTTATTTTGAATCTTACCAAAAATTTAATGGCACGTAAGACTTTGGAAAAATTGGAGAAAAAAAAATTTCCGCGATCAAAAATTGTTGTAACATCTGTAAAAAATTGTTGATACGAAATATTGAAATCCCTCAAAATAAAAAAAAAAAAAACGAATAGAAAAAAATCGAAATTCCACGATCGTTTTGGTTCTGAAAATCATCGTTTTGTACTAATTATCATACAATTAATTGTGTGAATTTTTTTTTTTTTTTCAAATTGAACAAAAAAAAATTCACTCTTCTGATGATTTTCAAAATGAGAATTGTCGCGTAATGAAAAACGATATAACGATGAGAAAATTGGACGAGCTCGCATGGTCGTGGACATATACTCAGGATATTTTTCTCTGCACCAATTGATCATCCCTTTTTTTTTTTGTAACTTATTTTTTCGTCAGCTAAAAATCTAGCCTTCGAAAAGTATAGATGAGAGATATTTCGAAAGCTAAGGTTGTGTAGATAGTCCTGCTCCTCTTCCTCCACCTTCACCTCCACCTCCGCCTCTTCCTCTTCTTAGCGTACCTGTCACTCCTTTCCGGAAGTAATCTCTATCATTTGTCTACGTCTCGGAGGATTATCCAGGATCTATTTTAGCCCTCTGCGGCTTTTGCCGGACTGCGATTCCGTCCCTCCACGGTATCCGTATACCTATTATACATACCTATATACCTATATACCTATATACCATATAATCGGTACGTATACACTAATTAGCATCATGCATAGGTATATATTAGGGCGGTCCTTATTTACGGTGTTTTTGAAATTTCCTGCGGACAAGGTGGAAAAAGTTTGCAAATAAATTCAAAAAAAAAAGTACCCAAAACTTGGAGTCCGTACGTCAACTCAAAGTACTGTCTACAAGACAGCGAATTTTCCCATTTGATTTACATCGAAAATCGGGCTCACTGCATTAATTTTTTTTTTTTCCTGCCTTAATAGTGCTTCGAAAAATCTGAAATTTGGTATACGTCTTTCCTACAGTCATAAGTATTCAACAAATAATTGGGAGATTTTTTGGAAAAAAAAAAAACCTTTAACCCTGTAGGGAAGACGTATGCCAAATTTCACTGCCTTATCAGGCAGTACTTTGAGTTGACTTACAGACTCCAAGTTTCGCGTACTTTTTTTTTTTGAATTTATTTGCAAACTTTTTCCACCTTCCACCTTCCACCTTCCTAATTTTTTTTCTTAATTTCTAAAATTTTTTCGTTTTTGATTTTCTGTCTATTTTTTTTTATTGTTTCTTGTCTACCGCCCCTCGCGTTCTATGTATGTATTCCCTTAGCTATGTACGTTATTTGTACATACGTGTACTGCAGCAGTGATCGAAGTTATAGGAAGAAAAACCACCACCCCCGCGCGCTTTCTCTTCCCGCCCCCCTATCAGCCCCCTCTTCGACTCTATAAGGGATGAAATTGAAATTGTAAATCTCTACTCGGTTATATACAACAAAGGGAACAAAGGAGACAAACGACGGTCTGATAATATTAGTTGCCTTTTGTGTGCAGCGTAGGGAAGTATAAAATTTGAAATATTTCATCCACACCCCCGGCTTTACGGTTCTTACCCCCTTCCATCCTTTGCAACAATCTTTGAATCAGTCCCCCCCGGCCCCCCCATGTCCCAAAAACTTGGACTAATTATATTTTATGATGTAATATACTATAATTGCAATTATGCTGCATTGATTAATTCTTTTTTTCGTTTTGTGCCAAATTTGAAAATTCTTCGGTTTTGGGAGAGGGCTTGGAATTTCTTTGGCAACCCGGACTTTCGAAAAAAAATTTTATTCATTTATTTAGTAATTTTTTATTTCGAATTTGGAGACTTTTTGCAGGCCTATTAGAAGTATCAAAATTCGAATATGACCAATTTAAGGACCACCCTAATATATATTATATATGTATATAGGTATATACAATATTGAAATCTTTCCCGTGGTTAGCTGTATATACCTATATAGGTACTTCATACTCTCCCAAAGATTCAGAATACATAAATTTTGAATTAAATTTCGACACTCCAGAGAGCCAGTTCTTCTGTTTCTCGATTTTCATCCCTTGTTCCCTTCTCTTCTGTATATATACTTCTTCTCTTGACTCTCGTCTTTTTCCCCTCCCTTCTCTCCCCGCGTATATATATATATATACCTATATATTCAAATATTTTCACCAAACTTTTCGGCATAAAAAGATAATACACTTCCCACAGCTATATCTAGGTAGGTGAAATACATACGTATACATACGTAGGTAGAAGTAGAGGTAGAAGTGAGGTACGTGTAATACATATACATACCAAAGTTCGGTTGGGTTAGAGTTCGGGGTCGTCGTAGTCGTCGTCGTCGTGGCGCAACCCCCGAAACCTTAAACCCAAACCACACGGCTATAAAGGGACCTATACTACGAATATTTCGAAATATAAACTCCCCAACGATACATATATACCTATAGCTAACACATAGGTATACGTAGATACAGAAAAGGTGAAGATTTCTAGTCTCATAAACAAAATTTTGATATTTATATACTTACACGCATTTTTCAAAATATAGAGGTCGGGGGATGGAAATGAAAATAATTCTTTTTTTTTTTTTTTGTGGGAATTTGTACACCCCGTATATCGGCTAATGTACGGTGTATAGAGCCCTTCTTCTTATTCTTATTCTTATTCTTATTCTTCTTCTTCGTCGTGAGTTTCCCGCGGCGGGGCGGGCTGAGTCGCGCGAGGAGTCCAATAAGCCGATTCCCACAAAAAGTTTTTCCTCCAAAAAGTTCACCGCAGTTCCGTCTTTGTTTCCGGCTTCCAGTATCCACCTTATACCTACCGACCTACCTACCTACCTACCTACCTTATACCCACATCCAAAACTTTCGACGTTTATAAAGTTTTCATCGCTTTCTTCTCTGTCTCTCTGTACATACGTACCTATATATGTATATAACCTGTGCCTATATATATATACCTCTTTGCTCTTCACCTTGCGGAAATCTTGCCTCTCCACCTTATATACCTCTCCATATATACTTATATATGTACATATATCTTAGGGTGGACCTTTCTTCGGGGGGTGAATGAATTTTTTTCCAGCCGCCCTTTAAATCGTCTCCAAATAATTTGAAATAGATTTCATGTAAATTTCAGCCTTCTATCTCAACCCTAAACCCTCCCGCAAAGGGAGTGAATTCTGCTATTTTAAAATCCACACGGTTTTGCAATGCTTTGAAACTGTCGCACCTAAAATAGGCAACCGAAGTTACAGCACGTTTTAAGTTGGCAATGCCCATCTTGACTCAGAACTCAGAACGCGGTGTAACTTCGGTTGCCTATTTCAGGGGGCGACGGTTTCGAATTCGTTGAGTGTACGACGTATGTGTCTCATGCATGCAGACAAAAATCTTCTCTTGTATCTCTATCACATTTATTTATTTATTTATTTACTTTCTTATGTAATAATTTATGTACAAGAATAGAAATTATCGCCAAACATTATAACGAAGGGTAACCGTCGAGATGAACCCTTTTCTTTGTTCGAGAGAAAAAATTGTTGAGAATTTCGCTCGGCTATTTTCCCTTCGATTATGATTTTTTTTTTCAAAATTAATTTCGCGATTCAAATCTCACATATTTAACATTTAATATTTAATATCCAAGCTTCATCCGATGCTTCGCCGGAGTGGATGGAACTTGGCGGAAACGGAAGTGCCGTATGCTGTGCTCCCTCGCGTCTTGGCAGGCTTGTTCTTCGCGTTACCGGATACCCTAGGATAACTTCACCACCTCTGAACCAGGCCAATCGCCCTACATCAGAATCCCAACTGCATACTGAAACGCGGCATCTTTATCTCGGATTTCATCATCCCTGGGACAGGGATCTTTGGAGATGTTGGTTAAAACAGGTAATTGACCCTATAAATTTTCAATTTTGGTCTCATTTATTTCTCGACTCACGTTCTATCTCATTTCTTCATTTTTGTTTCCCATTTTTCTATTTTTGATTTTTATTTTTCGTTCTTCTTTTTTTTTTCGAAATAAACGAATCAATGAAAGAACGTAAAATAATTAAGGGAAACAGAATTTGGGATCATCAATGATGGATATGCGATCGTCGGTTGGTTGCTTTTTGCTTTTCCATTTTCTATTTGGTTTTTTTCTTCTCTCTCTTCGATTTTTTGGTATTTTCCTTTTTTTTTTTTCTTCTTCTTCTCGGGGTCGAAATGTTTGAATTTTCTATGAACCGCGTGAGGATCGGTGTAAGGTTGAAGAAGAGAAGATATAGAGTTGGACGAAGGTTAACTGGGAATAGGTACAGGGTATATATTCAATTAAATATAAGTATATAGCTATATGTATATAAGAAACGTAGACATATACTGTACTAGCTATATACCTAGCTGTACTATGTACTATATATGTATGTATGGAATATTTAAACAATACTTCTAAAATATTTATTAGACACCCTTCGGGGCTGTTTCGGGGATCCTAAAAGTTATACCGAACCGTTTCTTAAGTTTTTCCCTTTTCTTTTTCGTTCTCTTTCGTACCATTTTTTTCCTCGTTCTTCTTCGTTTTTGATCTTCTCTCTTTTTTTTCTGTGGGATATTCTCTTCCCTTTTTTATTTTCTATTTTTTTTCTTCCTTTCGATAATGAATCTTACACACACCCCCGTTGCTACAGTTTATTTATTCACTTACGTCTGCAGCCAGCGAGTCCCTGAAAGCGAAAACTTTATCTTTCACTATTAGATAGAAGAGAATAGAAAAGAAAATGAAGTAAGAAAAAGAAAGAAAGAAAAACAATAGAAAGGAAAGGTAATTTATATGATGGAAAATTTACCGCGATAATAAAGTTTGCGAAATTATAGATGCAACGGTTGTTGACATTAATGTATCATCCGGAAAGTTATACGAGGAATCTATCAGTAAAATTGAATAGAGATAAAACGTCTTTAAAATTTTATCAAATTTTCTATAGCATAAAGAATCATCTGCAAATGCTGATGTTGATAAAATTTATGAAAATATTGTATATAGGTATACATACAGTACAGCTTGGTTTGGGAAATTTGGAGTACTCCAAAATTTATTTATTCGTCAACCAAAGTTTATTTCACATCAAAAAAAAATTTTCTTCGAAAAACTTTGTCGTTAGGTTTCAGGCACATCGTTGGTCCAATTCAACCTCTCAAGGTCTTGCTTTCTTCGGACAGCAATTCTACATCTTACGAACGTAGGGATCGGTGAAAAAAAATTCATGTCAAAAGTTACGGTCAATTATCAAATATTTCCAATATTTAGGCCACTAATTTGCAAATAACTTGGCCAACACGAAATTGTAAAAAAAATCCTTCGTTCACACGATGAGGATTTCTTTTCTGGACAAAATGAGCCCCCAACGACCTTAATCGGAACAACGATGTGCCTAAAATCTTACGACAAAGGTTTTCAAAGAAATTTTTTTTTTGATGTGAAATAAACTTTGGCTGAGAAATAAATGCATTTTGAAGTACTCCGAACTTCCAGAACCGAGATGTACTGGTTCCCTTAAAATCGTAAGAAAAGATTCGTTAAATTTTCGGTAGATCTGTGAAATTACAGTCAAAATCGATAAAATTCTAAAGAAATCTGTACGAAATTTTGTACAAATCATCAAAAATTCAGACTGGGACAGCTCTCCGAAGTTCCAAATTTAAAAATTCCAGACTGTCAAAACGACGAATTATTAATTTTAAAACGATCTCAAAATTTTGTCTAGAAAACGTTGAACGTAAAATTTTTGTGCGACTGTCAAAAATCGCAGATCGATTAACAACGTGAAAAAAGTAATAATAATAAAATAGAGGAGAAAAATTGTTACAAGTCGAGTCTGTGACAGAGCAATTTTGAAAGTGGATTGTAGTATAGTCTATCCAATTGCATGGCTTTGTTAAATAATTCAAAACTGTGATATCTCGGTGTGATAATGTATATTATATATACGTTAGCCCACAAGTCTCTTGAATATTTATAAACGCGTCTACCCAAATCATAAACCTAGATTTTAATGTCTTCTATGACCGAAAACTGGCGAACTACCTTCTAACCGCACCTTCGGAACCCTTTTGCTATTTATACGTTTATAACCATCTACGTACGTATAGAGATGAAATTCTGCGTAGATATATATACGCTGTGGTGGTTCCTTTCACCTGGTGAGTGTCAAAGCTCCACGATTCTGTATATACTACCACTAGCACATAAAATATACATATATACGTGTGTAGTTTAACGTGCAGGCTAATGCAAACGAAGCTAAATGAAATTGCTAGGTCGAGGAGATCCGGTGTCTCTCGTCTCTCTGTATGTATGTGTGTGTGGATTATAATACAGTTCACAGTGTGAGAATAGACTAGGATAAAACCAACTAGGGGATGACGATATTTGACACGAAATTTAACTAGACTAGACGCCGAGAAGAAGAAGATGGTATCTATTTCAAGTCAGCTAGGATAATAAGAAGAGCTGTGATGGAGAACTGGGGAGTTGAGTGAATAACGTAATACTGTGATAATATCAGAGAAGAATCTTGTCATGTACATTCAACGTTTATTTAGAGCGATAATAGGCATGATAAAGTCCTCTTATTCTATTCAAGGGAACCAGTACAGTTTGGTTTTGGAAATTCGGAGTACTCCAAAATGCAAAGAATCTAAAAATTAGTCTACGAAAGAACAATTGTCGTGATAATTAGAAGCTAAAACTGTCTGACAAACCCCCGGACAAAAAGAAGAGACTAATTAGAACCTCGGTGACTAGAAACTGGAAATAATCTCAAAGTAAATTTGAAACTTTGTAAAAACCCCAAGTTAAAAAAAAAATGACTAGAACCTAGCAAACCGCACAGTCTCGTTCTAAGCTTCGAAATATATATAAAACCGAAGAAATGTTTTCCACGTCCAGGGATGAGCAGCAAGGTAAGTTGAAGCAAGGTAAGGCGGATGGGTAAGGGTGAGGTTGCAGGTTTATACGTGAGATGAATGAAAGGATGGCTTAACACCGGAGGTTTTCTCCGGACTTCCGTTATCCCCTGGAAACAGCCAGAGAGAAAGCCTCGGGTATACATAAGGATAAGAAATTTGTCTCCGATTGTTTTGTCTCTGGTAGGTATATAATAATAACAATCCGGCTAGTTTGCGAGTGTTTTACCTAAACTTCCATAATCCCATCCCTCATTCCGCGTTATTCATTTCATTGAATTGCCCGTCGTTGAAATTCACGCGACGAGTTAATTAACCACCCCTCGACAAAATTTATCCGTAAAAAGTAAAATTTTTGACAACTATGACGATAATTGATAATTGACGATAAAAAAAAATAGAAAAAAAGAGGGAGAGCGAAGAATTAGATCGGAGAATTAGACTGGCAAGGGATGAACCCCGAGATCGACGAAGATGGATCGATTTCAATTACTAAAACTGTCGCTGCACTGGTGCACATCGACGTTTGACATGATGCCAAGAAAATGGGAAACAGCCAGCAGCCAGACGGTAAACAGGGTGCAACTGCAACGTGGTCTTCATGCCAGGAACCCAGCTACGTTTTATTTGCAAATGATTAATCGTGTTAACAAACAGACAGGGTTCATCGCGAACAGTACCACGAACGAACGAATTATTGAACGTAGGAAAGCAATGTTACATATTGGGAATTCCACGTAAACTTGACCTCGCCGTTTTTAATTTTTGATTTAGGACGTTTTTGAGATAAGTTTCGAGGCTCATAGGCAAAAAAGAGTTGATTAGAAAAATAATTCATTATTATAATCCAAAAAAAGTTTCATCAAAATTAAAAATGGGTATTCATTCATATACATATATGAGGCATTCTCCGTCTAAACGTACGGGAATAATAATCAGAATTTTTGATTCCATCGAAATTTTTATGGGTGATTATACCTAACGAGAGGAGCTTTCGCGATTTTTTTCGATTATTTCCGTTCATCTGTTCTTGAGATATGAATTTTTGAATTTTTTTTTTTTTTCAAAAATTCATAACTTCTTGAAAAATTGATCAAATGAGGTTTTAGTTTTTGGACAATTTTTGTTTTTGACTATACTTTAAGAAAAAAAATACAAAAAACGTGATTATTATCAATTGCGGTATGATTTTTCATTCGAAACTCAAACTTCACGATTTCGAAAGGCTGGACATTTTTTTATTTTTTGAAAAAATTCTCATAAAAAACATCGTTTTTTATGAGAATCATTATTCAGAGGCCACATCTCATTCTATTTTTTTTATTTCCGATTCAAAATCTTTTTGCGTAAATTTAATCGTATCTAAATTTCTAAAAAGATTCAAAATAACAATGACACCCCATAGGTATGTTTTTTAGCATCATCGTTGTATCTCTTTGGATGTAGATCATTGTGTAATAGATGTGGGATTATTATCGTGCTCCCTGCTGCCTCGAGACACCCCGTCGTCCACAATTACAAAGTTTAATATTTAGCTGCCAATTTTCAAGATGAAAGGGAAAGGAAAAGTGGCTCAAGGCAAGGGACGAATTCTGCAGGTCGCGGATAGTAGGTATACGCTGCTCAGAGTTCACTACTTGACTTCACTTCATTTTACTCGTCGCGTACGTACGTACCGTATAAAAAGCTTTAAAAAGTTTTTAGAGGAAAGAATTCGAGCTCGACGATCTGAGAATATCTTTTTTTTTTTATAATGAGAAAATTTGAAGAAAATATATGTACGGGGGATTCTATGCCGACTCGACTGTGGCTTAGCCTCACCAATTTTTTTTAAATTTTTTTTAGCTATTCGATAATTTTTTTTTAATCAACGAAAATTGATGTTCAAACTTTTTCAAAGTGTCAAAAATTATTCGGCAATATTTTCGACTCTGTGACAAACTTATGAAAATCATGGTACATTAATATGGACGGTGAAATTAATTTTTGTACTCCTTTTTTTAAAACCTATATTTTCGAAATAATATAGTGAACAAAATTTATTTCATCTTCTATACGTGATTTGAAAATGTTTGTTAGAAAGTCGAGAATATCGATGGGAATTTTCTGTTAACATTTTTAAAACGTTTATACATAAATTTTCGTTGATCAAAAATTTACAAAGTGCTCAAAAAAAAAAAAAAAAAAAAACAAAAATCATTTTAAACCCTCGAAAATTGTTCCCTAAATTTGAAATTTTATACGATAAATAACTGATATTACAAGTAGTATTTTTATTTATTTATTTATTTTTGAAAATTTGTTTCATTTCATACATTTGATGTGATTTTTTTTTCGTTTTTTTTTTTTTTTTCTCACCTCCTTTCGTTTATGATTTTCGTACTGTTTTATGGTCCCCTTGCAGTTTGAGGAGGGTGTATTTTTTTTTTTTATATACTGCATATTGCGAGTAAGTTCTATCATGTCTGGTTCGTGCATTGGGGATGGTTTTGCGTATAGCATACCGTACCCGTAGTGGCTGTATACCATACATTTCCATATCTATCGTAAAATTGAATTTATGGAACTCCGGTTGGTTATCGCATTATTCAAATTTCAATGCGGTCGGGGGGGTTTCCTCAGCTCCAATCCGGCAGGTAGATACATATATATACCTATATACACATACAGTAATCTTATATCCTTGTTGCTATCCTTATTCTTATTCTTATATCCTTATTCTTATATTTCTTCATATGTAAAAAAAGATACACGTATCTTCGATTCTTCGATTCCCCGTGACAACGCGATCCCACAAAAATTATTTTTGTCTCTTTGAGTTTTTTGAAAATAAAAAACTAATAGAAAAAAGAAACGACAAAAATTGAATAAGCGAATGAACAGAAACAAACGAGAAACTAATTTCTTTTTTTTTTTTCCGAATATTCGATTCCCGGATTCGGGTATATATATGTATTATTATATACCTATACATAGGTAGAAAATGGATATATAAGAGAAGCTTTTCCTTAAAGAGAAAGGGAGATCGAGAATAAGAGAGTTTTCCGTTATATCGTCTACTCGGGGAGAAAACGGGCGTACGACGAGACAAATTGGATTTTACTTATTAGCTTCCGCGTATCCCCAGGACGATTGAACGGGCTGCCAATTTCTTAAGTGACGCGACTTATAACGGTGCCACGAGATCCCTCTTTGACGAAACGTTTTATTTTTTTTATTATTAATTATGTTTTACAAAAAGGAAATAAAATAAGAAAGCTCTGAAAGCTCAAGAAATTGTTCATCAATTGAATCGATCAGACCCGATATAGAATTCCACTCCTACTTCTTGTTAATCTGTTTCTTTATTTTTATTTTTTATCTTTCTTCTTTATTTTGTTAAGACTGAGAGTAAGAAATTCCGCCCGCATGTAGGCAGCCACCTACACCGCGGCGAACTGTGGGCTGTCTGGCCTTAGCCGCTCACAGCTATCGCCGAAATGAGTCACAACGGTTTTCCACTTCAATAATCACCAGCTAAAAGACTTCCTTCATTAAATTCTGATATCTGTGGATAAAATTTGACGAAGGAAGTGCTTTCCCTTTTTGTGATTGTTGAACTGGAAAAGCATTATGACTCGTTCAGCGGTTGGCACGCCGAAGATCAGACAATCCATAGGTCGCCTCTGTGTATTCGACTGTCTACATATAGGCGCTAGCAAGACTTTAAATTATCTGTACAGCTGCTTCATATACAGGGTGAGTCTTATCGAAGTTTGAAGATAGGTGTGGCTAATCAGATATGCTAAAATTCAGTTTTTTGACTAATTGAACAACTGGAGGCAGAAAAATAAAACGTAGCTTTCACGCTGTGAATCTAACCTCGAAGTAATCCCACGTTTTAGTTTCCCAAAAATCATATTTTCATATAATAACTGAGGCTCGAACTTCGACAAGACTCACTCTGTGTAGATTATTGCATTGAAGAAGCGTTGTGACTCGTTCCAGCGATCGTTAGCGCCTAGAACGAGACAGCCTACTGTGCGCTTCGGTGTAGTCGGCTGCCTACATGCAGGTGCCATTTTTTCAATTACCTATATCTCACAAACGCCACGACGGATCTTACCGCTTCCAACGGTAGAATGTCAAGCTAAGCCGCTTAGATCATTCCGCAAAGTTTGAGCGTTTAATTCGCGGCCACCTTGTATATGTACATATCTCAGTTTCGAGAGAGAGAGAGAGAGAGAAGGGGAGAGAGATGCTTTTCAGCAACTCGTTGCTCTGTGTAGTAGTCGTGGAGTTAATTTAGTTTTTGTCATCTCCCACGTCTTCCGGAGCAGCTTGAGTTACAAGCTTTTCCTCCACTTTTCCAAATCCTGGAATTCGCCGCCTCTTCTTAACACACAAGATTCGGAGGGGGCGCATAGGCGGGACCGGGACCGGGACGCTCCTCGTCGCGACGTCGTCTTCAACCCTTACACCTATACCTATACCTACGCACAATCTCACTTCATAGTTTCTTATACCCTTACACCTTCACATCTTCGCGAATGTATGTACGAGACTTAAGACACATACTGAGAATAATGAAACTAGAACAGAAACCGTGGGGATATAATATCGTCCCCTTGAATTGTCGTTGCAGAGGCGACGCGGAGCGACTCGACGCAACGTTTCATATATAGTATAAGGGATGGTGCGGAATTGAGACCCCCACTACCCGCTTCTGCAGCATCTATCTCAACTCACCTCACTCAAAATGGGTTTAATTAAATCTTATTTACGCCGATTCAACTCTGACATCTCATGCAGCTATAAGGAAGACAAGCTTGTGCTTGAGATTGTGAGAAAAAAATACAAGGAAAATTTTTTTTTTACTCGTTCATATTCGGAATAATAAAAGGAAAAAAGTTTTCAAACGTAGGAGAAAATTGGGCGATATATGAACAATTTTTTCTCTCTCTTAGTTTCATGAGACAAAATTTGATCATTCATTTTATATTTGTATGATAAGATTTTGGATTACATATCTTTTTTTTTTCTTCTAATTTTTGAAGGGACCATTTTGCCTCGGTTTCCTCTGCCTGTACGCGAGCTCCTGGTGTATTTTCTGTGTCTAAAAAAACAGCGAAAATTTCGAATGAACATGATTGTGAAGTATACAGTTTTAAGCTTCTAAACGTTTCGGTCAATTTATTATTTAAACTTTGTCCTAATATGCGAGGATGTTAAACAGTCAACAAACCGTGTTTACAGTTAACCGTCCTGCATTCGTAATAATTTCTTTCGGTCAAAGTACCCCGGAGTTAAGTAAGTATAAGTACCCACCTGGTTGAATTATTATTTCTTTGTAAATTGGCCATTAAAAGAAAATTTATTCAATCTACCACCGTTACAAGTTTCTCGAAGTTGCCTTTATAACCACAGTTTCGTTTTTTTCTCCCCCCCCCTCCCCTCTTCCACTTCTTAATTCACAGAACTGTAAACCACTAGTTTCATATACAAGTATATATATTTTTCCCCGATGCTAATTGCACCGCAAATTTTATTTCAAACTTCTCCCTTGTATATATTTTGCATAGAACTATAAATTTTGTTTCAATTACTTTCCATTTTTTTTTTTTTTTTTTTAGTAGTTTCATAGGATATCGATAACTATAAATAAAGAATAAAGGTTCTACGGTGTAAGACGGTTACCTGGGAAACGGAATCCTCGAACCGTGTCTTCCGGCAAACGCGAGCCGGGTCTATGGGCAGGCGACAATTCCAACTTTTCAGTACAGAATTCCTCTTTCAACATCAAGCTACGTATCAAATGTGCTTCTTAAAATTTTGTTTCTATTTTTTTTTTTCTTTGAAATTTTGGCTTTCGTCGTCATCCAAAAAAAGATCCTTTACACAGATCGCCGAGCCTATAATATCTTGATTAACAAAATATGAAAATATCCCGCGAAAAGTGTCGTTCTCGAGAGAAAAAAAAAACAAAAATTCTTTCCAAGTTCCTTAAAAATGGACAAAATTGAAGAAACAAAAAAAAAATAAGGTAATTTCTGATCATCGATCAGTCGAATCGGTGAATTTATTGTTAAATCAGTGACGTGGTGTGATAATAAATAAAAAGTAGAAACTGATAATGATAGTGACAGTTAGTGAACGGAGGAGCAAATGCAAGTGGGATAATCATTGGAGTGTAGAACCGCGGACGATTACGCGACGCGAAATACTTTCGCAATTTAGGATTTAGCGAGGTGAATTTAGCAATCATGCGAAGGATTTTTCAATTTTTACAATCCTGATGGCGCGGCACGGTAATCCGAAATTTGAAAAATGAATTTTTCGACCGGATTTTACTCCTTCGGAATTAATTTTTGATTTTTGTTTGTTTTTTGAATTTTTTTTATATACCGTTTTTCGAAACGGGTATTACCCCGGAGCGGATTCGAACATACATGCGCACATCGTGATGATCGTGTACCGTAACGTGACGCCTGTGCGTATTACGCAATTATGAATGTACACGCATCCTGAATAATGGGATTTATATCCTAGAATCAAGATTCCTTGGCGTATATCTTGCTGCAGGTAGGAAATTAATAGGAGAAAGTCGATTTGCTGATAAGGATCAGTTTATGGGTATATTATAGCCTCTACCGCGGTAGGGAAATTATCAATCCCCGTTGATCTTCGCGATTCAAAAATCGAAGAATCGTCGTCCTTTTGTCCACCAAAATAAAAAGACGATTTTTTCTTTTTTTCTGAAAAACTATAAAAGACAAACGGGTCTACTTTTCCAAATCCGTTTATGCTAATATATCTCATCCGAAATCCGAACCTGACCGCATATATCGAGAACGGTGGACGTTATCTATACTCTTAAATCTTACCAGCTGTTCCCCCCTTTTTCCCGTTTCCCCCTACCCGAGTTATGGAACAAAGAAGAAGAACAACACGAGCCAGTGGTTTGATCTAGGCCCTAGAAGCCCTCTGGGAACAAAGAATGTATAGGTATATGCTTATGTATATACCTATGGGTATATAGATGTGAGTTTGAGTGTGGCCTGCAGTTTGATAAGGGCTGTGAAGTATATACACACACACACACGCGTGTATATTATCGGTGCACATATATCGGGTAACTGATTCCTATTTCCTCGGTATTTCCGATCGCCCTCATTTTATACACCGAAGGTTCTATAGCCCCGACCAGCTACTTCAACCAATGAAATATACCTCGACGGACCTACCTTGAACATTACCAAAAGTGAGAACGAGAGGGGAAAAGGGTCCTTCAAACGCCTTTATGGTTATAGACGTACCCATATCGATCATGAAATGGTTTTTTTTTCTTCTCTTTCCGTTTTTCTCGTGCCTTAGGAAAGAGAGTCAGTTCCGGGCGCGTTAGAATCGACATTATTAGAATTACGTATCGGTACATTACGGAACTAGTGCGCAAAGTAGATGATTCTCCCACGAGAGTGACAAACGTACGAGTATCACTCACTTCGCGCACTTGTTTCGTATATTATGTTTTTTCTCCAAACGTAGACGTGCGGAAAGCTCGATTTTCCGCACGCAAACCCGTGCGGAAAATCGGACTTTACGCACGCCGTTTGGAAAACATATTTTTTTCTTTTACAGATGAATGAGAATAACTTTTTTTTTTTTATTTTTCGCAAGCGCTACCTTACGAAGGAAAGACGATTAGCTTACTTATTATTAAACGGCCAGCTCCGCGGATGTATAAGCAATTACTTTAATACCGAGCGGATTGGTATAGCGCTTAGGAAATTAATTGCCAATAACGTGGTGATAACTAATTCCGTTAGCGAGCCGAACTTCGCATATTGGGTGACGTAAATTACCGAAAATAGCTAAATCCGTAGCTACAGCTACAGCTACCCCCTCCCTTCCCGTTCGGGATGGGGCTGCTCTCTCCAAGCCCGAAGGCTAAATGGTAAATTGCAATTTTCCAATAACTGCGAATCGCAGTCTTCTCATACCCCACCGCAAAATGACACGAACAACTTTTCCCCTATTTCATATAGTTTCGTAAAATTTTCTCTGAAGGTAGAAAATTATAAAAAAAAGAAAAAAGCACTTCGCAAACTCCGCGCAAGCTTTCTCTTTGCGGTGGCAATTTCTTTACACGTCTAACAGCAACTCTTTTATATATCACCCTTTTATTTTACACTCTCGAGACCCTCAAGCTTCGGGAAACAATTCAAGGAAGCATATATGGGTTACGGATAATCGGGTTATATTTTCAACCGCGTGTATGCTTTCGATCAGCTGTAAAATAAAACAAGCCGGATACAAACTTGGGAGGGTTATGCTATAATATGATAAATTTATTTACCCAGAATTCAAAATTACATAAATATAAATATATATAAAATAAAATATACCAAATATAAGGCATGGTCCACATAGGGAACTTAGTCGCCATTATGGAGGAACGAGACTCCGATAAACTTCAGGACACTTTGGATACGGATTCACTAGAGGCAGAGGTGACGGTTCCCTTTTTATTTCTACAGAAATGTAAAATTCGATTCAAGAAAAATCGGAAAGTAATTATCGATTCATTGATTAATCAATTAATGGTCCGTTTTCAGGCCACTCAACATCCATCCTGTCCTCGGCTTCTCGATCTCAGTAAAGGCGGACTGTCCAGGATCCCGGATAGCACAATCGCCTTTCCAGCCATCGAGGAATTATTACTCGGTGAAAATCAGCTGGGAAATCCGAACAGTAATTTGGGAATTTTGCAGAGGTGAGTTTAATTCGTTGGATAGAAGATTGTCGTTTTTTTGGACATTTTTTTTGGCGATAATTTAACGTTTTGGACATTTTTTGTTGCAACAGGTTTCACAGACTGAGTGGATTACATCTCCAAAGAAATAACCTCAGGAATATACCGATGGAAATTTTCGAGCTCAAGGGTCTGACGACCCTCGACCTATCCGACAATCTAATAACGGATATTAATCCAGAAATTAAACGCCTCGTAAAGTGAGTAAATAAAAATGATAATTGAACGTAAAATTTTGTGTTCTTTCAACGGTAAAAACGATAAAAAGACAAAAGAAAAAACGTAACTTTGTTACTCGTTGGAATTCTCGTGATTAAAATCACGTTATAAAAAGTTTATTCGTATATATATATATGTCATAGTGCATAGTACCTGTACATAGGTACGTGGCTATGTGTGTCTAATTAAAAGCCATATTATTACGTAGAAGTGGAAAAAAAAAAGTTTCTCTGAGTTTGAGAGTGAAATTATTAAATAGCGAGGAAAAACACAAAAAAAAACAAAAAAAAACAAGTTGAAAACGGCTGTCAAGTCCACTGAGCGTGTTACATACTAACCAAACAAGTCGATTTAAATTCACGAATTTGAAAAAAAGAAAAAAAACGGTAAAAAAAATATTCCAAGATTGAGAAACTTGAATCGAAAAAATATAATCTTCGATTTGAATGGAAAAAAAAAATCATTAAAAGGTTTTCAGTCAAAAATTGATGATCGATTTTTTCATATATCAACGAGCGATCGAATTAAACGTTTATATTAGCACTTTTTCATGCTCATCATCATTCGAATGTGAAGTCCAGTAAATTTCAGACTTTTTCATCGATCCGTTTCCGAGCTAAATCGGCAATTTCGTCAACGTTTCGTTAAAAAACGTCTTATACTGATGCTATAGGTCTAAAATTTTGGAGTTTCGTTGGATAATGATCAAAATTCATTTTCGATCGAAGCCCAATAATTTACTTTTCGAATTACCTCCTATAACGAGAAGTAAAAAAAAAATACGAATTCGTGCCCTGGAACATTTTTTTTTTTTTTTAATAGGATCTAGCCGGTTTTAGGCAACGTTCTTCATGTACGAAATGATTTTTGTATTTTTAATTGAACACTTTACATATGTATTACATTTACAACATAGATAAAACATATTATAAACCACTCAGATGTTCTATATAGATAAAAGCTCGTTTTATTCACTCTGCTGTACTAGTCCATTCGGAATGGGCCAAAATAAGTACTGAAATTGCGTTAATTAGATACCACAATTTACTTTTTTGAATCACGTGGGAGGGGGGTCATTGGTAGACTAAATTCAAATTTCCAGGACCCTAGCCCTTCTGCGTCAGCCGTCATCTCGAAATTCTGAAGGGTGAATTGGTTTTTATGAAATAACTCGCCTATTTTAAACTTTTGACTAAAAATGGTCAGAACAAAACTCGTAGGAAATTAAATTCTCCACAACTTTGGTCATGAGCACTTTTCGTCTACGATCGATATTTTTCGACTTACACCTAAAAAAACGTAGGGAAAAAAAAGTTAAATTATACCAAAGTTGTCGATAATTTTATCCCCTCCAATTTTTTTTTTTTTTCGTTGGATCGTTTATACGCCGAAGTTGAAAATAAACGAGACATTAATCCAACAATCAAATTTCATCCTGTTTTTTTTTTTGATTCAGGTTTAAGTCGAAAAATATCAATCGTAGACGAAAAATGCTAATCATCAAAGTTTCAGAGAATTTAATTTCCTACAATTTTGTTCATAACCATTTTTCCTCAAAAGTTAAAAATAGGCGAGTTATCATTTAACGAAAACAAATTCACCCTTAAATTCAAAATAACGGCTGACGCAGAATAGCTGGAGTCCCAAAAATCTGGATTCAGACTACCAATGGACCCTCCCCCGAAATGATAAAAAAAAAAAAAAAAAAATTTGTGGTATCTGAATCATTGCAAAAAAAAAAAATGTTATAGATTGCAACAAAAAAGAAGAAGAAGAAGGAGAAGTAATAGTTTCTTTACGTAATTTTTTGTAGAATTTTATCACATCATATATGAGTTATAATAATGGAAAGTAACACACGCACACACACGAACGTACAGAAGTTCGTCTTGTCGAATATGAATCTTGATCGATCTTTAAAATAGACAACAATTATTCCACAACGTGTGTATAATGCAACATAAGCATGTACTGTATTGTATTGTACTACATATGTATACGTATGTATAGGTATATGCTATATACATTCATATACATACGTAGTTATACATAGATAGATTTATGTATTAATACATATATTTATTTATACCGGAAGACTAGAAAAAAAAAAGAAAAAGAAAGAAAAAAATGGCGGGAGTGAAACGTACGTAATATATAGGTATATACCTATATGGCAGGGTAAACTTACTGAGGAACTACGGTCTCGCGAACCCGTATATCTATCTCTACCTGAAAAATATAAAACTCTCTATACTCTTCGAGTGTATCTTCTACCTTATACCAACAGCCTACGAACGTTGGGTAACAATTATATGAGGCTATATATACCTCGTAGCGTGTAGAAATTTCTTTTTTTTTTTTATCCACCATAAATCCCCTGTTTCCAAAATTCTGTTCCAATAAATTTTTTTTTTTTTTGCCCTTAATTTTTTGACACAAGATAAAAAAATCAAAAAAAAATTAAGAAATTAAAAGTCAACGAGGAATGATCAATTATTCGTTCCTTCAATTTTTTTGCGATTATTTATACTAATGTTTCCGGATCAAGTCGATCGTGCCGCGAGCTCATCCTACGCAGCGAACGCGTTCCGGTTGATAGTCTTAGGCCACGGTAGGAAGGCTGGGCCCTCTTCTTATTCTTCTTCTTCTACTACTACTACTTCTTCTTCGACGAGTGAACAAGCCTTTTACTTGTTCTTTATATGCTAGTCGACCACCACCCATATCGACTTATGGTTGCGTTTAGTTAGCTCCGGGCTTCCCCGCGAATATCTACTGTGCAGTGCACTCCTTGATTCCCGTCTTGTGGAATAAGACCGGGAATATTCTATATTTTGCTGTTCAAATAAACCAAAAAAATGATCAATTGTGCATAGATTTTTGATTATCGATTTTTAGTTAAAAGAAAGAGAATCGAAAGATCAAAAAATCGTGTGAATTGTCTTCAGTTTTTTTATTTACTTTTTTTGGTTGATTTATAATCAAAAAATAAAATTAAATAAAATCAAAAAGACGAACAAATGTGCAAAACTGGAGAGTTCAGAGTCGGATGAGCATCTGCGCATTGGATTAAACCGAATCGCAACGGACGTAGGCATGTAGGTTGCTGATATTGACTAGTTAGCATATTAACGATTCTCGTAATCCGTTTTAATTGGAAATAAGGTAAATTGGGGGTAACGAAACGAATTATATAGTTGATTTTTAATACTATATTTCTACGATCGTTTATATAGAATCTAGGTATATAATCATCGTAGAAATTTAAACAGAAATGAATTAGGACTGAATTCGGTACCTTCGACGATTTAAAAATAAAAAAAAAAAAACACCAAAAATTTTGAACCACCTGAATCTGAAAAAAAAAAATTGATTTTCTCAATTGCGGAATAAAAAACGACGGGAAATTCTCGTTCACGTTATACATATATAATAAATACACGACTAGCTTCTATATATCGCAATAGGTCTGCAGCTTTCCAAATGGAAACGCGATTTCTGCTCCTTACGCTGAACGCGGCTTGCACTGAATTGCCTATACAGACATGATTATGGGAAAGTGTGTAATCGATGGATTCAGAGCTATATAATAACTGTTTTTATTTTTTATATACCATTTCATTCCGATTTCGAAAGCCTTGATCGAGTAATACGGGATATTATATATCGTCATGGTTATCCATTAACTGGAGAGTAAATTATTGCAGCTATAAATTCAGTTCTGGGACACCCTGTATATTTATAAACGTCCACAACATAAGTTTATACTTATTTTATCCATACTCATTCGATACGGTCGTTCAACAGCCTCGAAGAGCTGACCCTAGATCGAAATGGATTAAAGGATCTACCCTCAGAGTTGGGGGAGTTGAAGCACCTAAGGATCATCTCGATCGTTGCCAACTTACTAGAAGCTTTACCATATTTTATAAGGATGCGAGCTCTGGTCGTTGCTGCGGTGAGTAGCTATACATCTGGTATTCGAAACCTCGGTAATAAACGACCGTTGTAACCTCATCGTCGTTCGTCATTATCCCAAATTATTATTATCGATAATCCAGGAGGTTCAGGGCCGCCCGGGAGACCAGGGAAAGTTTTACAAAGACGAGAAGAACAATAGAAATAATTTGCACAAAGTTAATCTGAGGAATAACCAACTGAAAGGAAGTATCATACTCGGAAATTACGGGGTAAGGAAGATCGCGGTTTTAAATTATACACGTTCACCCACAATCATCGTCATCGTCATCGTCATTTTTGTTCGAACATAAATTTACAGAATCTAACGCATCTGGATGTCAGCGAGAACAACATAGAGACTTTGGACGTTAGCGCTCTTCAAGGACTCAGGAGCGTTAGATGTGCGAGAAATATCCTCACCGAACTTACCCTCTGCGGAAGAAATTTAATATCTTTGATAGCCGGAAACAACAGTGAGAATTTATCCGGTTTACGGAGTTTTCCGATTCGGAAATACTCGAATTTTATTTTTTCTATATAAAATTTCTTTCAGGATTGAAGAAGCTGAGCGTGGAACCAGTGCCGACGAATTTGGAACACCTCGACATATCCTAGTGAGACTTTAAAAGCCATTTCATTTTTTTGTTTTTTCTTTGAAGTTTGAAAGTTGCGAAAATTATCTCGCTTTGATGAATGATCTGTATATTATACGTATATACGTTTTCGATTCAGTAACTCCTTGGAAAGTCTACCGGACTGGACACCGGAATTACCTTTACTACGGGCTTTGTTCGCTTCGAATAATTCACTGACCGCTTTGCCGGACAGGCTACTATCCCAATCATCACGTTTGGAAGTTCTACATCTACCGCACAATAGACTACAAGCATTACCTCCGCCCAGACGGCCTTTGAACTTGGCACATTTGACACTACAGGGAAACACATTGACAGCATTGCCGGAAAATTTCTTCGTCAATACGTCCAGGTGAGATTTTTTTTTTCAATTTCATTGAATGAATCGTTCGATTATTTAATGGAAAATAAAATTTCTTCACACCTTTCGGACTCTGGTTTTCGAAAAAACGAATCGAAACGAACAAAGATTTGGGTCCAGAAAGCGGGTCTCTTTTTGTGTATGAAAACTCTGATCGAATATCTATCTCTTAGATTGAAGGTCCTCAATTTGTCGAATAATCGTTTGACCGAGTTGCCGAGTGTCGAGGACTCGGCCAAGACTGGACAAAGCGCTCATTGTTTGGAGAAGCTCTATGTCACTGGTAATTGTCTGACAGATACAGCCCTCGATTCTCTGGCCAGACTTCCTGCTCTTAGAGTCCTCCACGCTGCTTATAACAGCCTCGACACCATGCCGGAAAGGTATATATAAAACAGGAGAAAAAAAAAACTTCATTCATTGACAATAAATGTTCTCCGATGGCAAAAAAGAACCCAGAAAATTTCTTATCACGTTTTTTTTTATTTTTTCTCAATCAAACAGCTGCATTGCCTCGTGGTGCGATCTTGAAGAGTTAGTCCTTTCCGGAAACCGGCTTCAATATCTCCCTGACAATGTCGCTAATTTACAGCATCTCAGAGTCCTCAGGGTTCATTCGAACAGATTGTTAACGTGCCCGACATTCAACAAGACGAATTCATTGAGGGTGAGAATTCTGACGTATCAAAAATGTTCACGATGTAGAAGAAACAAAAAATTTCACCAATTTCACAGCAAATTTTTATCACCAGGTTTTAGATCTCGCTCACAATCAACTGGACCGAATTAATCTGGAGAGTCTAGTCCCTCCTCAGCTTCAGTTTCTCGACATATCGTGCAACTCTAGACTCCACGTTGATCCGCGACAGTTTCAAGTATATCGTTCCCAAAGGCCACTGTCATTAGTCGATGTTTCTGGTCAGAACAGGTCCAGCCTACCCTCCCACCCTCATCATCAAGAGATGGTAACGGCGGAAAGAAACATTGAACAACCATGGCGACTTGGATTCTCAGAGACCGCCGGTGGTCGCGAAAAGTTAGTCGCTTTACTTCCTTTTTCAAAATTTTATTTCGATTTTTAATCCAACTTATCTAATCTCCGTGCAGATTATTCGTGGCTCAAATCCGGATGCCGTCGTTCTGCAACGTCGAGGGTCTCTTCGGGGTTTTTGACGGCGGTTCGAACCAGGAGGCACCGGTATGTCTTCAGGAAATGATCCCGCGACTTTTACTGGAGGAAAGAACTATCAAGGAGACTTCGAAGGACTACCTGAAGTACACTTTGCTGTCAGCCCATCGGGAGCTGAAGGAAAAGGGTCAGAAGTACGGAGTCGAAGCGACCCTGGTCCATCTAACCAGGCTTCCATCGACCCCAGGCTACCCGAGAACGTCGCGAAGATATGCACTGAAAATCGCGACCTCAGGAGAGGCCAGAGCGGTCCTTTGCAGAGCTGCGGGTCCCCTGACTTTGGCTCCGAGCCGAAAGACGTCGGCAAAAAATCAGCTGGGAAACGCCGCGATGTTTCCATTGGTAGTGCCGGATCCGGTCACCGAAGAAGTCCTGCTCGAGGACGACGACGAGTTCGTTATAATCGCAAATCGGAGACTTTGGGAGGTCCTAAACGTCCAGGAAGCCGTCAGGGAGGCCAGGGCTGAAGCCAGTCCCGTCCTGGCGGCAAAACGACTACAGGATTTGGCCCAGGCCTACGGCGCCGAAGACAATCTCAGTGTCATTGTACTCAGACTGACCGGACCCGGGACCGGTGACATCGACCAGCTTATGAGGGAGCTCAGACACGCTGTGGGTAAAACAAGAGGCCAAAACGAAGGGACGGGCTGTCTGTGTCCGTGTTGTCAACCCCCGGCTCATCACAAGTCGCCTAAGCCATGCTGCTGCCATGTGAATAACGGATATTACCTCAACGGGGTGATGAAGAACATCGTTAACAGGTGAAGGTGACATTTTGAACTCTGGCTTAGCCCCTTATTTTTTCAGAAAACGAGAAAAAGACCTGTCGACGCTTTCGTGAAGCTCGTTTCCTTCCGTTTACTGACCACATTACTCTGATCTCCAGTTCCAGTCGATCGTCGAAAGTCCAGGACTGCGCATCCTCGCGCCTCAAACATAACTCGCGAATATCGGAAAGCGACGGTAGCCCTCCCCACGGTGACGACCGCAGTTCTCCAAGCGGTCAGTCGGACCAGGCAAGTGACAGTACTTTCAAATCCCGGCATCCTTCGGGCCGGCAATGGATCAGCAACGCCAGGGCTCGACCAGAGACCAACAACGGGCGGAAACTGAACGGTAACGGAGTCTCGGAAGTCGATGACGGGCTTTCGGAAAGATCAGGCGGCGCTTTGAGCGAGGAGCAATTCAGGTGCTGGGAGTACATGCTCGAGCAAAATACTCAGCTGCTTTTCGACAAGGAATTGGACACTTTGACCAGGTCGCCACTCCGGAGAGGACAGTCCAGATCGACGCCTCATTTGACAGGAAATTTGCCGTTTCTTTCAAAGAGATTCGGCAGCGCCAGGACTTTCAGTCCTGGACTACCCAGAGCTCCGGTCAGATTCGGAAGCGGGAGAAGATTTTTGAGCGGCGGACCTAACGCCGCCTATTTCGGAAGTCTTCAACGGTTGATGCCTTATAATTTAGAGTATGATTTCGCTGTTATACAGGAAAGATCGGGGATGGATTCGTTGGAACAAGACAGTAGCAGGATGCAACAATACTGGGGTGTAGCTACGACCGAATTGTGACACGGTGTGTAATGGATTTTTGAAGATTTGGAACCGGGTTGTAGAAGTTCCGAATTTTGGAAGTTCGGAAAGGTCAAAATTACGAATTTATTCGAAACGATATCGGATGTTTAGGAAGGTTGAAGTGAGGCTCAGACCTCGTAAAGTCCAAGAATTCGAAAAATTTGGTTTGGAGTTTTGACATTTCGGATTCTTTAGCACTCGGAATTTTTAACCCTGATCGGTATTCTTCGATTTGAAGTTTTTCAAATCGACTATATTAAGACTTCCGGGGATATGAACCTTTCCAAAAAAAAAAAACTTCAAATTTTTATGAAAAAAAAAAAAAAAGAAAAAGAATTTCTTTTATTAATTTTTATTAAACAAAGTGCTACATGGTATAGATAAAACCCAACAGTATATCATGTGAGACTAATTAATCAATCGAGTATATACCTACATATAAGGAAGAAAAAAATAAAAATAGAAAAAAAAAAATGTACCTGAATATATAATCAAGTTATGAATATAATTTCTATATACATATAGGTATATATCATATAATACATAGCTATATGTATAACCTAACTGTGTATAATTCTATCTAACTTCTCTTTTCAGTTAGGTATATACATACATATTAGAATTGTACCTATATACCTTATTAAGTATAAGTCCGCAAAGGTGTCGAAATGTACGTAAGATTGATTTATTACACTTGTGAACACATTATCTATGTACATACATACATACATAGTATGTATAGATATACATATATACATACCTATGATAACTATACATATATATATATATAGGCTATATAGGTATATGTATACTTATATACGACAATCGGAACCGTCAAGTGAGCTTACGTGAGCCCACTTCACATACCTATATGCCTCCAAAGATATTGATCGCTGTATAATACTTATCTCGATTTATCAGTTATTTTATTATACCCATAGCAATTTTTTTTTTCCTCTTTTTTTTATTACTGTTGTTATTATTATTATTATTATTATTATTATTATTATTATTATTATTATTATTTCTATTTTTCTTACAGATTAAACATCTAAGAAAATATCACGATCTAGGTATATATAATCGTATATGTGTACACATTTTTTTGACAAAAAGAAAAAGAAAAAAAGACAAATCTCCTCGCACATTTCTTCACATACGATTCTTCAGTTTGTTTGTTTTATTCATTTATGTTTTTTTTTTTTTTTTCATTTCATTGTTATTACCCCGATTTCACTCTCATAAAGATTTTTCCTTCTTTTTTTATCAAACTCTGATATATGTATACCTACATTCGACATATGATTAGAAATTTTCAATAATAATAATAATAATAATAATAATAATAATAACATGATAATAAAAATAATGATAATGATGATAATAATTGAATAATAAAGATAGTAATAATAATGATGATAATAATATCGTTGATTTTTAATTGTACAATTAGCCTAATTCATATAATAATTACGTAACTGCACATAGTATAATCTGCATTATAATAAAGTACAGCGGATATACATATAATAGACACGTCTATAACATGATTCACATTCACGCGCCAAGATATATTTTTGAATTGGTATGCAAATGTATATAATATGTATTGTATACATATAGGTGTGTGTAGTATAGAAATTTTGTTTAGTTTTTTTTTTTTTTTTTTTTTTTTAAATCTTGTTCTAAAATTTAACTAGGTATACCACTCTTGTCAAAAAAAAAAAAAAAAAATTACTCTCGCAATTAACTAGCGATAATCTTGAATTCGGGTCAAGCGACAGGTAGGTATACCTATGTACTCATATTATCCTATACCCACAGACGTGTAAAGGAAAAAAATTAAAAAAAAAAAAACCAAAAGTTGTTAGCCTGATAGATATAGTATACATTATAGATATATATCCTATATATTAATATATGTATGTATACGTATTATATAGGTATACATATACAGGGTGAGGCAATAACTATTAGCAGTAGAAATATATTTTAAATAGATGAAATACAGACTGACGTTATTAATAGTACCATACAATCGCAATGCGAATCAGATTGCAAGCATGCATTGTAAGTGGTGGCTATCACTTTGAGCACATTTTATAAGAGTAAGTGGTTGGCACCGTTTTTTTTCAATCGATTCAAGGCTAAAGACATTAAAATTTCTATTTTATCGGATTTTCTATGCTAAATCTTGGATCGATCATGACGAAATTTTGGTGTGTGAACTTATTCACGGTTCCCTCGATGAAATTATGAAGAAAAAAAAAAAAAATAGTGGATCCGTTTGAAAAAAATTGAGGTGACCTTGAAATATTCGAAGCGCCACCACCTAGATGAACCTCGTAGCCACCGCTCGATGACCCCCTACGAACCATGCAACTTTTGTAGGAAAAGTTTTAGCCTGAGTTTGCAGGCAAGGTAGAAAATATTTCCACTGCTAATAGTTATTATGCCTCACCCTGTATATCGCATCTATATAACTACAGTGAATGACGCAGATGTAGTTTTTTTTTGTTTTTTTTTTGTTTTTTTATTTCAAATTCATTTTTTTTTTGTTTTTTTTTTTTTTACTTCACTTTTCTTCGTTAATCGGCCAGATATTTTCAGTCAGTTCGGTTTTGACCGCGGATATACGTGCACGCGAGCAGAAGCAGCTGTGCATATACATAGGTATATAGTAGCGACAAAAACAATTTGCGTAACATTGAAAGTCAGCTGAGACACGTGAGCTAACACACACGTATACGTATGTGTGTATAGTATAATATACGTACATTATATGTCATATACGTATGTATGAGTGAGTGCAAAGCTACTAGCGTGGAACTGCGCGCGAAAAATTAGCAGCCAAAGCATATTAAAGCGTGTGTATTGTGGTAGTCGTTAACCGGAGTTCAAAGAAAGCGCTTCGGTATATATATATATATATGTATATATATATATACACTGTATATAGGTATGTATATTGTATACATATGCATATACCCATAATACATGCATTTTTATTTGAATTCTTTTTTCGCACCAAAAATCAGTGTATCTAATTATTACTGAATCGTTTTCGTTTTCGTTTTTTTTTTTTTTTTAGTTTTTTCTCTTTTTTTTTTTTTTCATTTTCTTCTACTCTACCATAGTATCGGTTCATGTTAATAACTTGTTTGTTCTATGTATGTATAAAGGTAAGACACGTATATCATACGACTGAATTTTTAAATTTTGAAAAGAATTATAAGAATAGAAAAATAAGAATCTACCAGCTGCTATACTGCCCGCGGGTATAATATTAGAAGTTTTGTATAATATCTTCTCATTTTCCCGCTAAATATATTTACTGTTTTTTTTTTTTTTTTTTTTTTTTTTCAGTTTAAACAATTTTTTTTTTTTTTTCTTTTCTTTCTTTTCGTTACAATATTTCGCTAACCGAAATATCGCGAGAATTTTTTTTTTTTCGTCGATTCGATTATTCTATTCATAATTCTTAATTTATTATTAATGTCATCATTATTATTATTATTATTGTTATTATTATTATTACTATTATTATTATTAAGCAAAGCTAATTTTTATTGCGTACCTACGTGCTTATTATTTCGTTTCTTATTTCGCGCTGCTATTTTATAGCTATAGGGTAGAGGTATAAATACCACGTGGCACTGAATATTACGAACGAGAATAAATTTCAAGTTGGCGATCAGCTCATAGTAAATATAACTACCGCGAAAAATATACGAATAATAATAATAATAATAATAATAGTAATAGTAATAATAATAATAATAATAATAATAATAATAATAATACCATTTCAAATTATTATTATTATAATTTTTAGTAATAATAATATTACCATACATTATGTACACCTGATAGCGACGAGGAAAGTATATAAGCTTTTGATATAGAAACTTATTATCTTCTTACATACTCGTTATCGTATACCTATATAGCGGTTGACGATGATTGCAATCGGTCTTGAAATCTGGTTATACTATATAGGGTATACCTTACACTTGAGGAGAATTGTTATCTGTGTACCTATATATAAAAATAATTAAATAAATAAACTAGATTATAAAGCGTGGTGCGCTTAAGTTAATGGATTAGAGATTTTTCGCTGCAATTATGAATACCTATGGTAGTATAATGAATAATTTTTTTCTCTCCTATTATACTTGTATATAGGTATGCATTCTAAGAATGATATTTATTTTTTTTCATTATATTATATAATACACGCGAGATCACTTCCGGGTTCAGGTATATTTATACGAAATTTATTTTACTTAAAAGTTCACCCGTTAGATCGACATTTCTATTGGCATCTTCCTGCCACGGTTATATGCGCCCCTGATCCCACGTAGTACCTACTATACAATAATTATTTGTCCGGAAATAATTCAGTCACATAATTATAGGTAGAGGTATACATTATAGGTATAACTGTAGAGTAAGGTACCGGGTCGAGCTGTAGATAGACCGCTGCATTTATCGGTGAATAAATCATAGTTCAGTCAGCTTTTAGATACGATTGAGAATAATAATAATAATAATAATAATAATAATAATAATAATAATAATAATAATAATAAAGAGAAAATAGAACATTGAATTAAAAAAAAAAAAAAAAAAAAAGAAAACGGCGGGAGATAAGAGAGAAAATAAGCGATTTTTTTTACAATTTTTTCTAAGCTGCGCAGCGATAAATAAAATGTAATGTCGTATGTATAATGCACGTGCACGTGCAACATGCATCATACGATTACTTGAGATTATAAATTTATTTACACTGCACAGATATGCGTAAACAATTATATATTACACACGGGGTCGTATCGTGGTAATATAAATGGTCATATAAAATTATACATAGGTATACTTACATCGGTATATGTAATTTTAATTTAAAAATTGCAGCCGATTCAATCTTAAATTATTCTCGATGCAATGTATTGTCACTTTATTAAATTAGTATACTGTACATACTAGGTAACTTCAGTATTCCGTATTGTTCGGCTGTCTTGGTCGTGGATTTTATTGATCTCTGTTATACTAAAAAGTCAAGGTAGCGCGTCGTGACATCGGGTCGATAAAAATGAACGGACTAACTAAAACAGATTTAATTGTTATATCACAGTATGTATGTAGAATTCAAATAATACATAGATTTTTCCAAACTTATAAATATACCTAAACCGATACCTATTACACTATACCTATACTATGTATATCAAAGAACAATACATAGGTATGTGGATTGTGCAGGTATCATGTCGTAAATTTCTAACAACTCTGTGTAATTAGTTTTATACAACGAATTTACATGATTTTCTAATTAAAATTCAATTCCGTAATTCCTAATTAGAATACAATCTACTATCGCTTTATCGAGCCGGAATCAGTATAGGGCTACGTTTTCGCCGAGCGCCTTGTGGCAGGCAGCTTGTCGTACACACGTGATCTTAGATAGTATATTTTCAGGCGTTGAATTGAACTAAATCGTAATGATAATAACTAACGTCGAACATACCTTCATAGGGTTCAATTTATAGTAAATCAATATAATTTGTTCTGAATTCAAATCTCTAGATAATTTAAAAAGAAAACTTTTTTTTACGACAATAGCTCTGTATATTTTAATAAATTTCAAATCTTTACAAAAGCATAATATTCTTCTCGCTAGATACATAGTATGTTACGATCTAATTTGTAAGTATACATAGGATTTTCTACGAACAACAATTTTTGCTCTATTATCGAAGCGAAACAAAAATATATTTGAATATATAAATTAAACGCGCTTGTCCCAATTCTAATCGTGAGCGATTACATCATTTCCGGTTTGAAGGCGGTTAACTAATCGATTCAAATGCATTGAGCGGTTTAGATGTATATCTCAAATATTTTTATATTTAATTATATTTTTTAATCGTTACATTCAGTAATAAAATCTGTAAAACGTTATTGCTAAGGCAATTAAATCCATCCAGGATGTTATTTATATAACATTCTTCCCGATTCATAAAAGTCGTCGACCCATCAAGGTTGGCAAACCTTCATCTAGCTACAAACTCACTCACACATACACACACACACACCGACGCGGTCTTTATAAGTATACCACCTATACACCTGTAGATATATTCACACATGTTACCGTGACGCAATCTCGTGGATTCGCTCTACGTGTCTTCACAATTCATCACGCAATCAGTAGTCTGCAGACCGCAGTGGACTGTAGTGTGACAAATTGTTGTCAATGTTGATTTAGATAGTCATTTGTTTAGTTTGGCAGACATTGAACAATAATAGACACGTCATATGTGATGTTTTTTTAAAGTGTGATAAGTGAAAATTCTCCGTTTGCTACACATGATATCATATCAATAAAACAAATCTTAGGCGTCTGTCAATCGTTTATATTAGAAAAGAAAAAAAAAATCCAAAAACACAAGTTATGACTTATTCGGAGAAAAACATCAACCCACTATTTCGATTGCCTATTAAATAGTGTCATAAATAAAGATCTACAATCCTACATTCGTATCTACGGATAAACGAAAGAGCAGTGTATAATAATAATAATAATAATAAAATCAAAGGTATATCACAATTGTTTTATCTATATTTAACTGTCAAATTTCATCAATCCCAAAAGTTCATACGTATCGCAAGATATCACGATTTATTATTATTATTATCATTATTATTATTTCAATTATCAGAAAAAAAATCGTTATTCAAGTTCTCTATTTTATTCTCCTTTGTTCTCGTACGTAATCTATCTTCTCTTATTTCAGGGTTTTTTTTTCTATTATTATTTGTAATTGTTTTATTTTCCTTCATTTATTTTTACACTCAAGACAAAAGACGTCTCACGTATCTGAATATTATTCCTTTGTTTCGATTATTTACCAGTTTTATTTTCTTTTTTTTTCTCCTATTTTTAATTATTTTTTTATTTTTTCATTTTTTTTCCTTATATCCGTCAATCTAACCTGTGAATCTGTAAACCAACCTCAAAACAAGAAAATAATAGAACCAAAATAACAAAACAAAAAAACCCTCGAGAATAATCTTAGAAGCACCGTTTAAAAAAAAATTTAATCCCTCTATATTTTGCCTCGAAATTATCAAAAAATATATGTACAACAATAACAATAATAATAATAATAATAACAATGCAACAAATGTGGTTTTTAGAGAACGAAAAAGACCGCAAACTTAGGCATCTCTGGAGGCCTGAAATCATAGAGAAAATAATCGAGGAATCGACGACTAAAACGTTAGAATTAACCAGCGAGATGAAGGGAGCTAAGCGAGAATGGATGTTCAGGGTTCAGGTATAGAGAAAAAAAAATAAAAACAGTATTTTTGGGGTTCTAATTAGCTTAAAAAGTTATTCGATTGAAGAAAATCTTATGGAATATGTGAAGACTATGAATTGATACTAAAACCAAGAAATAACGAATTAGAAGAATTTTTTTTAGGGATAAAAACGATGAGGATTGTCTCAATTATAATTTTTATTGTTTTGTTTTTATCTCATCAGGTACCCAGTCTTGAGAAGAACGAGGTTGTTTACGTTGTTGGAAATCTTCCTGAACTTGGGGCTTGGAATCATAATCAAGCAATTTTACTTCCTAAGGAATTAAACGCCGGAGATGATGATGATTCTGCTATTTTCAATGCTAATAACAGCTCTTATCGTATCGGACATGGAGACGTACGAGAAAATGTTAGGGATAATATGTTCGGAGATATCGAGGAGTAAGTTTGGGTCCAAGAAATTCGAATTTCGGGCTTTGAAACGACTTTTTTTCATTCAAAATAACCGAAAATTAGAATGAACTGACCTTTCACAGTCTTTAATCTCCTGGAAAACTAGGAATAGCTAATTCTAGTCCTTGAATTATCCAAAACATTTGCCTCAGAGCCTTAAAGTTAATTTTAAAAGAATCAAATTCATTATTTTCTTAATTGAAATAAAAATCTTGAAGCTTTTATCACTTTTCGATTACCAAGACTCAAATCTCTGTTCCATTCTTCTAGCGATGCTCCAATTTTTTCCCAAACCATCTCTTTACCCACCGACGTAGACGTAGAGTTTCGCTACTTCATTGCCGTCGTTTGCCAGCCTAACGGCACAAAAAATTCAGCAAAAACTCTCATCGTTAGACGGTGGGAGACACACACTACTCCTAGATGCATTAAAAAAAATGGTGAGATGAACTGCGGAAATTGTTAATTAATAATGAAGTTTTTTTCATCAAAATAGACACAAGACACGCAGCATTTCGTCAATTGAATCAATTTTATTATTAATTATCTCTTTTTTATAGCCCCCAGCAATTTTTCTGGGGACACGGACGTCACGCCTGATAAATTCGGCTACAATAACGGATACTTTAAGGTAGAGAGAGGCTGGCTAACTGATGAGACAGTGATCCAGTTCAAGGTCTTCAATAGTCCTCTTAAATTATGGAAAGATCGTTTGCAAGATAGAAAAGTTTACATCAAGGTATGGGAATCGAGGAGGAAAAAAATTTTCCTGCGACTCGTTTTACAATTTGTTGCTTGAATTCTTGAAACCCCTTATCTCTTTTCAGATGACGCCGGTCAATCTGATTAAACACAATTCCTTGGAACTTCAACAATCCGTTGGAGGAGGCTGCGTCGACGATAGTTTGTCAATGGACACTCAGGACATTGTCGAACAGCCGGCGTTCAGTGTGACCGAAATTTGCGTAAGTATTATGAAATCGGATCGTTCAAGTGGTTCGAATATGTGAAGAAAAGTGTTTCTGGAAAATACTTAGAAACTTACCCTCGTTTAAAGATTATGAACGACGATGAAGCCTGCTTCAAGTATCAAGATCAGTTCGGGCATGCCTACCGAGACGAGGAGTTCCTTATCTTCAATGTGGCTGTTAGATATCCTGAGACTATCGTAAGTTACTATTACGTATCCGAATGAAGCAGAAGCGTCTTTGATATGTATCGCAGATTTTTTTGTTGCTACTTATTTATTCGTTCAGTTATTATCACTTTTTTGTTTTTTTTTTGACTGACAAACATGGGAAAAAAAAAAAAAAAATTCTTTTTATTCTTTATAGGAAAATAGAACTGAGACTACGAAGATGCGGCTAAAAACAACAAATTTTACGGGCGAATCATAAATCGACCATATATATTATACGAGTTTTCAGCAGCTGTTTGAGGATCCGGTTTTTATCGCAGTTCATCAAAAAAAAAATTGGCAAAAAACATATTTAAAATTATTCAGCAGATTTTTCCCCCCTCTTCATTGGATTTCCACGATGATCTACTGCCGAATCGATAACTTGAGGACACATCACGTTGAGATATGACGGTTTTGATAATCGTTTTCCCAGCCTATCCCTCTCCCTGAATTTATTTATTTTTTTTTATTTTTTACAAAAAAAAATCGAACTGATCTCCTGTTGCAAAATGTTTGTTTCGAATATTTGAAAGTCTTTCATTAATTATTTGCCATTTTTTCATTAAATTTTTTTTTTTTATAAATGATCATCAAATTTCGAAAACTCTAATTCAGCTCTAAGGTGTAATTTTTTTCTTGAGCAGTTAGCATTCCATCGAGTATCCCGTAAAATAATACAAAAAAAAAATAAAAATAAAATGAAAAAAACTTTTACGATATCAACGCTGTCGCATCTCATAATCATCTCTGTGAAAATTGGAAAATGGTGAGAGCCCTGTAACTCCTTTACCTACCTTACCTCATAGCATTGTTAATGTGCCTACAGTTGTTTTTTTAGATTGGATCAACTACGTCGCACCTTACTTGGCTTGATAATTCATTATTGAAGTTAATTACGATTGATTTAATGATTAACGATTTTTTTTTTTTTTATAAACCTTATACGTATTTTCATACATACCAATTTAGAAAAATGAGAAAAGAGTTAAACCGCCGATGCATAATCTTCGTCTTCTAGAAGCAGTCTTTAGCAATTTTAACACTAACTAAAATCCTCTCTTTATCGTCTGTTCAATTCTCGTTATTTCAGGCATACCTCGTCGATTATTACGTATACAGCTCGAGATCTTTTCCTGGGGAACCACCGAATCATATCGGCTTCAGCTACATCTTGCCTAGCACTTTGCAGGCCAGCGTAGGCCTGCTCACCGTACCAATAACCAGTGGCAAGCAGAGACCAATTGGTAATTATTCATAGAAACTTTTTTTTCAAACACTTTCCGGAATATATGAAATAGATATTTATCGTTTATTCATATTCCAGGCCAGTTAACCGTTGAATACGTACTCATAAAACCAATTCCTGATTACCCTTGGGACATGAGCGTATCTTATGCTAAACACTGGGAGCAGAGGTGGTCGGGACTTGACGTAGGCCACCGAGGGCTTGGAACATCGTTCAAATTCGAAATGAAAAAGTGATTAAGAATTTAGATATTAGATTGAAGTTGAAATCTGGCGTTTGAGACTCAAAAAGTATGTCTTTTTTGCAGCTGTGCTAATGTCAGAGAAAACACAATTGCCTCTTTAAAAACGGCTGCTAGCCACGGCGCTGATATGGTAGAATTTGACGTCCAACTATCCAAGGATCTTATTCCAGTAATCTACCACGATTTCTATGTCTCCATTTCGTTGAAACGTAAAAAACAAATCGAAGCAATGGATATGCTGGAAATACCGGTGAAGGATCTTACTTTGGAACAACTACATCTTCTCAAGGTAGAATTTGCTGCTCTTTATTTTTTAGGATTGAATCAAGTTACGACGAAGTTTTTTTTCAACATTTTCAGGTCTATCACTTAGCCGAAGGACGGGAAAAGAACCCGAGATTTTTCGACGAAGATTTAGAGGACCATCAACCATTTCCCACGCTTAAAACTGTGCTTCAAGAACTTGAACAGCATGTAGGATGTAATATAGAAATAAAATGGACAATGCAACTGAAGGTAAGCTTCATATTTTATTGATTTTGATCGATAATTTCTTTTTTTTATTATTCCATTTTACCGCTTTTTTGTTTTTTGCTTTACAGGATGGCACCTTCGAACTGAACCACCCGTTCGACCTAAATCTCTATCTGGATATAATAATAAAAGTGGTTCTTGAACATGGGGCCAATAGGAAAATAGTTTTCTCATGTTTCAATCCGGACATTTGCATGATGATTAGATTAAAGCAGAACAAATACCCCGTTGTGTTCCTAACTCAAGGCGTTACTGTGAAATATCCAACTTACCATGACCCTAGATGTCAGACTATACCCATGGCAATGAGACATGCACTTTCAGCTGATATTCTAGGCATCAATGTACACACCGAAGATATATTGAGGGATCCTTCGCAAGTTAAACTAGTCAAAGATGCTGGATTGATTATTTTCTGTTGGGGAGACGACAATAATGATAAAGAAACCATTCAGCATCTAAAGAAACTTGGGCTACACGCTGTAATTTATGATAAGTTAGTTTAATTCTTTAAATTCAATAAAATAATTGATATTTATCATTTGATTTTGGTATTAATTTATTTTTATTCTTTGTTTTTCACAGAATCGACGAGTACAATCAGAAGGAAGTTAAGGAAAGCATATTTTTAGTAGACGCAAGGGAGAGCCAAAAAGCGTTGATCGCTTTGGCTCATTGTAATCAAACTTGCGGACCTCCACAGCCACCTGGACCAGGACCCAACACCGATGCTCAAGTAAGTCTGTAGAAAAAAAAAAATGTAATTAGAACGTAGAGAATTTAATTGTGGCCTTTTTCTTTTTTTTTTTTTACCAAAGGTTGAAAGTTTTGGTGAATTCGAATCTTGTTAATCCAATTTTTGTATCGTTTGTTTACAGGGCTATTTTCTGGAATTAGAAAAGACTAGAAACTTGACAACAACAGCTTCGACAGCAACGTCTTTGGGTTCTTTGGCTATGAACAGTATTGGCGGTGATAGCGTTTATCCGATTCAAAATTTAGATGTAAATAATTACGGAACTAGCAACAACGGTACGACGTGTGCAAAGAACTGTTTACGACCTGTTAAGACTAAAACAACTATGAGATCTACGGAAATTTGCGGAGACGACGAAGCAGCTACGGATTGCCTTTGATGCTTCTCTTTTGGGGGGCTCAATTTCGTTTCGTGGTTCTTTTCGAATTTAGGAAAGTGCTCGTCGAAGGCACGCACGAAAATGCCGCTCTTAGATTTTTGAATTAAACTATTTACCTAATATAAAATTTTTAAATTTGAAATTGAAAAAAAAAAATAAAAAAAAATAAGATGAAAAGTTAGTTTATAACGATTCAAATCTTCCGAATGATGATAAACACATTCAAATCAGATTAATAATTGATATATCATTCCTGAATAAATATATTTCGTTCGGGATCTTATAATTTCAATGATAATACGTAAATGTAAGTAAAGTCTTGTCATAAAATGTATTTTATTTTATTTTATTTTTTTACCTACTTTTTTTCGTATTATTCTTTTTCGTAAATTCTTTAAATGTGAGACTATAAAAAAAAAAATAATTAAATGAATAAATACTTTTCTGCAAATATTCTTGCTTATGGCAACAAGTATCATGTTGTAAACATAAATTACTTGATTATAGATATAGTTTAGTCGCGATACGGATGGATTATCATTGTTAATATACAGTATTGCTTCGTCGGTTTACTCGGTACCCTGATATCCGAGCTTGAGCTTAAATTAATACTTTAAAAGCATCATTCACTTAGAATGTAATATGCACATCGTTGAAAAAATAGTCGTCTTCTGTACAGAGAGAAAGAGAGATGGAGATATATAGATATAAAGTTCGGAGAGGGGAAAAAAAATTAAATAAAATGAAACGAGTAATCAACAGCAATTATAAATTCGATTTAGAATATACAACGTCTCGACGTTGTTATACGCAATTAATTTTTATTAGTAGTACATATTGTATTTAAAATTTTAGATATTTAAATAACCGTGTATCTTTGCCTATAATACAATAATGTCCCACGTATTACATACCATAGAAATAACGTGCGGATATTATTATTAATTACAAACATGTAGACATATTTTTAAATACACAAGTTCAATCATTTTATTAAAATTAATTGTACTTGTTTTATTTTATTTTTATTTTTTTGTCAAGAATAATTTAATAGCTTTAATACGATGTTATCAAGCTAAACGTCCCAATAATCTCTCCTTTCTCATCTAATTTCCTTAAAAAGAATGGAATAAGAAAAGTATTTCATTCTATCAATTAATGAATATTATCAAATCCTTGCTCACCTACGCTTAATCATCGGAGTCATCGTTTATCAGTGATTCAAATATCTTCCCGCCGTTCCAGTTCCGTATTTCCTGTTCCATAAGCTTGTCTAAAAACCTCGGAACGGCGGAATCGCGGAACGCATAAATACGAGCGCCCCGTAGCGGTAATCACCAGAAGCCCGTGGTCAGCGGGATGTGAACCTCCCACCCCCGGAGTCTGTGAAAACATTTTCAGGTGTCAAAGTGGGTGTCACTTAAAGAAAAGACTAGTAGGCTAAAGATCGTGGAGATCCTATTGCCTCGTGGGTTATTTATTTATTTTTTTTAATTTTATTAAAACTAAAATTATCAATATCCAAAACAGATCCAGGCTTCTGAACCGGGCGAACTGTAGCCGCTATAAATAAAAATAAAAAGAAATAGTGTACACACACATACCTCGGGGTTAAAATCCATATTTACATATGTAGTTACACAGTGTATGTATTGTACGAACAGTTTATTACCTACGTGAAGTTTAATCCCGCGCTGCTGTTCTGTGTTTACGTCTTATTCTTCTCTCTCTCACTCTCGTTCTATTTATTCTCTATCTGTATCCATCGTATATACAATATACACACTGTATAAAAATCACTCACACTTTTAACGATCATGTTTTCATATCGTATTGCATTAATTAACGAGGATCTAACTCCCTCCTGTTCAACCTGCATGGACAAGATGATGAGGAACTTTACCAGTTAACCTTGAAGCCGAGGAACTTACCGTATTTCTGATTCGTAGTTGACGATATTTTGCTACCCATTTGGTTTAGATAAATTTTTTTTCTACACGACCATTTATTAGAAAATCAAACCACCTTTTAAAACATAGACAAAAATTCAAGGAGAAAATAAACAAGAGTAACATAGACGATAAACGACGTGAGTAAAGATTAAAATTTTTCTTACCTACTAACATAATTAACCTTTTTCTTTTTTATATACGTATATCTATCTCTCTCTATCTCTGTCTTCTCACTTTCTATATAATTTTTAGTGATTGGATTTTCGTTTTTTCATTTTTATTTTTCAACCTAATAAAATGAGACTTTTTTTTTTATTATCGTTTTTCATTATTTGTTAAATTTATGTACAATAATCTTGAATTTTATCTAACCAGGTATCTTCGACGATAAAAAAAAAAAAAAAAAAAAAACAAAGATTCGAATCTTCTTTTTTGGGGGTACGATGAAAACTTATTTTACAATCAAGATTTTTATCTATGAACCGTGATGTGGTGGACAAAAAGTATCGGAATATGGCTTGTTACTTGGGGTTGGGTTTTACGCGGTATAGATTTAGCCCCGCAACCAAACCCCAAACAAGTACCATGCGACAAAACAAGAAAAGTTTTCAACGAATCTTGGGGTATTATTACAGACGGTCCTACAGAATCTAACTACACTCAGGATTCACACTGCGAATGGCTCATCAAGGGTAACAAATATTATATAGAATTTATTAAGTTTTTTTTCTTTTTTTTTTAGCATTTTTTAGCACATTTCCATGTCTCAAATTGATCGTTTTTCACTTTTTAAACTCAAAGAAATCGTTTACACAGATTTTTGCGATTTTTAAAACAAGTTTTGAACCCAAAATATAAAAAAAAAAACGAATTTCGATCTGAAATATGTGATCCTTCTTTTAAGGAACCTCATTTCTTTACACCCTGGGTAGATATAACTAATTATAATCAAGACCCGAGGCCTTGAATATAGCATATCGAGCTTTCCAAGGGAAAAAACTAAGATTCTAGAACCCCAAAATGATGTGAAAGTATTCAGAAGCATTTCAAAATACAGACCAGCTTTAAAATGAACTGAAAACAGCATGTGTGAATCAAAACTTCTTTATTATATTAGAGAGAACATAAATAACTGATAATAAAAGACAAAACAGAATTTTCTTTTACTGAAAAAAAGTCAGCAAAATTGTTTCTCATATATGTTGTTGATCTTGCAGTTTTAATTTTCTCTTCAAAGTTCAGTTGAATTGATAAATTTTTTCACTTTTCTTTCAGCGGCCAACAGTGGTCAGTTTATCACGCTGAGTTTCAGAACAATGGGAACAGAATGCAGTTACGATTACGTATTTGTATACGACGGTGACTCGTTCAGATCTCCATTGCTAGGAAGTTTTAGCGGTAAAACAGAACCGCAGCAAGTAACATCATCGTCAGGCTATGTAAGTTGTTATTATTTGTATTACTGCAATTAAAGAAACAGTTTTTATACAAAAGATGAAAAACAAAATGATGTTCTTTATGCAATAAAAACAAAAATGGTTCAAAGTTAGAATTGATAAATGAAAAAAAAAAAAAAATCTCAGAAAATACCCATAGAGAAGAATAAAAGGTGAAATTGTTAGACCTTGAAGGAATCGTAAACACATTTTTATTTTTATTTTTATTTATTTATTCATTCATTAATTTTACGCAACTTGGTGATTAAAAGCGAATAAAAAAAAAATGTGATGGAATAAAGTCTCTTTTTAACTTGATGCTGCGGTAATAATAATTTCTCTTATGTAAATAACAAATTGCCTCTGGCTATTTGACTGCCAACCAAACGGCTCTTTAATTTACTAGATATATAGAGAGTTGAGATAACTGGCTTGTTGCTCTTCAATTCATTTCATTCTACAAACCGTAATCTTCCCAAATTTAATATAATAATAATAATAATAACAATAATGATAATCATCTGTCATTACTGTTAAATCCCCGACCCTGCTAGGGTCCGCCACGACACTCCATCATATATTCTACAATCACCAAACTCATGTAACATATGTGATAACGCTATATAATCATTTCGTTGATTTGCATAGCAGTTAACAACATCCAGGGCTGTTACTCGCTCAATATTAACAATTTAAGTCTAAAAGGACTCTGCATCTGTCCTTATGTAAAATCAGTTTCAGGCAAATTCTATGAAACTGAAATATGTATGTTGCATTTAAAACCATGCTGATTAAAAGTCTCCATGGGCCAAACCCCCTAAAGTCAAAGGTTTGCAAGATATTCAAGTATAAAGCTCGAAAATTGCAGCTGGCAAGGACAGATGCGGGGCCCTTTGTCTGAAATCTTCAATTCGGCATCGAAATGCCACATTTCAAACACATAACTGAAGCTAATTAAAATCCGAATAACAATTGAAGAGAAACAGTTTCTAAACGGCAAATCCTCGCCTTTTCAGATGCTGATTTTATTGTACAGCGATACAAACTACGTACTAGATGGATTCAGAGCAGAATTCTCTGTTACTCAGTGTCCAAATAATTGCACAAATCACGGTGTGTGCATAAGGAATTCATGTATTTGCGAAAACGACTGGGGAGGCAAAGACTGTTCTCGAGCTCTCTGTCCGGATCATTGCAATAACAATGGTCGATGTACCGAAGGAAGATGCAAATGTCATCCAGGCTTTTCTGGCCAATCTTGTTCTTTACACAGAAAAGACGCGACGGGAAATAAGTAAGGATATAAAAACTTGAAAAGACCTGATTCAATCAGGAAAGAAAAGATTCTCTAACTCTTCTTTATTCTTTAAAAATCACAGGTGGCATTGGCTCTCTCACTCGGAAGGTGGTATGACTCCCAGAGCAGCTCACACCGCTGTTTACGTAAACGAAACTGATGCGCTTTACGTTTTTGGTGGATACGACCTTAACCACATACTAGGAGACCTGGAAGTATACCGTTTTTCAACTAGTCAATGGGAGGACGAGTATGGAACGATTCTGGGTCAGTTGAAGTCGAATTTCAGTTATGAAATTTCAATTATTTCACAATTTTATTGTATAAATAATCCTCACTGTTTATATAAACTATTTCAAACAGAAGGAGCATCTGCTTTGGACTACATTGATCCAATGCTGATTGCCAGTGAACTTGAAAGGGTGGGTCCTGGCGGCGAGGAGAGATTCGGACTCCGGCCTACTTCATTTTTCAGAAATCTTCTCTACAGCATTAAAGACAACAGCACTTTTAGTCTAAGACACAGAGCGACCATCGAGGCAGGTCAACACGGCTATAGAGAATTGAGAAACACACCTGAACACAGGGAAAGAGAACGCAAAGAGCAAGAGGCGAGAGAAAAAGAGATGAAGGAAAGACGCGAGAGAAATGAAAGAAACGAGCAAGAGAGACTGAGACGAAAGCATCAGACGAGGCGACCCAAGCCAAGGTGGATATCTATTCTGTGTTTTTTTTTTTTTTATTACCTTCGTTTCTTTATTTGTTTTGTTTTTTATAAATCAATTGAAATGATTTTATTTTCATGTTATTTGTTTTAAAGATATACCAGATACGCAGAACTTGACGAAGACGAGTCAGATGATCAGACATCTAAGAGTGCAGAAGATACGCCTAACAATTGGTCAGAAAAAGTTCCCGAGATAAATACGCATCATGAAAATCCGTATATTCAAGAAATTACAGAACCAAAATTTACTACCGAAAGTAACGCCAGAGATGAATCTACGGAACCTAATCTCGATGAGTTGCCCAAACCTAGTTCAAGATACGGTCACGCTGCTTGTAAATATGAAGGTGAATAGTTTGAAACGAGTATTAAGATTCAAGACTGAAACATTTATTGACGTTTTTAATAATCGATTTTTGGATCTTAATTTTTTTTGCGTTTATTCTTTTTTTTAGGTGGATTTGTTATATACGGTGGAAAAGTTGAGGACGGATCTCTATCCAATGAATTATGGCACTACGACGTTGGAAAACGAATTTGGAGTCTCAGAGCAAAAAATTCTCCCTTTTATCCGCCAAGATTGACACGTCATTCGCTAACACTTGTTAAAAATGAGATTTATTTATTTGGAGGAAGTACAGTGGACGGAGAATTTTCATCAAATCTATACAAAATCAGTCTGAATCTGTGTACGCATAATAACCATCGGTTTTTTAACACCATAATAACAATTAACCAGTTTTTATTTTTTGAATCAACGGATTTTTTCTTGCTCCAGCTGATGAAACCGCCTCTGAAAGATGGAGGGAGGTTCGTCCGAGAGGTGGAAAAGAGTTGGATGTTAGAGTAGTAGCACATTCAACCGTCTACCATCAACCAACAAATTCTCTTCTTGTTTACGGAGGAGTTGTTGCTAGCGTTGCTCGTTTTAGCAAACTTTCGGACAGGATGTTCGTCTTTCAATTGGACAGAAAAGTTTGGTCGGAAATTCACTATCCAAGAGCTCATCTCAGGGATACTTACGTACCAAGAGAACGAGCTTTTCATACTAGTACAATAATCGGTAATAGTCGTGTTTATATCTCGAAAATAAAGGCTATTTATTTATTTTTTACGATCTTATCAAAATTATTACAGGCAATTACTTGGTCGTCTTTGGCGGATATTCTCACAGACATAACAAGGAGGAAATTTGTTACGATAATCAGATGTATTTATATCATCTTGGATGCCATGCTTGGGTCAATCACGACGTGTTGGGATTGAGCGTAGACAAGCGTAAGCGAAATTTTTTATCTGTGGAAGTGATTTTTTTGTTCATTTGATTGTTTGATGTTGATTTTGGAATTTTATTTTTTAACGCAGCGTATCCAAGCTCCGAGCCTCGCTATCCAAAACAACAAGGTGTATTCGCTCATGCTGCTGATGTAAGGAATGGAAATACACTGCTTTTAGTCGGAGGATATCACGGGAATGTTAACGCCGATCTTCTTGCCTACACTTTACCACCAATGCTCGCTCCTAGAGATACCGACTATATTGAACCTGAACAAATTTGTTCTAGACATAAAAGTCTCGTTGAATGTGCAGCTAATCCTGAATGCGGATGGTGCTCGGCTGACGATGTTAGTTACGAAGGGTTTTTTATTCATAAAAAAAAATCTTTGCTAAGACTTTCAATTTCAACAAATTTACTGAAAATGAACCAAAACCGATTTTCTAGGCATAGAATATCCTATCTTTTAATCATTTTCATTCACCAACTTCGACGAAATTAATTTTTGCCAGAAAAAAAAACCTATAATCGTTTTTTCAGATCTGCTACGGTCGCACAGTGGGCAGCAATTGTACAACAAATTTACAGACCACCAGATGTCCGGGTATTTGTCCAGCATTAGGGGATTGTCATTCCTGTTTGATACATGGTCAGCCAGGAGGACGTTGGGGAACAAGTGCGAGAGGCGGTACGTCCGTATCGAACAAATTAAACCTTGGAACGTGTACATGGTGTGTTCAGAACGCTCGTTGTCATCACAAAGATGATAATTACGGGGTATGTGGTCTGAGGGAAGACACTCCTTCACAGATACCTGGATGGTGGGGACCTAAGGGTACCGAAATAGCAAAGGTAGAAGAATGCAGAGAATTAGACCGCAGGCCTGGACTCACATTTCTCAAGTATAAACCACCGGTTAACTTCAGTCAACCTGACTCTGTAACCATTGTTAACGCAACAACGGTAGATTTCAATGTACCTTCAATGCAAGGGGCTAAAACTGAGTCTGGACTTGGCGGTGAAATGATCGCCAGACTTATAGGATTTCTCAGACCACCTCAAAACTCTTGGGACAGTACAGTCGAATATCTAAAGATATGCGTCAGCTATAATAGTGCTACTCTTCACGTCTCACACAGCAACGATACTCGAGAATTGGTAAATTTAATTTTCTTTAAATGATATATAGATTTTTTTCGTTTTTTAGATTCTTGACTGATAATTATCATTTTATTTTTTTACCTTTATAGGAACTGGTCGCCAATTTAACGGCGGAAACATCCGATTGTATACCTACTACATGGCCGAGCGGTCATTCAATGAGACTTTTACCGGGTCGTTATCTTTTGGATTTTGAATCTAAAAGAATGGTAACAGCGAGTTACGCTTACGCAAGTAAAATGGAGATAACTCACAACAGAAACAGCGAAAATGCAAAAGTATTTACATTCGAATATCTCGAACCATTTCAAAACGGTTCTTGTCATCAATATCGAAATTGTCTTCATTGTCTTACCGATTCATCTTGCGGATGGTGCGATTTAGCAAATAAATGTATGTCCAGATCTACTGACGAGAAAGAAAATTGTACCGCCAATGTAGAATGGGACGAAGATGGTCAGCCTATAAGCGATTGGCATTATCTTACCATAACTCCGTCGACTTGTGCAAATTGTTCTAATTACATATCTTGCGAGTCATGCGTTGGTAGCAATTTATGCGAATGGTGGACAGAGGAGGCCAAATGTGCGAGAATCGGGAGACTACCAAATGCCGTATCCAGTGTAGATCGATGCCCTGTACCCTGCAGACAAAGATCAAGTTGTACACAGTGCCTTGACGAAAGGGGACGCTGCGTTTGGTGCGAGGCAACACAGGAGTGTTTCTCATTTTCCGTGTACACTTCCGAGTATCAATTCGGTCTGTGCAGAGAATGGATGGACCAGGCAGGTCTGATGGGAATAACTTCAAGATCTGGATCAACTCTGACGGGAATTGATCAATGCAAAAGTTGCGGAAGACACGCCAACTGTTCCAGTTGTCTTCACTCGTTGAGTTGCGGATGGTGTTACAGTTTGGAAAATCCTATAAGCGGAGTTTGCGTACAAGGCGATTTTAATCAACCACACGTTAATTGTAGCGCGGCTATTAACGCCAGGCAAAATACAACTCTTAAATCTGACGAAGCTGGCTGGGCCTATGCTCAATGTCCTGATGTAGACGAGTGCGATCTTGGACTTCACGATTGTCATCCTAACGCTGCTTGCACAAATACTCACGGAAGTTTTTCGTGCCAATGTAAAAGAGGATTCAACGGTGACGGAAGGGAAAATTGTACAAAAACTTGTTACGAAAAATGTGTTAACGGATATTGCAGCGAAGCACCTGATTATAAATGCGAATGTAATTTGGGATGGACTGGGCCTGATTGTAGGACCAACTGTGGATGTTATAATCATTCTACTTGTATTCACGGTCCAGGTGTTTGCGACGAATGTCAGGATTGGACGACTGGGGAATATTGCGAGGAGTGCAAAGCTGGTAGTCACGGAAATGCCACGACTAGTTTAGGCTGTCGAAAATGCGACTGTAACGAACACGGGGATAAAGATAAAGGGGTTTGCGATCGTCAGACCGGAGTATGCTTTTGTAGAGATAATACAAAGGAGGACAGATGTGATCAATGCGAAATAGGCTATTACGGAGATCCTAGGGACGGGGGAATGTGTTATTACGGATGTATGTCTAGAGGAATGCTAAGGGGCGAAGGAATCGGTAAACAGGGACTTGGAAGCAAACACGCTCAAGTTCCTCAATGGGAATTTCAACATCGCGGACCTCCAACAAGAGAATGTTTATGGATAGTTAGCCCCGAGTCTGGATTATCTACTGACACAATGACTCCGAGTATTCAGAGCGTTATTCAGTTCACTTTGCACGACGATATCGATGTAAGCTGTCAGGAAAATAGCGTTTACGTTTACGACGGATTACCTGATTTTGTATCATCAACTACTAGTCATCAGAGCCAACTTTTAGGCGTTTATTGTACAGAGAGCACCAATTATCCCGTCACCGTCGAAGCTAAGTCAGGATTTCTCACCGTTCATTATAAACAACTTGATGAGGTTGAGGGATTTAACGCCAGCTACGTTGTTATGACTTGTAACAATTGTCCTGATAATAGGGAATGCAGACACGGCAATTGCCTTTGTAAAACAGGATTCGTCGGTATTAATTGCGACGTTGAACTTTGTCCAAATAATTGTACAGCTTCAAAGAAACAGGGTATATGCGACAAAGGATACGGACATTGCGTTTGTACTCAGGGATACGGAGGAAGGGATTGTTCCGTTAAAATAAAAGAAAATCAACTTGTATTTACAGAGTTATTCAACTCTGAGTATTTAGCGGACAATCTTGATCATCTTAGAAAAACTTTGCCTAGATTTGGTCACAGTTTGGTAGCAGATAGAAGAGGGAGTTTATGGATGTTCGGAGGGTATTCTTTGAGTCATGGACCGTTGAATGATATAAGATTATTCGATACTAAGAACAACACTTGGATGCCAGTTACCGTCGAGTCAACATCCGAGGCCTCTATGCCGCAAGGAAGATACTTTCACGCGGCTGAGATTGTACATAGTAGACAACAGATTTATGTTTACGGAGGTCTCTCGATGAAGGAAGAAGGCATTCAGGGACTTTCCAACAACACTTTGGACGATTTTTGGAAATTCAGTCTACAAAATCAAAGATGGAGTCATATTAAACAGGATATTGATAAAAAGGAACCTCCTCCTTTGGCTGGACACACTTTAACACTCAGGAGAGACGGCGAGTCTGAAAGTCTTATTCTCATCGGTGGATTTAGTCCTAAATATGGATATCTTGAAATCGTATGGGAATTTAATCTCGAAACTGATAACTGGGACACTATTAACACAACCGGAAACGGACCTCTAGGAGTATACGGTCATTCTACAGTATATCATTCGAAATCTGAAAGTTTTTACGTATTTGGCGGATACACTTACTCAATGAACAGGACTTTTATATCCAATAAATTATTCGCTTTGAATTACAAGACTAGAGTTTGGTCCGTACTTCCACCTTTCGACGACGATTTTACAGATGGAAGTAGTCTGGTAAGTCGTATATTTTCGCCTCAATATTCAACTCCGAATATACCGTATGTATATTCTTTTATTTACCTTTCAGCCTCAAGCTCGATTTCTTCATTCTGCCGTAACGACCGATGAATATATGGTGATATTTGGAGGCAGACAGTATCCCAGAAATACAACTGACTCTCTCATAGCTTATCAATATTCTTGTAATCTATGGATCAGACTTATTACCAAAGATATGGAAATCATAGGCGCTGCACCTCCTCCGGCTTATGCTCATGCTATGACTCATGCAGATCCGGAAACTAACGCTATTTATGTTGTCGGGGGATTTGACGGAGGGATAAAAAGTCACGTTACACTTATTAACATACCGGAAGATCTGTGCAGTCTTTGGACCGACAAAGCTACTTGTCGAAAATATTTTGGGTGTTCATTTTGTTCAGTAACTACTTTGTCGGGAGAGAATGCAATGTATTGTTTCTCTAATGAAAATTTAGACAACAAAGAAGACAGGTTTGTTTATTGGAACTATTAATCGGCTAGTATTTAATGCGTTTTGTTCACAGGAAAAATTTATGATCTTTGTTCTTTTTTTTTTCAGATGCGACGTAAACGTTACTCAGGCACAACGATCAAACGGTATAGTTTGCAACGCTGATTGGATGGCTGCTAGGAAATGCGTTAACTTTAAAACATGTACAGAATGTCTTGCTCAATGGCCTTACTTCAAGGATGACGAACCTGTTTGCAAATGGTGTACCGGTTGTGTACCCGGCAAGTGTATTCCTGCCGGTAAAGACTGCGGAGAACAGAATAAATGCGACGGAAGACAGAATTCTGTAAGCGACGTTAATCAATGCAAGGAACGTCTTTGCCCTGCCAGCGATTGCGAGAAGTGTAAAAGTTTGGGGAATTGTTCTTGGACTAGACAAGTTCTGAAGACTTGTTAGTATTTATATTATAAAAAATAGCTGACAAAATTGTTATTATTATGTTCTTTGAATTTTCATATTTTTCCCCTATTTTATAGCTGCAACTGGACTGAAAGTTACCGGCGAACCACTTTACGATTGGAACTGTGTTCCTGAAGAAATTTTCGATCGTTCTAGTATAAAGATGAGAAACACTCCGCAGGCTCAATGTAACAGTAGATGCGGTGAACATAAAGATTGCGGAAGTTGTCTTAAAGGGACGGGAGCTGAAGGCGGATGGAGCGAATGTAGATGGTCTACGCAGTTGAACGAAGTACTTGAAGAGTTTTCTGTTTTAATTTATAAATGTTCCGGTTTAAACTCTTTTTTCAAAGATCAAGGAGCTAAAGTTAAGAAATTTGAATACCAGGCTATAATTATATTAGTTTACTTCTCTCTTTCAGTGTATATCTCCTTCATACCAGCCTCTTTATTGTGCGGGAGGCGTGTGCGGTCTTGTACTTCGAGGTGCTGATTCTAATCATTGTCCTGAACCTTGTGCAACATTTAAACAGTGTAGTACTTGTCTTAAACATGCTCATTGCGGCTGGTGTTCTTTGGATATTCAAAACGTTACTGGCCAGGGAATTTGTACCGAAGGATCTCTCGAACCACCTACCGATCATCCGGCAGGTGGTACATGCAAGATGTTGTATTACCAGCTTTACCCGCCCGTCGAGACATGTGAGGGGATAATATTTATCATTTGATTGTTAATATTGGAGAGGGAATTAATGAATGTAAAAATTTATCTTGCTGGTTTTCTTTTCTTCCATAGCTACTACACCCGCCATTCAACAATTGGCAGACACCATTACGGAAGGATCTGATAACTCGACTATTAGCTTATCATCCGCAGTTCTTACTCCAACATTTTCATGGCATTATGTTAAATGTCCGCCTGAAAATGAATGCACTAATGGTCATCATACTTGCTCATTGCACAGCGAACAGTGCATGGATATGGACGAGGGTTTTAAATGTGATTGCGGTTCTGGATTCAAGAGAGAAAAGTATGCAGCGTTGCTTTTTTTTTCTAGTTATTTGGTTTCAAAAGAATTCTTTATTCATTTGTTTAATTTGTTTTATATCAATTACAGAAATATCTGTGTACCCGTCTGCTCTCAAGGCTGTGTCAGAGGTACTTGTGTTGAACCCGATGTATGCAGATGCGATTTTGGATACGTAGGAGCTAATTGTTCTATACAATGTCAGTGCAACGGACACAGCAACTGCGCAGGACCCGACAGACTCGACGTCTGTTTAAAGTGCCATAATAACACTATGGGACCTCAGTGTCAAAAATGTTTACCTTTGTTCGTAGGGAATCCCGCAAATAATGGGAAGTGCGAACCTTGCCTTGAGTACTGTAGCGGACACACACACGTCTGTATAAACGAAAGCATGACCGTTATTGTGAGTAAACAAAGTAAAAAAAGAATAGAAAATAACAGAATAAAAAAGAATTGAGATAATATTTATAAATAAATGTTTATTTTTATACTAAATAAGTTTTTTTGGCTTGTTTCGTGCAAACAGGATTCAACGGTGATTGAAAAAATGTCTCCCGAAATGCTTACGGAAGAATTGGTCGAGGGACCAATTGCTAAGGCAAGATGCGTTGAATGTAAGAATAATACTAGGGGTGAGAAATGCGAACAGTGTAATCACGGACATTTTAGAGGGACCGAGGATCTCAGGGATGTTTGTAGACCGTGAGTATGATAATTATGGTGTATATTTTTTTTTTTCTGCATGATCGAGAATTAGGAAATAATTCTTAATCAATAAATTGATTCATAAACTTTGAAAGAAAATAAATTTATGTTTTTTTTTTTTTTTTAACAGATGCGAATGCCACGGTCATGGGGATACTTGCGATTCTGTTACCGGAGAAAAATGTAATTGCGGTAACAACACAGAAAGCGAACCAAACTGTCTGAGCGGCCCGATAAAAGCTGCTAATACTGGCGCAGCACCTTGCTGGATGGTGCAATGCAGTAAATGCAGAGAAAATTACGCTGGTACACCGACAATGGGACATCAATGTTACAAAACAGTTACAGTAGACAACAAAATGTGTTTCGATTCGAAATTTATAGGTGAGTTTCAAAGCCTGGAAAATTTTTTCAAAATAGAGCATTCAATTGTATTAATGGAAATTAAAAGAATCAAGCTTGATTTTACTATCTGCAAACTTGATCTGTTCATTCGAAATTTTATCTAATGCCTGATTTTTGTCTTCTTTTTTGTGATCAATGAATATAATATTTATTCACTGCATTATAATATCTATCTCGTTGATGTTTCTGATTATTCATTCATTTAAAACATAATATCTGATAAGAAGGTATATGTTTTCATAAAAGAATTATTCTTGTTGATTTGCACCATGCTTTTATGTCCGGAGGATCACATGGTTTGTACACAGACTGTTTGTACTCATTTCTTTTATACCCTCCGTTAATTGAATTTATATTGAAAATAACATTGAATGAATTAAAATTGAATCAAATAAAATTACAAATTAGAATTAAATTGAATTAAGCCTTACGTATGGTCGGAATATTTTCGATAAATTTTATTTGATTTTTTTTTTTTTTTTTTTGAACGTTATTTCAGATGAGTGCAAAGTTAAACCAAAACCACTCAACCCAGGACAGACTGTTTTCTACATGGTTCAGCCGAGATTTATGAACGTTGATATCAGAGTTATGGTCGACGTCACACAGGGAGCTTTAGACCTTTTCCTTAGCCCAAGGGACGACTCATTTGTAGTCAGCTTAAACAGCTCTACAGGATATCAAGACGTGAGTTTAACATTTTTCCAGACTTTAGATTCAACAACAGATTGATATTAGCTTGATTCTGAGCTATTTTTTCATTATATCGTTGAAAAAAAAAAACATTTCGTGCATTAATGTAATAATAATAAATAAAACAAGAGATTAATCTTCATCGTTAATCCCATTAGGTCGAATTAGACAAACGTTTTAAATGGCGCAGCGACTACCACGACGATTGGCTGGAGAATCATCCTCACAATAAAATGCGTAAGGTAGAATTTCACGCTCAAGAATCATCAGTTTCACAATCAAATGGCACAACGACAACAACAACGGAGAGCAGTTGGACTTCTGGAGCACAGTATGTTGTTATAGAGCGTTACGCGGAGGGTTTAGCAACCTTTGTCACTATAGAACAGAGGAATACCTTTTTAGTAATAAGGAATCTTACGAACAGATTAGTGCTGACATTACCTCAAGACAAACATGAGCTTGGTCAGACTAAATTTCACATCGCTTTGAGAGCCATAGATTCACCGAGTCCGGAGTTAAACGGTAGAGCTGCTTACGGAATGATATTCTTTAGACAGGATCAACTTCATATCGATTTATTTGTTTTCTTTTCTGTATTCTTTTCGTGCTTCTTTTTATTTCTTGCCGCGTGCGTCGTCGCTTGGAAGACAAAACAGGCCGCTGATATTAGACGTGCTAGAAGACGACACGTCGTTGAAATGTTACATATGGCTAAAAGACCTTTCGCTTCGGCTACTATTTTATACGACAGAGATGGGAATGGTTTTAGTCCTAGTTCTCCGCTGAGAAAGGGAAGGCGAAGTAAACAGATTAATTTTCACAGCGACGTTAGACCAGTTGCAGTCGAACCGACAGACGATGGTGTCGCTGCTGTAGCAACTGTTTTTATTAGATTACCAGGGGGTAGGCAAGCTCCGGTTAAACTTGCTTTGGGAAGTTCACTTATTTTGTTAGCTCGTGTTCATCCTGTCAATGGTAGGGCGTTTTTGAGGCGTAGGAATAGCCACGCTCCAAATTAAGTTGTTTTTTTTTTTTTTGTTTTATTTTTAAACCGTGAATCCGTCTTTTAATTAATTGATTGATTAATTAATTAATTGTCTCTCTTTATCTATTTCGATCATTGCGTCCTTTATATGTATATTTAATCTTTTCTGTATTATTATTAGTATTTATGACAATTGTCGATTGATTGGAGGTAATTTTTTTTTTTTTATATCAAAACGTTCGACTTTTTCTCAAAATCTTATTTTTTAATTATTATCATTATTACTATTCTTTTTATATTTTTTTTTTTTGTAATAGGGGTATGGTTTTTTATTTTAAAATAGATACTATAGTAGCAAACGAAAAATACTCATTACATAAGAGAATGGAAGAAAGTTTTATGTCCTCAAATTTGATTTTGAAATTTGATTATTATTATCGATTTAAGTATTTACAATTTATATATAGATATAGGTATATTATACCCTCCTAATTTTTTTTTAAAATTATATTCAGATCGAGGACAGCTAGGGTACGGGTATGAACTGTATTGGGAATCTTTCGTAACATAATTTTTTTTTTTTTTTTATTTAGAGTAGAAGTTTGATATTCATACTTTATTAGACCATGATTATTCAAAGGAATTATACACAATAAATGATATTTTTTAATTTTTTTTTTTTTTTAAATGGCATATGACTGAAATCCACTTGATCTTTATGAATTTTCATCTCTGTATTGAATTTATACAACGTTTGTGGATCGTTGGATTAATAATTAGCAAATTAATGGTCATGAAAAATATGATTTTTTTTTTAGGTTTTCGTTTCTCATTTCGCGGTATTAGAAATCTTTATTATTATTATTATCATTATTATTTTTTTTTTTTTTGGAAATTATACAGCAATATTGCATACCTATTGTTTTAGAGCTTTTTATTTTTAAGGCGACTTTTATTGTTTTTTTAGCTATTTAATTTAGGTCACAATTGTTTACGGCTTTTGCCAATTATCGATCTGTTTTTTTTTTTTTTTTTTTTTTATCAATATTTTTTATATTTCTCTCTTTTTTAATGAAAAAATTTTGTCACATTCCTATATATAATATTCCGAAATCCCTCCTATAAATAGACTATACATATATACATATTATTGTTCGTGGGTAATTATTTACTAGGGAGAACTTTTTAACGTAGGTATAGCAGTAGTGATATTCTTTCAGTATAAATAATATATGTATTACTATTATTATTATTATTTCTTTTAATTATCATGCCATTCAAGCGAGGAGACTGTAAGTTTGTATATAAAGAAGAAGAAGAAGAAGAAGAAGAAGAAAAAGAATGAGAAAAAATGTATTGATCGCTAAATTCTATTAACGATTACAAGTATTTTATAGAAAAGAAGATATGTATGCATGTATGTGTGTAAATGGCATGGTATGGTATATCGATTTTTATATCAATCTTACAAGTTTCATTCACTTCATTTCTGTGGTTTTAATTTTTCTCACATCCGAGACTTCGAATTGTTTTTTTTTTTTTTTTTGCTTTTGCTTTTTCTTTCTACACACCGTAGACGAATATATTCATCGTTGGATTTAGTCGATATACAGAACTTTGTTGTTTATTTAATTATTTATTTTTTTTAATTTAAATCAAATAAAATGTAATGGTAATTGGATAAAAAGAGAAAAATGGAAGAAAAAAAAAACATATTCGAGTATCGAGCAAAATTTTTTTGAAAAAAGAAAAAGATTGGCTAAGTTCATCATTGTAATTAGTTTTTTGGAATGAAAACGAAACGAGAAGAAAAACAGAAAGAAAAAAAATTAACGACAGAAGTGGAAAAAAAAAAAAAACAGTAAAACACACAAATGGGGGAAATAATGAAATGAAAAGATCGATTGTGCCGTTGATGTATTTAGGGAATGTGTAATCGTGTATCTTTTTGTTAGGAAACTGAGGGAAAAAAAATAAAAAATAAGTGTAATACATAAATGATCGTGTAATAAACCTATTATAATAATTATTATACATAAAAATGAAAAGAAAAGAGAAAACAAAAAAAAAGAATATCAGAAAAACAAGAGATAAGGAAGGAAAGAAAAATTTGTATAGGAATTAGGTATAATATAAACTAGTATAATATAGAAACATAAATTAATAGTGAACGCAACATTTTTTTTTTATTAATATTATTATTATTACTATTATTATTATTATCATTATTATTATTATTATTATTATAACTATTATTATAACTATTATTATCATTATCATTATTATTATTATTATTATTATTATTATTATTATTATTATTATTATTATTGTATAAATATATTTACAGTGTTTTTATAATTATTTAGGAATAGGTGATGAAATTTAGCTCAAGGATCTCTCTCACTCTCTATATAGGCATAATTGAGTATACCATCTAGATGCGAAAAATTCAATACAATTACAATTACGAATACAATATAATAATAATAATAATAATAATAATAATAATAATAATAATAATAATAATAATAATAATAATAATAATAATAATAATAATAATAATAATAATAATAATAATAATAATAATAATAATAATAATAATAATAATAATAATAATAATAATAATAATAATAATAATAATAATAATAATAATAATAATAATAATAATAATAATAATAATAATAATAATAATAATAATAATAATAATAATAATAATAATAATAATAATAATAATAATAATAATAATAATAATAATAATAATAATAATATGCCAGGTGTAAATACATAAACGTACATACATGATACATTAAGAAGAAAAAAAAATAAAAAATTTTTAAGAAATAAGAAATAAAAAAAAAAACAGCACAGCGTATACACAATAATTTTTTGTATTTTAAAAAAACAAACAAAAACAGAAAAAAAATAGAGAAAGACACAAACGAAATAATAATAATAATAAAACGTATTTAGTTTAATTTTTGAATTATTAATAAGACAGCTAAAATGAGAATATACAATAGATAATGACTAATGTATAAATGACAGCAACAAAACAAAACACTAGAAAAAAAAAAAAACTTTTTATCTAACTACTAATATTAATTCTAATTTCTAAATTTGAGTACACGTGGATATAAAGTGAGAATTTTATCTGACTGCAGAGAATCTTGTATTCGATATTAATTACGAACAGACAAAAAAAAAAAAAAAAAAATGAAAGAAAAAAATAATTAATCATCCGTCTATTCTGTTTTGATTTAGTGTATTTTATTCTATTTTAATTGATTATTTTTTATTATTTTTTATTTTTCTTTTTATCATCAATATTCTTCCGTTCTACTCGATTTTTACATCACATATACCTAATTGTACCTACTAGTATACGTATATACATAAATATACTTGTGTATTTTATATTATTTAAAAAGAAGTTTCACTTCAAAAATATAATTTGTCTTTTTATCTTCTTTGAAAAAAAAAAAAAAATTCTGTTAAAGCCACCCTTCGTAGACTTTTAATATACTACATACATACATATGACTCGTCGTTACCCGCAAGAATACTCATTTGGTATACATATATTAATAATAAATTAATAAATAAATGCGTTAGTATAACTATACGGTGTAGATAAATAAAATAAAATAAAATAAAATAAAATAAAGTAACATACGAACACGATATGATACGATGTATGAACAAATTTTTTTTTTTTTACTCGATAATATTGTACAAATTCACGTTATTATTTACTTTTATAAGTTTTCATTTATTTTATTTTATTTTATTTTTTATGCTTTAATTTTTTTTTTTTTTTCTTTCATTTTGTAAATATTGTGTAAATTAAAAAATTTTTTTTTTTTTTTTTTTTCTCTAGTACACTACGATGCAGTTATATTTATAATTCTGCCTCTCTTTACCCATACGGCGATTATTTCTAATTGAAACTAAGTGTTATATTGTATAATATATGTAATAAATATTATACATACATATTATGTATACAATCGTCGCTAAATGGGTATCGATGATAATGATATGTTATATCTCTGTAACTATATAATAACTAAGGTTGTGAATTGTCGAATCTCGTCGTAAAGAGTCATATGTGCTAAGGTAACGAGGGTTGTGCGATAGGTAAAATAGCAAAGTGTATCTAAGAGACGTGTTAATAAACGAGTATGAATACGAAACAAAAGGAAAAAAACAAAAAAAAAAAAAAAAACCTTTTACTTCATCAAACTTTAATATTTCCTTGTCCATTTTTTTTTTTCATTTTTTCTTTTTTTTTTCATAATCAATTATTCAACTTCATTTGTTGAGTTTTTTTTTTCTACATATTTTCATTTCTACGGTAAAAAAAATATACAAAAATCTTCCAAGGTCATCAAAGTTATATTATTTTATTTCCCCTTTAAAACCCTTCAACTTTCGTCTGAAGTTTGTTCTTATTTATTTTTTTTTCTAAGAGTTGAAATAAAAAAAAAATTAACCGGCCTGCCATGATACATCAAAATGGGACACCCCGTATATTCATCCCCTTTTTTTCCTTTCTTCGTATTATAGTATATAAATATATATTATTTATTTTATAAAGATATTATAAGTATAAAGATGTAGAATCAATAAAAGTACCGGCCATATATTTAGAAAATCAATCACAGTATACATTATACAGTTTTAATATGATTTGACTTAAAAATGTTTATCAAGACTATAATTATGATTTTCAATTCAAGTATCCGTTCGAAATTCGTTTAGCTTTTTCGGGTCGTCCGAGTTCGACTCCTGCAGCGGACACAGTTTGATCTACATCGACAACCCTTTCTGTTACATCGTAGCCTTTTACCGGGCAATTCACTCTGTAATCTTGATATCAATTGGCTCTTCATGTGCTTCACGAACTCTGAGGATCCGCATTCCCTGTTTTTTTTTTTTGTTTTTTGTTTTTTTGGAAAAGAAGGAAGAGATTGATATCCATTAAACCTTCTGCGATATGTGTAATTGAAAATAGTGTCTCGAGGATTGGTGGATCTAAGGAAGCAGAAGATAAAGAAGAAGAAAAAGACTGAAGCTTACGTGAATACAGTAAAGTCCACTGATCTGGTGACGTGAAGAGTGACGAAGAAGAATGTCACTGCAACTACGTAGCTGATCAAAGCCACGGATGATTTATAGCTCATGACGATATCACCCCAGTCATTGAATCCAGCGATAGAAAGTATCTGAAAAGAAAAAAAGGGGAATCGATGATGAAATATTCGGTGCAAATTAATACCGAATTGGGAATTTACGCCTACCACATCAATGATAATTATAAAATGTAATAAAAACCTTGCACAATGTCTTTGGTATGGTTGTAAGGATCAGGATATCGACCGGTGTCCATATACAGGCTATCGAAAATTCCAGTAGAAACGCAGTGACCAGAAACTAAAAATTACGGATACAAATGATAAAAAAAAACTGTAATCTCTTCATTCATATTCAATTTTTAATAAAATCCAGACAACTGTTATACCTCGTAAAAAAAGAGCACCATAGGTTTCGGTTTTCTGAATGACTGGGGGAACAGGTTGAACTTTATTATGACCGTATAGACGCCGGCTGCGAATATAAACGACGTGACTGGGGGTCCTGATAATAGTGGCTCACCGTCATCATCTTCCATAGAATTTGCAAAGCAGGTTTGAAATATCGTCACGCCAATTGTGTTCAATAACAGAGCCCATATCGTTGAGAGAAGGTTAGCCATTGTCTTATACAATTTAAAAATCTCCTTCAAGGATTCATACTGACGAGTTTGACCGTAAAAAAATCATAATTTTTACCCCATAGACCATCCCATTAACTTCCTAATGGAATTAAAATATCGCTGTGTTCAGTACGGGACCAACGACTTGAAATTTGACGACGTTTTTCATTTTTGCAACGACTTCTCTGTCCGAACTGAATCGACATGTGCACAGGGTGATAAATTATAAAGCATAACAAAATTTATGTTGTAAAATGACACGTTTTATTCAGACAATTAGATACACCATGTACCACGAAACAACATGGCTTAATAACAATTTCAAAATCTTCACTAAAGACAATCACGATGAATTTAATGAGCGTTTTATCGCTTCTGCAACTGCCAATCATCGACTAAGCCATCGCTTCCTGGACCGAGGGATTTTCCAAAACCGATTTTCTTCTCGTCGTTGGAAACGTTTCGGATAAACTGCAGCACTGATCAATTGGTCAGATGAATTTCTGAAGAAGAACTACGTGGTCCAGAAAAAATGATGAAGATCTAGTGAAGCGAAGGGGTCATCGGCTCAGCTTTTAGGGCAGCTACTATTGCTACTTGGACCAAGCCTCAAGGATCCCGTCCAAAGACTCAGTCGCATCGAGCATCCAAACGAAAGACAATATCGCCATGCAAAACGTCATGTGAAATACTGCCGAGTCCTTTGCCATGTAGTAAGCCCAGTTTGCAACGAAAGAATAACGACCCAGACCAACGTAGGAGTTGAACCACAGCAGCTGACGAAACGGGATGGATTTTGATTAATTCTTCGTCAAACTCGCCACTCTAAATACATTTTGAGATACTCACCCATTTACTGGACTCTTGAGTCAGGCAGCAAATCACGTGAACGAGGGGGATCCAGACGGCACGAGTGGCCAGGTTTGTTATCAGTGCAGAGACCAGCATCTATGATCATTTTAATGAATGTAATTTTTGGATCCGGGCACCGTACTTGGTGTGGAATTATGTGGCCTTTGGATTCTCACTTCGTAGACGAACATAAGCTGGCACGGTGGCTCCTTCAACGACCTGGGCCACAGCTTGTATTCCGCGACAAGGCAGAGTACCGAAAATATGAACAATATCGAAGCGTAGGATGGATCAAAGGGGGCGTTTTCCTCGTCTGTGCAAAGACCGATTACACATATCTGTCGAATGTGCGTGTACATTCCGGTACCGACCACTGCTATCCAGTGGGGATTCACCAACTCCAATGTCTCCTTTACAGAGTCCATTTTAAACAAGGCACGTTTTTGCCTCGATATTCCCAATTGATAATCCGAAAACTTGCGAAAATTGGACCTCACTCGACCGTCTTGACCTGTACAATTTCTGGGGCACTGTTCGTTAAACGGAAAAATAACCCCACGCGAAATTTGAAATTATGACGTAAATTTTAAGGGGAGCGACATAACTGCGAAACAATCTACGTTGTCAATACTGAACGTTCATTTGTGGACCGTCAATTGTCATCACAGTTTTGATATATTGGGACGGGATTAACAAAGTTGAACCCTTTTTTAAAGGGCTTCCGTAACGAGGCTGTCACTCGCTTCCAAATTTCATCAGGTTTTGAGGAATCTCGTCTATTTTTACGAATACCGAAGAAAAATCTTCGAATCAGAAAGAAGTGGGTCGTACTTTTCGGATGTAGAATGTGTAAGAGGCTAATTGCCAGTCAGTGGCTAATGGAATTTCCTTGTTTAATGTCGAGCGTTGTTTTCCACGTTGGAACTTATTGGCTAGGGGGTGGTTCGGGGCTGATTATTTCCCGATAAAAATTTCCTTCTCGCTTTTCACTTTAACAACCGAAGGGATGAAACACTTGGACACAAAAAAAAAATCTATTGAATTAGTTGATTCCTGCAGGAGTCTTGTATACCAAGAGTGAAAATAAACTTTGAGAATTCTTCAGCGTTCCTTATTATTCCTACCCAACTGGACCTACTACAATCGTTCATTCCCGCACCCTTCCGAGCGATAAAATGTGGTCTCAGAAAAGGTAGAAAAGGAACGTTATCTGACCGCGATACATAATGCATTACATTTCCCGATGAGATGTGGTATAAGGTATGAGTACGATCTCAAAAAAAAAGAAAAAAAAAACCCTGGAACGGAAATGGCATCGTTTTATGGAAACTGGAAGTGGAGTGATTTCTCGGGATTCATTTTCCTGCTTTTTTCAATTTTTTATTCTTCCAACAATTTTATATCCCTTGGATTGTCCAGCTTTTGATACACAGTCAAGCTTTTCACCCTCCATGACCGAGTCAATGACTTGACAAGTCTGCGATCTTCTATCACAGATTACTGCAGAACTGTATAATCCAAACTTGTTGAAGTACCGTAGTTCAGTGTACAGAAAGGGATCAGCAGACCATAAAGGAGCAGGAAATTAACCAGCAAAGCTGTACTAGGGGCTGAGCTGAAGTCTGGAAATGACAAGCCGCGATGGACGTATAGAGGACAGAATTTCAGCCAAATCGTCAAGGATATCACGATAATTATTTCAGAAGCTTCGATGATGAGGATGGATTAATATCGAATGCCTAATAAAAATATCGGGCATTGACGATGGATGGATTGATTGCGAACGATGGAGTTATGAAAGGAAGTTCCTTGTTCTATGATACGAACGATTCAACGTTCGCTGTTAAATAAAGGTTGAGAATGCCCGTGGGAACTGATGTATAAAGTCAAAATAAAGTGCTAGGAATCGGAGTCCCCGATTATCCCTCAGGAGAGAGAGAAGAGGATAGAGAGAGAGAGAGAAGAGTAAAAGAGAAATTTCTCCTCTGTCGTAGTCATGGAGACGGCACAGAGACTTTTCCAGGACTAAACCACCCTCAAGCCTCCCAATGCCCTGAGCAATTCTATACTGAGACCCACTCTACCACATCTACTTGAACAAAGTCGGGGCAAATAGAATGGGTATAAAAAAAATAAAAAAATAAATCTTTTCCTCTTTTCTTAAAAAAGAATGGGTAAAAGCGACAGTTACTGGATTCAATTTTTTTCCTTCTTTCTTTCTTTTTATAAGAGTTTATAGGAACCTGCAGGAAAGAAATAAGATTTAGTTCACGCGTAAGAGAAAATTAACGTTATAACAAAGCCGGGTTTCACACTCAGGCGAATTTAACGACTCTGAAAATTGGGAGGGTCGATTTATTCTAGACTTTTATAGTTTAGAAATTTATACAATGTGCGGATTTTTTGAATCACGAGGAAAGTCAAGACATAGAAAATTTCGGGAATACCCTCCGGGTATAGAAATCCGGTTATTTCTCACTTGTTGCACCGGCAGTGCAGCAGAAAAAACCCTGCGGGTTGAATGTGTGATAAAAGAAAAGAAAAAGAAAAATATTTAGTTGCATAAATGTTGGAGATAAAATTGCAGAAATTATCAAGATATGTGCGACAGAGGTTGTGGGCAGTATTTAATCGAGAGTTGAAACGTGTATGGGACACGCGGATCTCAGATGTGATCGTAGATAATTACAAAATAGAAAAAAAAAAATAAAAAAATGAAAGTTATACAGTGATAATATATTCTCTTTTGGCCTCATTGCGAGTCAAGGTTACGCATTACTTATGCTTAACATATCTAAGTCAAGCTGCGTTTCAACTATTCAGATTACAAATTCCTTCGTCGTTAGGATTTATTTTTTTTTCTAATTGTTGTACATTATCTATGATCGATATTAATATCGCCCCTTGAATCATCTAAACGGATTTATGTCTTTCCTTTTTTCATTTTTTATTCTCTCTTTTCTTTCCCACTCCTCTCCTTATCAATCAGCACTTCAAGGTCCTCGATCCGTGTGCCTCTACCTACCCTCTTCGAGGGTGATCCCCAAGTTTCACTTGAATACCTAATTGGGCTTATACTCCGATTTGAATGGGGGCCTTGATTCACTTCATCTCTCTACAATATTATAACTGAAATTTTCTTGTACAAATTTATATCGAATGGAACGTTGTACGATGGTGACATTTTTCTATGTTGAAATTAATTCCGATTATAAATACCTGTATCTTGTACATTCTATACCGTCTTTTGTCTTTATAATTGCTTATTAGAACGCCCTATATATCGAAGGTCGATTTAACGTGGTGTCCAAGATCGGAAAGTGGCTAAATAGATCTCGTCTAATCATACCACATTCACTATATTACATCGTAGGTATATCCTGTGTGTAGGTATATAATGTAAAGGTGGCGAAAAATTTGCGTCATGTATATGTATACTGCACAGCGATCTCGCAACTTCGATCTTATCTCTTACACGGTAACTTGTTACTGCACATGTAGAGTAGAGCTATACAAAAAAAAAATATATATGTCCTTCTGAATGGAACTGTAAAGAAAGATTCATTCCCTTTCTTCCTTTTTTTTTTGCGCAATCATTAATCAATTAATATATACGTATATACATATTTTGTGTATACTACATGGGTTTCAAGATCGTTGCCTTGGCAGTTGCAAGTTTAACGTCGTTATTCCAAGTCCCGTGGGAGTTGGGAACTTCGGGGAAAACGTTCGTTAACTCGATTAGTTGAATCCTGCAGAAATCCTTCCATGGAAGTGGTAACGAGATTTCGCCGAGTATCCAACAAGTTGTACCCTATTTCAAAGATCCTATTTGCTTAGGTACTACGGGTAAGGCGAGGGGGGAGAAGGGAAGGGTCATGAAGGCCTTTTGCAACGACTGACTAATCCCATTGCAAAAAAAAATAACAAAAATGAATGAGGAAGATCCCTATATTTTATTTTTTATCTGCTTCAGAGGTCGATTCGAGAGAGTAAAATCAGGAAATGGACAAATTGGTCCAGGGAGTGAGAAAGAGGATATAAAAGAAAGAAAAAGAGGAATAACAAAAAAAGAATCTCGGAAGAGATCCTGTTAAAAACTATATCCTCTCTGACGAAGGTAATCATCGTCGATACTGCAGCTAAGGCAGAAGGCGATTTATAGGAATTGAAATGAAGTCCTAGATATAAGACTGTGAGGATTTTCTCTGATTTTTTTACACAGAAATTGAAGAAAAAGAAGAAAAAAAAACCGAAAAGAATCATTTTTACAAATCGATAGCAAATTTTGGTACCAAATTTTTTTCACAGAGACTGTTAATAAATCGTGTAAATAATTATCGACCATTTCCTCGCTTCTGGTATTTATTGAGGAAAATCTTTGGGTAGAAACGGGGGTAGCGGGGAGTGAAAAAGGCGGGGGTGTAGTAGAGGGGATACATAAAGCTCGCGGTACGATAAATTCGCGACACTTGCTCGCGGGCTCTCGTTCAGCCAACACCCACGATCCAGAGATCTCGAAAGTTATAAGAAACGTGCTTCGAGGCAGATAGTACGTCTGTTCCGAATCGATTTGGTTCACTGATAATATAGAAGAAATTTATCCCACAGGTACGTAGATACTTGTATTAAAAAAAATTCGGGATCAATTTTCGAATTTTTCACTCGTACAAAAGTCGCGATATCTCCGATAATAAAAATCGTAGATATTATCTAAAAACAGATTTTTGAAGCAGAATTCACGCCCCTTTTAACCGTCTATCGCCCTCATTTTTACGATTTTTTTCTTCGCCTTGTAGCCTTCAGTTTTTAAATTAATCGTATCTTGCCTTTGTCTTGGTTTCACTAAATCGTTTGTAAATTTTTCATAAATGACGTTACAAAAATTTGTCACAGGACTATTTTGAGCCAGATAAAACAAGCTTCACTTACCTAATTTTGAAAATTTTTTCCCATCATTTTTCGAAACGTTACACGGTTTTAAAACCGCGTTCCGGTGTCCCAAATCGTCGAACGCTTTTCTTTCGCGACTTATAACTTCCTGAAGAAAAAAGTTAAAATTTTTTTTAGAAAGGTAATCCAAAGCTGATTCTTTCTGCTTTAAAATGCGCTCTCAAAATATTCTCTACGATTTTTATTCGCCGAGTTATCCCAGGTTTTCTTGTCCCCCTGGGAAAATCCGTAAAATTATACGAATCTCTCAACAGTTCTGTACGTGCGTTGTTAGATTGTGCAATAGCTGGTGTTGAGTCACTTTCAGAGAGCAGTAAATTGTGGTAATGGCAAAAAACGGGAATATGGGTATCCACCGTTCTACATTAGAAAGCTAAAGCCGTCGAAAATCCCTGACCACACTTCTCGACGATTTAAATTTTCGTATGGTACCTGTTTACCTTTCCTTGATCCACAAGTCTTAATTAAATTCTTGACAATTCTACCGTGTTTTCTTAATTTACAAAAAAAAATAATAATTTACCTTCCAAGGCTACGTGCGAGCATTCCGTTTAATCGATTTTCGATTCTCCACGTAAAACAATATACACGTCTCAAGATTATCAATTTACGTCACGCCACGGGATTCCCAGTTCGACAACCTGCTCCAATATTATTTCCATAAACGTACATACGTCGGTTTTACCGGGAACAGTTGTAATTTCGAAAAATCCCCGGTCTTTACAGGAACTGGAAACTATTGATTTTTCATTGGAAATTGATTTGAATTGCAATTGTTGTCGTCATAGATTCTTGACGTCCTTCTATGCTGGTTGTTAATTACTTAACAGCTCGTATATTCAGATTCCATTCTAATTAGTGAGAAACGAGTTTACTAGAAACTGCAACGACATAGCAGAGTAAAAACGTACGAAGATACTTTATTGTTGAAAAGAAAATAATTATTATCAGCGAACGTTGGTCCCGGAAAATTGAATGATATTAAATACGGACGTGTCAGATATATACCCGCGTGTATTTACAGAACGTGATTATCTCAATTATTCAATAGACCGAGCAATTGGATTTATCGCGAGACGAGGTTCGCAGAGGTGGTGAAATAAACGGGACTAGTCTCACACCGTCCCTCTTTTAATATCTCGTTTCAAAGTCGTGAACCCGAGATAAACTAACGTGTTTATAAATGATATATACATAGAAAAAAAAAAAAATCTGGAAAATCGTTGAACGGAGTGGAAACAATTGTACGATTTTTTCTTCTTCTTCTTCTATCAACGATATTTAAGCGTATTACCGTTTTTGACAGAAAAAAAAAGAAACCAAAAACTTCAGCCATGGATCCGAATGGATTTAAAGATTTCGCAGCCGAGATGACGAATTTCATTACAAACTACCTGGAGAATATCAGAGACAGGTGAGTTTGGGGATAAAGTAATACAAAAAAAGAAAAAAAAAAAAAAATGATCGTAGAAGGATAAGGAAAAACAAGAAAAATTTACCGCCGTAACCAAACGCGCGGATCTTTGAGGAAAAAAAAAAAAAAAAAAATTGTGCCGAGTTTCGAGAACTGGAGAAAGGAGATTTGCGATTAACTTTATAATATAGCCTTGAATCGAAACGTGCGATCGACACTAGGTCTGACTTTCGCGTATATCTTTACCTGTTCAACTTGTATATATATACCTATTAACGTACTCTTACTTGTATCTGTAAATGTTACCCGTCGTCATAGCTCTTATAGGTATACGGTAATGCACGCTCCAATTACCACTCGATATTTATTCATTGTTGAAAAGATATAATCGAAATAATTTCGTTTATTGAGCAAGAAAATCGAGGTGAAAGTATTAAGTAATAGTATTTTTTAGAACAATTTTATCTTAATCTGAAAAATGTGATTACCGCGATATAATATTAAAGATTTTTTAATTTTGAATTTTTTTTGTTTTCTTCAGGCAGGTTTTATCTACGGTTGAACCCGGGTATATGAAGCCTCTGCTGCCCACCGAGGCACCGCAATCACCGGAAAATTGGCAAGACGTTATGTCCGATATAGAGAGAGTTATCATGCCTGGGGTAAAGAGATCTTTTACTCATGTTATTTTCTCTCTTATAACGTGAGGGTTCCCCACTGGGTTTCGGCGAGCTGAAAAATTACCCGTTATTGAGGATTTTTTTTTTTTGTAACCACTGCATCATACAAAATGTAACGTTTTGCGGATTTCACTATTTCTTTATTCGATATAATTATGTCTTCGAAATTCAACAATAATAATTATCAAAAGTCAAATTTCAAGAGGAAATTTTACCGCTTTTATCGCATGAAAAAAAAATAACGCTCCCGTGATAAACGCGTTTGAATTTATTCCGCACGCTTAAGTCTATCGAAAAATGAAAAAAAAATATTCCAAATCTAGTGGGGCCCTCAAATATAATCCTCCCATTTTTTTTTTTTTTTTTTTGGGGGGGGGGGTTGAAGGGGGGATCTTTTTTTACAGTTATATCTAATTCGCAAATATTTTTATTTACCCTGCAGGTCACTCACTGGCACAGTCCAAGATTTCACGCTTATTTCCCAACGGCCCAATCCTATCCGGCGATTGTAGCCGATATGTTGAGCGGAGCTATAGCCTGTATAGGTTTTACATGGGTAATAAAAATAACCAAAAACAAAAATACTAAGATGATAAAAAAATTAAAAAAATATTAAGACCTAAAACTTAGACCGTGAAAAATCCATTCACAGATCGCTAGTCCAGCTTGTACCGAATTGGAGGTAATAATGCTCGACTGGTTGGGAAAAATGCTCGATTTACCACCAGCGTTTTTATCGTCAAGCGGTGGAAAAGGGGGTGGTGTAATTCAGGTGATAATTTTATTGTTGAATTTTTTTCTTCTCTCTCTTTTCTGTTGGCAATAATATTAATTTGGTATGTATTAATAACTTAATGATGTTGTTCGTAATTTTTAAGGGAACTGCGAGCGAAGCAACTCTGGTAGCGCTTCTTGGTGCAAAAGCGAAGATGATCCAACGAGTGAAAGAGCAACACCCCGAGTGGACAGACAATGAGATCGTAGGAAAACTGGTCGCGTATGGATCCTGTGAGTTTAATTAAGAATTTTTTGTTCTTCTCTTTTTCTTACTTTTTTTCAATGTAAATTTACCTTTGGAAAATCCTTCGCCCTGTCTCCACTTTTTCTCTCATTCTTATCATTCCGTGTAATTTACGATTTCGAGTTTAAACCCTGCAGGGTTATAATATCTCTCGTGATAATTCGATCAAATCATTTCACCGGACTCGCATTGTTCGTCCTCGTCGACGTCGTCCTTCTTTGATGACGTATAAAGCGAGTATAAGTGAGTAAGTAACGCGTCCCAATAGCGCTTCTGTGTTCGCGATGGTAAAGGTACGATGGAACGACCTGACCGAGAGAGAAAGAGAGAGGGAGAGATGTGGGGTGGTTTCACCCCGGCACTCTATCATCGAGCACTTAGCTACCATGGCAACTCGTGATAACCACTCAATTTTACTCCCATACTCTCACGTCCCTATTTTCACTCGAGTTTCTCTGTACCACGACACCCTCTACATCACGACAATTGTGACACCGGCGTTCCGTGCATGCGGGTCCATGCGGATGGACTCTTTCAGAAAAGCCGATCAAGTCTGTACGGTAGTTTTTTTTTATGATGGAAAATATGGACTCAGAATTTTACTTCGATATTCTTTTTTCTGATCCTGCATGAGGAGGTAATTTCCCGAGAGATTCCCTTTCCAGAAACTGTGTTTGTGCGGTTTTTGTGTACCCGATTTATACCACTTTGAATAATGACAGGGAGTGGTTGAATACCTATTCAAATATTTCAATGAAAAAGCTCTGATTGATGTTCCGAATTTTAAAAGTTCACGAACGGTCAGAATTACGGATTTATTTTAGACGATTTCGAATTTTTGGAAACTCTAATGTTCAGAATATTAAAATTTGGAAAGATATAAGCTAAAAACTCGGAAAGTCCAAGAATTCGAAAATTTAATGAGAGGAGAGCTCGACGAATTTCAAAATTCGAGGCTTTCGCCTTTCCGACTTTTAGCTCTCGAGACCTCGAACCTTCGCTGCAGTTTTATGATTAAAATTTTTTCAAATCGACTATGCAGACTTGAGAGAGAATAATGACCTTCCCAAAAACTGCGATTCGGTTCAAAATTCGGAACTTCAACCTGCCCTTTTTTTTTTTTTTTTTGCCAAGGTCAAGCCCACAGCTCGGTCGAACGTGCCGGACTTCTTGGTGGAGTTAAATTCAGGCTACTGGATGTTGACGACAAGTATAAACTGAGAGGAGACACTCTTGCCGATGCCATCCGCGAGGATAAGGAAAAAGGACTCATTCCATTCTACGTGAGTATAATAAAAAAAAAAGTCTACAAAACTCTAAACCGTTTTGCCGAGTAATTTTTTAAAATATTGCACTATACCCTAATTCACTCAGAGATCACTTTCCACAATAAATTTCATAGGCAGACCCCGTTTTCACGTCAAATTCATACAAAATTTTGATAAATCCAGGTCGTGGCTACCCTAGGAACTACTTGCTCATGCGCTTTCGATCGTCTGGACGAAATAGGCGCGGTTACAAACCGGGAACTCGTCTGGTTGCACGTTGACGCTGCATATGCAGGTGGGTGACTTGACCCTCCGTCAGCAAACTGGGTCTTTCAAGGTTTTCGAGCTGTAAAAGCGGTGTAAAATATCTGAAAAAATTCAAGTATACTCTCGAACGCTTCGAGAATCTATTTTTACAATTATATTAGTCTGATTCTTCACTTGAAATTGCGACTGTGCCTTGAAAGACCCAGCTTGCTGACGGAGGGTTAATTAATATTCGTATTTTTCTACTTAATTGATTTTGGATTTTGTATTTATCGTCACGATTTTGGAAAATAAATCGAATCATTCAAACGAATGACGATTCGATGCGAATTCGATGTACATATTTCGGGGAAATTCATTCAGAACCATCTTTTGGAACCTATTTTTCTATTTTCAGGATCAGCTTTCATCTGCCCAGAATTTCGTTACCTAATGAAAGGCATCGAGAGAGCAGATTCGTTCAATTTTAATCCACACAAATGGATGTTGGTTAATTTCGACTGCTCTGCTATGTGGCTGAAGGATCCCACCTACGTCGTAAACGCATTCAACGTGGATCCCCTTTACCTGAAGCACGACGCCCATGGATCACTCCCGGATTACCGAGTGAGAAATCTCTTTATCATATTCTGAATCTCATTTGCTGATTCTTACGTATCTTCTTCTTGAAATATATTTTTTATTTTTATGTTCTCTCTCCTTCTTCTACAGCACTGGCAAATTCCATTAGGCCGAAGATTCCGCGCCTTGAAACTCTGGTTCGTTCTTCGTCTCTACGGCGTACAGAATCTTCAAAAATACATTCGATCCCACGTCACTCAAGCTCACGAATTTGAAGCCCTGGTACTATCCGATCCACGATTCGAAGTTATCGCCGAAGTTATCCTCGGACTAGTTTGCTTCAGGCTGAAGGTACGACTTGGCCTACGAGTTGGCTTATTGATATTTTTTGGTCGAATTTTTCTAGTCGAATATTTTTTTTTCAAACCTTGTGATTCATTTTCTTGATGGAATAATTAATTGATCAACAGGCATCGAACGACGTCAACGAGGCTTTCCTCAAGCGTATAAACGGGGCTGGAAACATCCACCTGGTACCATCGAAAATAAACGATATTTATTTTCTGAGATTTGCGATATGTTCCCGATTCAGCGAGAGTTCAGACATCAAGAACTCTTGGAAGGAGATAAAGCTACGCGCTGAAGAGGTCCTTGCCGAACAGCCAAACTCCAAGTGATGGCGGGCTCAGATAGTTCGTGGTTGCAGAGCCTTGGTTCCACCCACAACTTGCAACCAGTCGTAGGTAATTTTTAATTTTTTTTTGATTTAATTATTATTTATTTATTGCTAAAATGAAAATATATATGAAGAGGGAAAATAAATGAAATACGAAAAACTGGAAACGTTCTTAGATACGAGCTTATAATTATACATATTATATAGTCTTTCAACGAGTTTTTAACGCGATCAATGTCAATCGCGGATTATTATTAAAATAATTGAGATTAATTATCATCCTGAAGTAACTCAAAAAAAAAAAAAGAAATGATATTAATAAATAGATAATCAAAGGATATAATTTATTAAATAAATGTGTAGAACACGTAGTTAGAAAAAAAAAAACTAAAAAAAATGATCTATGCAGGTAAATGTTCTCTGTGTATTACTTAAGTGTGTAATAATTCTTTCTAATAGATAATGGTATATAGGTACAGGGTATCCCATTAGTAAAAAAAAAAGTTTTTTTCTTTCTATTGTCAGACAGAAAGAAGAAAAAAAAATCTTTCGACCAAAAATAGGTCGAGATAAACTGAACTTTGGGAAGAAAAATGAAAAAAAAAAGGATTGTTATAAAAGTATCGTATTTTTTATATTTGTAGATTACGAACTTGCGTTGAAAAAAAAATGGATGGATCTTTCATTTGAGAAACAAAATTTACCTCATAAAAAAAAAACCGTAAAATCCTGTAAAAATTCAAAAGTTATTATCAAATCAATGTCCACTTCGAAATCCTGTACAACTTTTATCTGAAATATTTTTATTTTTCTACGATCTCTCATCTTTTTCATGTATTTTCTTGTTTTTTTTTTTTTTTTTATTAGTGAAATGGAATACCCTGTATACATACATATACTCACTAAAATCATCGTCGATATAGTTATATAATATACGTGTATTAGTAGTTTATCGATATTATATATGTATATAAATAATAAGGACGAACGCGACTCGTTAAAATATAATTAAACTATACATAATATAACTGCAGAATTTTGACAATAACGATTAAAAGCTCTGTATAGAAAGAAGAGACAAAAAAAAAGGGTAACAAATTGAGCGCGATAGTCCTGATTATAGATGAATATAATTAAATTTTTTTTTTCTTATCCCTTGATTTATACGTCAACGAATGAATTTTTTCTGAAGTATTATATTATATTATATTCTATCCAATGAAATTGAGATAGATGATGAAGAAAGAAAAAAAAAAATTAAGTACGAAGTTACCTGACTACAAAAAAAAAAAAAAATGATTTATAATCCTAGGAACCGAATTCTTATAGGTATATACATACCTACATACATTATACCTACCTATATGTAATATCAAAATAAGATATCGAAAAATGTATGTAGGTATATATTGGGACCAACGTACACGAGCGGAATAAGGGACGTAATTTTTTATATATTTTTTGAAACTAAAAATGTTGTATTTTACGCTTCTTATGAATTTATTTTAAATATAGGTATACCTATATACCTATAATAATATATGTACGATGTATATTTGACTGGCTGTGCGCCGGTATATATTGATCGCATATTCGTTTATATATATAACATGTAATGTTAAAGGCTTTAATTTCTATATTAGCTCTCTGATATCCTGTATGTGTGTGTGTGTTATAGATATTTATACACGTTAATTGTCGATTATTGTTATAAACACCGACATTGTTTCATCTGTAATTAATTATATGTAATATTTAATTGAAGAAAAAAAAAATATATATATAATATTTATTGTTATCGTGCAGTTAAAACATGTATCGATATTGAATATACACCAATCCTCATTCACCCTAAAATATATATATTAGAGTGTGTCAATTTGACTTTTTTTTTTTTTTTTTAATTTTCATGGTGCTACTTTTCAAGTCACTAGGTCAATTATCAAGAAGAAGAATCCCGCATGGTAAAATTTTTCTCCGTCAAGTTTAAGTGGTTTCGAAACTTTTTTCCTTGGTTTTCTATTTATTTAACACAAAAAAAAATTTATTTTCGAGTCAATTCATATAGTTTTGTAGTTGATCAATTTTTTTCAAGTCGTTCAACACCATCGAAATCTTGGACCCTCAGTCAAGAAAGCTAGACTCGAATAACAGTGTTATAGAAGCTTCTATTTTGTTGGTATCAAAAGTAAGAAAAAAAAAGAGAAAATATTGACCTGTAAACAATTTTTGAAATTCTGTATCCGAAAAAATTAATAAAAATGATAAAAAGCGATGAGCTTTTTGGCTAATTCCTGCTGGTAATTTCCACTTTCTGAGTATCGATAATCCGAAAGAATGCTTCCTCATACGTCCCAAATCATATTCGATAGAAGTAGCAGTGTTTTCTGGAGTATTTCGAGCGACTCAATGATAACTAACCAAACTTAAAACTCACCCAGTACCACTTGAGCTCTTTTCCAAACTCACCCAGGTATCAGGAGAACATCTGACCCGAGGAGGTGTGCTGAAATTTTTGGCGGGAAAACCCCCTGAGTGTATGTCTAAGCAAGCATGCATTCGTATAGATAAGACTCTCTCTCTCTCTCTCTCTCTCTGCATGTCTCATTCGCTTACGGAATAAAGAATTTCTGAAATTTTAAGTCGAAAATTGCTCCTGGTATCAGGAGAACATCTGACCCGAGGAGGTGTGCTGAAATTTTTGGCGGGAAAACCCCCTGAGTGTATGTCTAAGCAAGCATGCATTCGTATAGATAAGACTCTCTCTCTCTCTCTCTCTCTGCATGTCTCATTCGCTTACGGAATAAAGAATTTCTGAAATTTTAAGTCGAAAATTGCTCCTGGTATCAGGAGAACATCTGACCCGAGGAGGTGTGCTGAAATTTTTGGCGGGAAAACCCCCTGAGTGTATGTCTAAGCAAGCATGCATTCGCATCGATAAGACTCTCTCTCTGCATGCCTCATTCGCTTACAAAATTAAGAATTTTCAGAAATTTTAAGTCGAAAAATTGCTCCTGGTATCAGGAGAACACCTGACCCGAGGAGGTGTGCTGAAATTTTTGGCGGGAAAATCCCCTGAGTGTATGTCTAAGCAAGCATGCATCCGTATAGATGTGACTCTCTCTCTCTCTCTCTCTCTCTCTCTCTCTGCATGTCTCAGTCGCTTACAGAATTGAGAATTTTCGAAATTTTAAGTAGAAAAATTGCTCCTGGTATCAGGAGAACATCTGACCCGAGGAGGTGTGCTGAAATTTTTGGCGGGAAAACCCCTTGACTCTATGTCTAAGCAAGCATGCATTCGTATAGATGTGTCTCTCGCTCTCTCTCTCAATGCATGTCTCATTCACTTATAAAATAAGAAATTTCTGAAATTTTAAGTCGAAAAATTGCTCCTGGTATCAGGAGAACACCTGACCCGAGGAGGTGTGCTGAAATTTTTGGCGGGAAAACCCCCTGAGTGTATGTCTGAGCAGGCATGCATTCGTATAGATAAGACTCTCTCTCTCTCTCTCTCTCTCTCTCTCTGCATGTCTCATTCGCTTACAAAATTGAGGATTTTTGAAATTTTGAGTCGAAAAATTGCTCCTGGTATCAGGTGAACATCGGACCCGAGGAGGTGTGCTGAAATTTTTGGCGGGAAAACCCCCTCAGTGTATGTCTAAGCAAGCATGCATTAGTATAGATGTGACTCTCTCTCTCTCTCTCTCTGCATGTCTCAGTCGCTTACAAAATTGAGAATTTTTGAAATTTTAAGTCGAAAAATTGCTCCTGGTATCAGGATAACATCTGACCCGAGGAGGTGTGCTGAAATTTTTGGCGGGAAAACCCCCTGAGTGTATGTCTAAGCAAGCATGCATTCGTATAGATAAGACTCTCTCTCTCTCTCTGCATGTCTCATTCGCTTACGAAATAAAGAATTTCTGAAATTTTAAGTCGAAAAATTGCTCCTGGTATCAGGAGAACATCTGACCCGAGGAGCCGTTCTGAAATTTTTGGCGGGAAAACCCCCTGACTGTATGTCTAAGCAAGCATGCATTCCTATACATGTGTCTCTCGTTCTCTCTCTGCAACTCTCATTCGCTTACGATATATAGAGATTTTTAGATATTTTTAGTCGAAAAATTGCTCCTGGTATCAGGATAACATCTGACCCGAGGAGGTGTTCTGAAATTTTTGGCGGGAAAACCCCCTGAGTGTATGTCTAAGCAAGCATGCATTCGTATAGATAAGACTCTCTCTCTCTCTCTCTGCATGTCTCATTCGCTTACGGAATAAAGAATTTCTGAAATTTTAAGTCGAAAATTGCTCCTGGTATCAGGATAACATCTGACCCGAGGAGGTGTGCTGAAATTTTTGGCGGGAAAACCCCCTGACTGTATGTCTAAGCAAGCATGCATTCGTATAGCTGTAACTCTCTCTCTCTCTCTCTCTGCATGTCTCATTCGCTTACAGAATCGAGAATTTTAAAAATTTTAAGTCGAAAAATTGCTCCTGGTATCAGGAGAACATCTGACCCGAGGAGGTGTGCTGAAATTTTTGGCGGGAAAACCCCCTGAGTGTATGTCTAAGCAAGCATGCATTCGCATCGATAAGACTCTCTCTCTGCATGCCTCATTCGCTTACAAAATTAAGAATTTTCAGAAATTTTAAGTCGAAAAATTGCTCCTGGTATCAGGAGAACACCTGACCCGAGGAGGTGTGCTGAAATTTTTGGCGGGAAAATCCCCTGAGTGTATGTCTAAGCAAGCATGCATCCGTATAGATGTGACTCTCTCTCTCTCTCTCTCTCTCTCTCTCTCTGCATGTCTCAGTCGCTTACAGAATTGAGAATTTTCGAAATTTTAAGTAGAAAAATTGCTCCTGGTATCAGGAGAACATCTGACCCGAGGAGGTGTGCTGAAATTTTTGGCGGGAAAACCCCTTGACTCTATGTCTAAGCAAGCATGCATTCGTATAGATGTGTCTCTCGCTCTCTCTCTCAATGCATGTCTCAGTCACTTATAAAATAAGAAATTTCTGAAATTTTAAGTCGAAAAATTGCTCCTGGTATCAGGAGAACACCTGACCCGAGGAGGTGTGCTGAAATTTTTGGCGGGAAAACCCCCTGAGTGTATGTCTGAGCAGGCATGCATTCGTATAGATAAGACTCTCTCTCTCTCTCTCTCTCTCTCTCTCTGCATGTCTCATTCGCTTACAAAATTGAGGATTTTTGAAATTTTGAGTCGAAAAATTGCTCCTGGTATCAGGTGAACATCGGACCCGAGGAGGTGTGCTGAAATTTTTGGCGGGAAAACCCCCTGAGTGTATGTCTAAGCAAGCATGCATTCGTATAGATAAGACTCTCTCTCTCTCTCTGCATGTCTCATTCGCTTACGAAATAAAGAATTTCTGAAATTTTAAGTCGAAAAATTGCTCCTGGTATCAGGAGAACATCTGACCCGAGGAGCCGTTCTGAAATTTTTGGCGGGAAAACCCCCTGACTGTATGTCTAAGCAAGCATGCATTCCTATACATGTGTCTCTCGTTCTCTCTCTGCAACTCTCATTCGCTTACGATATATAGAGATTTTTAGATATTTTTAGTCGAAAAATTGCTCCTGGTATCAGGATAACATCTGACCCGAGGAGGTGTTCTGAAATTTTTGGCGGGAAAACCCCCTGAGTGTATGTCTAAGCAAGCATGCATTCGTATAGATAAGACTCTCTCTCTCTCTCTCTGCATGTCTCATTCGCTTACGGAATAAAGAATTTCTGAAATTTTAAGTCGAAAATTGCTCCTGGTATCAGGATAACATCTGACCCGAGGAGGTGTGCTGAAATTTTTGGCGGGAAAACCCCCTGACTGTATGTCTAAGCAAGCATGCATTCGTATAGCTGTAACTCTCTCTCTCTCTCTCTCTGCATGTCTCATTCGCTTACAGAATCGAGAATTTTAAAAATTTTAAGTCGAAAAATTGCTCCTGGTATCAGGAGAACATCTGACCCGAGGAGGTGTGCTGAAATTTTTGGCGGGAAAACCCCCTGAGTGTATGTCTAAGCAAGCATGCATTCGCATCGATAAGACTCTCTCTCTGCATGCCTCATTCGCTTACAAAATTAAGAATTTTCAGAAATTTTAAGTCGAAAAATTGCTCCTGGTATCAGGAGAACACCTGACCCGAGGAGGTGTGCTGAAATTTTTGGCGGGAAAATCCCCTGAGTGTATGTCTAAGCAAGCATGCATCCGTATAGATGTGACTCTCTCTCTCTCTCTCTCTCTCTCTCTCTCTGCATGTCTCAGTCGCTTACAGAATTGAGAATTTTCGAAATTTTAAGTAGAAAAATTGCTCCTGGTATCAGGAGAACATCTGACCCGAGGAGGTGTGCTGAAATTTTTGGCGGGAAAACCCCTTGACTCTATGTCTAAGCAAGCATGCATTCGTATAGATGTGTCTCTCGCTCTCTCTCTCAATGCATGTCTCAGTCACTTATAAAATAAGAAATTTCTGAAATTTTAAGTCGAAAAATTGCTCCTGGTATCAGGAGAACACCTGACCCGAGGAGGTGTGCTGAAATTTTTGGCGGGAAAACCCCCTGAGTGTATGTCTGAGCAGGCATGCATTCGTATAGATAAGACTCTCTCTCTCTCTCTCTCTCTCTCTCTCTGCATGTCTCATTCGCTTACAAAATTGAGGATTTTTGAAATTTTGAGTCGAAAAATTGCTCCTGGTATCAGGTGAACATCGGACCCGAGGAGGTGTGCTGAAATTTTTGGCGGGAAAACCCCCTCAGTGTATGTCTAAGCAAGCATGCATTAGTATAGATGTGACTCTCTCTCTCTCTCTCTCTGCATGTCTCAGTCGCTTACAAAATTGAGAATTTTTGAAATTTTAAGTCGAAAAATTGCTCCTGGTATCAGGATAACATCTGACCCGAGGAGGTGTGCTGAAATTTTTGGCGGGAAAACCCCCTGAGTGTATGTCTAAGCAAGCATGCATTCGTATAGATAAGACTCTCTCTCTCTCTCTGCATGTCTCATTCGCTTACGAAATAAAGAATTTCTGAAATTTTAAGTCGAAAAATTGCTCCTGGTATCAGGAGAACATCTGACCCGAGGAGCCGTTCTGAAATTTTTGGCGGGAAAACCCCCTGACTGTATGTCTAAGCAAGCATGCATTCCTATACATGTGTCTCTCGTTCTCTCTCTGCAACTCTCATTCGCTTACGATATATAGAGATTTTTAGATATTTTTAGTCGAAAAATTGCTCCTGGTATCAGGATAACATCTGACCCGAGGAGGTGTTCTGAAATTTTTGGCGGGAAAACCCCCTGAGTGTATGTCTAAGCAAGCATGCATTCGTATAGATAAGACTCTCTCTCTCTCTCTCTGCATGTCTCATTCGCTTACGGAATAAAGAATTTCTGAAATTTTAAGTCGAAAATTGCTCCTGGTATCAGGATAACATCTGACCCGAGGAGGTGTGCTGAAATTTTTGGCGGGAAAACCCCCTGACTGTATGTCTAAGCAAGCATGCATTCGTATAGCTGTAACTCTCTCTCTCTCTCTCTCTGCATGTCTCATTCGCTTACAGAATCGAGAATTTTAAAAATTTTAAGTCGAAAAATTGCTCCTGGTATCAGGAGAACATCTGACCCGAGGAGGTGTGCTGAAATTTTTGGCGGGAAAACCCCCTGAGTGTATGTCTAAGCAAGCATGCATTCGCATCGATAAGACTCTCTCTCTGCATGCCTCATTCGCTTACAAAATTAAGAATTTTCAGAAATTTTAAGTCGAAAAATTGCTCCTGGTATCAGGAGAACACCTGACCCGAGGAGGTGTGCTGAAATTTTTGGCGGGAAAATCCCCTGAGTGTATGTCTAAGCAAGCATGCATCCGTATAGATGTGACTCTCTCTCTCTCTCTCTCTCTCTCTCTCTCTGCATGTCTCAGTCGCTTACAGAATTGAGAATTTTCGAAATTTTAAGTAGAAAAATTGCTCCTGGTATCAGGAGAACATCTGACCCGAGGAGGTGTGCTGAAATTTTTGGCGGGAAAACCCCTTGACTCTATGTCTAAGCAAGCATGCATTCGTATAGATGTGTCTCTCGCTCTCTCTCTCAATGCATGTCTCAGTCACTTATAAAATAAGAAATTTCTGAAATTTTAAGTCGAAAAATTGCTCCTGGTATCAGGAGAACACCTGACCCGAGGAGGTGTGCTGAAATTTTTGGCGGGAAAACCCCCTGAGTGTATGTCTGAGCAGGCATGCATTCGTATAGATAAGACTCTCTCTCTCTCTCTCTCTCTCTCTCTCTGCATGTCTCATTCGCTTACAAAATTGAGGATTTTTGAAATTTTGAGTCGAAAAATTGCTCCTGGTATCAGGTGAACATCGGACCCGAGGAGGTGTGCTGAAATTTTTGGCGGGAAAACCCCCTCAGTGTATGTCTAAGCAAGCATGCATTAGTATAGATGTGACTCTCTCTCTCTCTCTCTCTGCATGTCTCAGTCGCTTACAGAATTGAGAATTTTCGAAATTTTAAGTAGAAAAATTGCTCCTGGTATCAGGAGAACATCTGACCCGAGGAGGTGTGCTGAAATTTTTGGCGGGAAAACCCCTTGACTCTATGTCTAAGCAAGCATGCATTCGTATAGATGTGTCTCTCGCTCTCTCTCTCAATGCATGTCTCAGTCACTTATAAAATAAGAAATTTCTGAAATTTTAAGTCGAAAAATTGCTCCTGGTATCAGGAGAACACCTGACCCGAGGAGGTGTGCTGAAATTTTTGGCGGGAAAACCCCCTGAGTGTATGTCTGAGCAGGCATGCATTCGTATAGATAAGACTCTCTCTCTCTCTCTCTCTCTCTCTCTCTCTGCATGTCTCATTCGCTTACAAAATTGAGGATTTTTGAAATTTTGAGTCGAAAAATTGCTCCTGGTATCAGGTGAACATCGGACCCGAGGAGGTGTGCTGAAATTTTTGGCGGGAAAACCCCCTCAGTGTATGTCTAAGCAAGCATGCATTAGTATAGATGTGACTCTCTCTCTCTCTCTCTCTGCATGTCTCAGTCGCTTACAAAATTGAGAATTTTTGAAATTTTAAGTCGAAAAATTGCTCCTGGTATCAGGATAACATCTGACCCGAGGAGGTGTGCTGAAATTTTTGGCGGGAAAACCCCCTGAGTGTATGTCTAAGCAAGCATGCATTCGTATAGATAAGACTCTCTCTCTCTCTCTGCATGTCTCATTCGCTTACGAAATAAAGAATTTCTGAAATTTTAAGTCGAAAAATTGCTCCTGGTATCAGGAGAACATCTGACCCGAGGAGCCGTTCTGAAATTTTTGGCGGGAAAACCCCCTGACTGTATGTCTAAGCAAGCATGCATTCCTATACATGTGTCTCTCGTTCTCTCTCTGCAACTCTCATTCGCTTACGATATATAGAGATTTTTAGATATTTTTAGTCGAAAAATTGCTCCTGGTATCAGGATAACATCTGACCCGAGGAGGTGTTCTGAAATTTTTGGCGGGAAAACCCCCTGAGTGTATGTCTAAGCAAGCATGCATTCGTATAGATAAGACTCTCTCTCTCTCTCTGCATGTCTCATTCGCTTACGAAATAAAGAATTTCTGAAATTTTAAGTCGAAAATTGCTCCTGGTATCAGGAGAACATCTGACCCGAGGAGCCGTTCTGAAATTTTTGGCGGGAAAACCCCCTGACTGTATGTCTAAGCAAGCATGCATTCCTATACATGTGTCTCTCGTTCTCTCTCTGCAACTCTCATTCGCTTACGATATATAGAGATTTTTAGATATTTTTAGTCGAAAAATTGCTCCTGGTATCAGGATAACATCTGACCCGAGGAGGTGTTCTGAAATTTTTGGCGGGAAAACCCCCTGAGTGTATGTCTAAGCAAGCATGCATTCGTATAGATAAGACTCTCTCTCTCTCTCTCTGCATGTCTCATTCGCTTACGGAATGAAGAATTTCTGAAATTTTAAGTCGAAAATTGCTCCTGGTATCAGGAGAACATCTGACCCGAGGAGGTGTGCTGAAATTTTTGGCGGGAAAACCCCCTGAGTGTATGTCTAAGCAAGCATGCATTCGTATAGATAAGACTCTCTCTCTCTCTCTCTGCATGTCTCATTCGCTTACGAAATAAAGAATTTCTGAAATTTTAAGTCGAAAATTGCTCCTGGTATCAGGAGAACATCTGACCCGAGGAGCCGTTCTGAAATTTTTGGCGGGAAAACCCCCTGACTGTATGTCTAAGCAAGCATGCATTCCTATACATGTGTCTCTCGTTCTCTCTCTGCAACTCTCATTCGCTTACGATATATAGAGATTTTTAGATATTTTTAGTCGAAAAATTGCTCCTGGTATCAGGATAACATCTGACCCGAGGAGGTGTTCTGAAATTTTTGGCGGGAAAACCCCCTGAGTGTATGTCTAAGCAAGCATGCATTCGTATAGATAAGACTCTCTCTCTCTCTCTCTGCATGTCTCATTCGCTTACGGAATAAAGAATTTCTGAAATTTTAAGTCGAAAATTGCTCCTGGTATCAGGAGAACATCTGACCCGAGGAGGTGTTCTGAAATTTTTGGCGGGAAAACCCCCTGAGTGTATGTCTAAGCAAGCATGCATTCGTATAGATAAGACTCTCTCTCTCTCTCTGCATGTCTCATTCGCTTACGGAATAAAGAATTTCTGAAATTTTAAGTCGAAAATTGCTCCTGGTATCAGGAGAACATCTGACCCGAGGAGCCGTTCTGAAATTTTTGGCGGGAAAACCCCCTGACTGTATGTCTAAGCAAGCATGCATTCCTATACATGTGTCTCTCGTTCTCTCTCTGCAACTCTCATTCGCTTACGATATATAGAGATTTTTAGATATTTTTAGTCGAAAAATTGCTCCTGGTATCAGGATAACATCTGACCCGAGGAGGTGTTCTGAAATTTTTGGCGGGAAAACCCCCTGAGTGTATGTCTAAGCAAGCATGCATTCGTATAGATAAGACTCTCTCTCTCTCTCTCTGCATGTCTCATTCGCTTACGAAATAAAGAATTTCTGAAATTTTAAGTCGAAAATTGCTCCTGGTATCAGGAGAACATCTGACCCGAGGAGCCGTTCTGAAATTTTTGGCGGGAAAACCCCCTGACTGTATGTCTAAGCAAGCATGCATTCCTATACATGTGTCTCTCGTTCTCTCTCTGCAACTCTCATTCGCTTACGATATATAGAGATTTTTAGATATTTTTAGTCGAAAAATTGCTCCTGGTATCAGGATAACATCTGACCCGAGGAGGTGTTCTGAAATTTTTGGCGGGAAAACCCCCTGAGTGTATGTCTAAGCAAGCATGCATTCGTATAGATAAGACTCTCTCTCTCTCTCTCTGCATGTCTCATTCGCTTACGGAATGAAGAATTTCTGAAATTTTAAGTCGAAAATTGCTCCTGGTATCAGGAGAACATCTGACCCGAGGAGGTGTGCTGAAATTTTTGGCGGGAAAACCCCCTGAGTGTATGTCTAAGCAAGCATGCATTCGTATAGATAAGACTCTCTCTCTCTCTCTCTGCATGTCTCATTCGCTTACGGAATAAAGAATTTCTGAAATTTTAAGTCGAAAATTGCTCCTGGTATCAGGAGAACATCTGACCCGAGGAGGTGTTCTGAAATTTTTGGCGGGAAAACCCCCTGAGTGTATGTCTAAGCAAGCATGCATTCGTATAGATAAGACTCTCTCTCTCTCTCTGCATGTCTCATTCGCTTACGGAATAAAGAATTTCTGAAATTTTAAGTCGAAAATTGCTCCTGGTATCAGGAGAACATCTGACCCGAGGAGGTGTGCTGAAATTTTTGGCGGGAAAACCCCCTGAGTGTATGTCTAAGCAGGCATGCATTCGTATAGATGTGTCTCTATGCTATTGTCTTATTCTCGCTTACGAAATTTAGAATTTTTGAATCTGATCTGATCCCACTTTACCTAACAAACTTAAAAAAAAAAAAACTATTCTACGATGAAAATGACGGACAGGAAATTGAAGCTAAATAAATTTTCATATATTTCAGCAATAAACTTTATTATTTTTCAGGTATAAATAATACAGACATGGTTCATCAGGCAAGCAGTATTGGTTTATTTTCAACATCTCCTATTCTATTATACCAAGCTACATAAATTAATGTCTGCGGTGGTAGTTTTATGCAGCTATTTTGATATGTCGTATAATAATCCGAGTTTAATATCAATAATTCAGATTAAAAAAAAAAAAAGAAAAATATCAATGTTCGTATATTGGCAATAATTATCTGCTGAAAGCTGGTTTTGATTAGTTGTCTTAGTTTCTAATTACATTAAATATTGCAGTTTATACGCGTTTATACATTATATATTTATTGACGTTCATTATTCATCCGCTGATTAATCATCCGGATAATTCGATTCTCCTGTCAAACTGTTGAAACCTAATTGTTCACTCTCGTCCCTGCAAAGACTCTGCCGTCATCCTCGAATGGCTTGCACTGTGGGATGCTGAATTTATTCTGCCCTTTCAATGTACGTTTCAATATTAATTGCAGCAGCTATATTAATATACGAATACAAGAAATTACATATTTTACCTACCCAAGTGTAGTATGGTGTATAACAATCAATAAAGAAGGATATCTAATTGTTGTCTAAATGAAAGGATGGGTTAATCAGTTTCCCGAATCTCATGTACTGAAATAAAAATTATCAGCGTCTTACCAATTGTACAACAATATCCTGAGGATTTATTGCTGCATCTGATTGTCAACGTTTATGTGCAAACAATGATTATCTGAACAAAAAATTGCCCAAACACCTTGTAAAAATATTAATGGAAGATGACTGACACATACTTGAACTAAATACATGTACGGTATTTATCAAAGTACAAGAAAAAAAGAACTTGGTAAGTAATGTATTTTCTTGTGTAGATTATGAATATGCGCTAAAAAATTAAAGCTTGCATTTAAAAAACAAAAGCTACCTCATAAAAACCCCATAATATCCTGTTAAAATTCAAAACCTATAGCATTATCAAATGTCCCACTCGGAACCTTTCAGTTTTTTCGTATCTCTTTTAGTTTACGTGTTCGGGGGTCGAACGAAAAAAATTCCCTCGGCTAAATTAGAAAAATTAATTTCCAATCAACGGACTACCGTCAAACGTCCGTATTAGTCCATCATTCACCGCCAAAAGACCGATGAACGTATGCGAAGACAATTAATTAATTCCGAGCAGGGAGGGCCGAATGCCATTTTCATGGTTTCAATTTCTAGGCAATGAAGGGAGAAAGTATTCTCACAATTTCGTGCCTACTCAGCGAAAGGTTTTAAGCCCGAGGATCAATAATAATAATATTAATAATAATAATAATAAGAATAATAATAAGAATAATAATAATAATAATAATAATAATAATAATTCTCGCGATTTTTTATATGATATCTAACAAAGAACATGATTATTCGGGTTCAAATAGCTTCAGGTGGGATGGTAATATATTCATGTAAAATTTGGCATTTTTAAAATATCCACATCATATACAAACTATTTTCTAGAATAAAATACAAATACGAATACAAATATGAACAAAAGTGCGCTTGAATAGCTGTTTTATATCTTTGATCGATCGATCGATCGTAACTGTACGCTATGTTTATGCTGATGATAATAATCTAATCTTTTGAAACTAGAGAGATGAATCGATTTAGAATTGAATCTCTTACTACAAGTATTTTCTATAAAAAGTAAGAAAAGAAGTAAATATCTCTACTTTCAACGATATAAAATATATCCAATACAAGAGTTTATTTTTCAAGATTAAAAAAGAATTGAATTATTATTGATAATTATAACTTCTCATAATTATATTGATGTTAATATTTCTATTAACTTCATACATAATTATTCATAATTATAACTTCAATAAAATATCTGGCGAGAGCCGTCCTCGGAAGGTCCGATTGACGGTCCCCTTGGGTCCAGACCTCGACAGATTTGATTTACATAAAATTCCAATCGAATTACCGCGACAATTAATGATATTATAGAAAAATACAAGTATTAACAATTCAATCTCTATCTATGTATCTCTCTAACTTCTAAAATAAGATACAAATACGAATACACGATCGATAGTACGTGTAATGTACCTGTACGCTATGTTTATGCTTATAATAATAATAATAATCTAATCTAATCTGATCTTTTAAAACTAGAGAGACGAATCGATATGAAATTAAATCTCCTAATACAAGTATTTTCTATAAAAAGTAACAAAAGAAATAAATATCTCTACTTTTAACGATATAAAATATATCCAATTCAAAAGTTAAGTTTTCAAGATTGAGTAAGAATTGAATTATTATTGATAGTTATAACTTCTCATAATTATATTGATATTAATATTTCTATTAACTTCATACATAATTATTGATAATTATAACTTCAATAAAATATCTGGCGAGAAATGTCCTACGGGGTTCGATTGACGACGCCCCCGAGGGTCCCGACCTCGCAAGATTTGATCTAAATGAATTGGATAAAATATCTGTCTAGAGCCGTCCTCGGAAGATCCGATTGACGGTCCCCTTGGGTCCAGACCTCGACAGATTTGATTTACATAAAATTCCAATCGAATTACCGCGACAATTAATGATATTATAGAAAAATACAAATGTTAACAATTCAATCTCTATCTATGTATCTCTCTAACTTCTAAAATAAGATACGAATACGAATACACGATCGATAGTACGTGTAATGTACCTGTACGCTATGTTTATGCTTATAATAATAATAATAATAATAATAATAATAATAATAATAATAATAATAATAATAATAATAATCTAATCTAATCTAATCTTTTAAAACTAGAGAGACGAATCGATTTAGAATTGAATCTCCTACTACAAGTATTTTCTATAAAAAGTAAGAAAAGAAGTAAATATCTCTACTTTCAACGATATAAAATATATCCAATACGACAGTTTATTTTTCAAGATTAAAAAAGAATTGAATTATTATTGATAATTATAACTTCTCATAATTATATTGATATTAATATTTCTATCAACTTCATACATAATTATTGATAATTATAACTTCAATAAAATATCTGGCGAGAGCCGTCCTCGGAAGGTCCGATTGACGGTCCCCTTGGGTCCAGACCTCGACAGATTTGATTTACATAAAATTCCAATCGAATTACCGCGACAATTAATGATATTATAGAAAAATACAAGTGTTAACAATTCAATCTCTATCTATGTATCTCTCTAACTTCTAAAATAAGATACAAATACAAATACACGATCGATAGTACGTGTAATGTACCTGTACGCTATGTTTATGCTTATAATTATAATCTAATCTAATCTAATATTTTAAAACTAGAGAGACGAATCGATTTGAAATTAAATCTCCTAATACAAGTATTTTCTATAAAAAGTAACAAAGGAAGTAAATATCTCTACTTTTAACGATATAAAATATATCCAATTCAAAAGTTAAGTTTTCAAGATCGAGTAAGAATTGAATTATTATTGATAATTATAACTTCTCATAATTATATTGATGTTAATATTTCTATTAACTTCATACATAATTATTCATAATTATAACTTCAATAAAATATCTGGCGAGAAATGTCCTACGGGGTTCGATTGACGACGCCCCCGAGGGTCCCGACCTCGCAAGATTTGATCTAAATGAATTGGATAAAATATCTGTCTAGAGCCGTCCTCGGAAGGTCCGATTGACGGTCCCCTTGGGTCCAGACCTCGACAGATTTGATTTACATAAAATTCCAATCGAATTACCGCGACAATTAATGATATTATAGAAAAATACAGTATTAACAATTCAATCTCTATCTATGTATCTCTCTAACTTCTAAAAGAGGATACAAATACAAATACACAATCGATAGTACGTGTAATGTACCTGTACGCTATATTTATGCTTATGATCCTAATCTAATCTTATCTATGTATCTCTCTAATTTCTTAAATAAAATACGAAGTTCGAAGATCCATTATTCCGTGCATTCCTTGCACTGCAGCTTTCTTTCCTTCTGATCCTTCGCACTTCCTGCACACCCATGGTGGTGCACCATCTGACCACGTACTCGTCTGATTAAAGACAAATTCATCACCTAACAGACAAATTCAAGTTCGATTGTAAAAATAAATTTATAAATTCCAGAGTTTACAGTTTCTCTATGGATTCACTAATTTACAATTCTTTGAAATGTTTATTCAAGACATCTGTAATCTCACCTTCTCTGGTTTTTCACACGAATAGAGTCCTTGTTTCACCTTCTTCCATCAGTATACGATCAGTTTCAGCCAAGTCATCTTCCGATCCTCTCAGTTGCTCTAATTGCCAGGATTGGCCTGCTGACACGATATTCTGTAAAATGGGATGAGAAATGAGTAAAATTGGAAATAAACTTCGTATAAATTTGATTTTGAATACATGTAGGAAGCAGTCATATATTCAAAGGAGCTTATCTGTGAGGACAATGCTTCAATTAGTCAATCAAAATTTAGGGCCATGATTATATTATGCTGATTATTAGTCCATAAATTTCTTGAAAAGATTATCACTCAAATTATTGCATTTTACCTGCTCCAAAGCGCTATAAAATGAATTTTAGTATTGGTATTCGGTCTCCCTTGGATCCCACAGGAATGTAATTGGGAGATGTTGGCGACACTTATTTCACTGCGACAAAAAAAATCGACAAGATTTATCAATCGAATACTCGTACAATCAGTGCTGCGATATTTTCGAGATAAAACAAAAAAGCCGAACATTTATGCTGTGTAATTTGAATGAACAAATGAATACATTAAAATTTAATGATTTGAAAATCCGCCAACAGAAGCGAAAGAAAGAAGCTAGAACTAACGTTACGATTACCGCCTTACCTTTTCTCGTTTCATCGGCGATATTTGATCTGTTCAAATCGCCCGAGAGCTGCATTCATGACCTGCTGCATTCATGACGTGCTGCAATCTGTCTCTGTAATCAAAAACATTTTTTCATCAATAAAGGTTGTCGGTACATTAAAAGTTCAGTCAAATTCTCAATACAAGTGGATAACGGTTGTCTAATTATTCTCGAATTTGGTCCAAATAACGACATTCGGTCTATGTGACCCGCTCGCTTGTCTTTACTTTATATTTTTCTCGTTGAGACTTTCTGCACATTGCATATAATTATTATACAGAGATCAATAATTCCACGGTATTATTGAATCTAAACAAGTCTTATAATAATTTTGTCAAAAGATACACAATTGTTATCTACCTACGAGTAAAAATAATATTCGAAGGCAACTGCTAAGAACAATCGGCGGCGTAAAGAGTAAAAAATTTTGTCTCGAGAATGTATAGTTTTGTGAAAGGGTTTAGCGCAGCACTAAATTACATGCTCAGACTTGAATTTTACTTCTAATGGTCGTGCAGTACCAAGATTAAATTACTCTCATCTGTTTTCACATGCCAACTACGACGGTTTGTTGGACGATAAATATAAATTCAATCGAGAAAATTAGACGCTGGCTCAATATTCAGATGAACTGTCAAAAACACTCGACGGCGCAGCGAGTGAAAAAGTTCCGTCTCGGAAATGTATGTTTTTTTTTAAAATGATTTTGCAGGGATAGATTACATGCTCGGACTTGAATTTTATTTCTAACGGTCGTGCAGTACCAAGATTGAACTACTTTTACCTTTTTTTCACACGTCAGCGACGGTTTTTCAGGTACAAGGACATAACCTCTTCGCGAAAGTTTTGATTTTTGTTGCAAGACTTTTTTTGGTGAAAAATTTTTAAATTTTAGGTTATAAAAGTTTATACGGGTTTGGATATGAAAATTTGATTTAGAAAACTTCTTCACTGCCAACTTTTTTGAGAAAATTTTCATCAAAATTATACACCGGCTTCGTAGCGTGACTTGCAATTCACTTGTCAATCATTTTTTTATCCCGGCGTCGATTCCGGCACAGAAAAATAAGTTTATTTTTTTCTTTCTCATTGTTAATATCCTCTGAGCTTTTGACGGAGAAAATAATTAACTTACGGAGCCACAAGCGACACCACGACCCGCTCCGTCCCGCTGCCTGACGCCGACTGACGCCGGTCGCCACGACGCCACGGACAAGTTCGTGCCTGCGCGAGCCGCCATGTTGAAAGTTCGCATGACGTCACCACCGGTCGGTTTAAATTCTGGCGGGATCAGCTATTCTAGAATCATAGATGAATATTTTTTGACTCTATTGTTTATCGCATGAAATTACGTTAAAACTTGATGTCAATTTCAACAAAATTTTTGAAAATAAAAAATCGGGGCAGATTTTAATTTGGCAGCTATTCTGCCATAGAAAATCCCTATTTGCTTTTTCCTTCGTTCTCAAAAACTGGAATTCAGTAATTAACGAAATTAGTGGATCAATTTAGTGTAATTGTTTGGAATTTAAAACATTGAAAAATACTAAACTCAAGGGCCAACTTTATAGGTATACAGGGTGTTTTTTTTCAACCTGACAATCGTGAATAACTCGAAAAATAATTTCTGCCGAACAAAATGATTCAAACCAAAGTTTCTTCATTCGAAAGGCCCAACCTCTTGGCAATATATTTTTTTTAATAAATTACCAGATCCGGGGGAAATTGCCTGGATCCGGGGAATTTCTGAGATCTAACGGAAAAAACTGTATCTATTATTCGATTCGGTTTTTTGGGCTTTCCAGCCAAACGGTGTGCCACCAATCGTTCGAAAAACGTGGAGTATGCCGAGTTGACTATGACTGAGTGTTAACTTTCACGATAACGCCTCTGTATATATGTATATAAAATTCTCTATTCCAAGAGAAACAGACATCATAAACTATTTCGTTTTATCTATTTTTTATTATAGTTATCAATTTCGATTCACATAATCTATAATAACGTACGGACAAAACTATACAAATTATCGCACTCTGCTTTCAGCACTTTTTCTTACTACCCTCAAAGATTCACTCAAGAGACTATAAAAACCCTAAATATTCACGGGCAGGGTTGCTTCTCCAGCGTGTCTGAAGCCGGTCTGGGCGGACCTCCGTACCTAAAACCCAAAAAGGACATTAATGAATTCATTGCCGATTCTGCCCTAAAACCAATTTCCACATATCTAAACACCTCTTTGTCAACTGTATGACGCGTTCTGCCTCTCTGATTCCACTCAGTCTTGCACCATGCACAGTGCTGTAGTGTCCAGGGATTGTGGCCTCTCCAGCGAACAGCAAGATCGGTGGAACCGGGTCGCAAGTACCTGCAGAATTCGGGATGGACTGGTCAGCCTGGTCCCTTTTGTTTCCGTGTTCATTGTACATACCTGGTACAGGACTGGCCAAGTCACACTGATGTCCAACGGTGCTTTCCATCGCCATGTAACTGTAAGACCCAGCAAAGTGCTGATCCATGCACCACTTACTCCGCAATAAATTGACAGGATAAGGCAAGGTCGGGTCGCCGGTAAACTGTCTAAGAACTCGGGTTATCGATTCGACCACTTCCTCGTCGGAGCATAGCTCCATGTCAGAAGCTTCCCGGCCGCAAACCCAGGCGCAGAGTACGTGCTGTGAACTTGCGAGCTCTTCGATGTTGCAAATTCCTGAAAGAGATGGACTTTGTTCATCACTGGAAACGATTTTTTTTGCTAGTTGCTCATGATGCCAAAAACGAGGCCTGTACTCTCACCTTTGACCCAGTCGCAACGATCCGAAAGCTCGTCGGCGGACCAGGCCAGTCTGATGCCGCCCTCTCTCCACGCCCAAAAGGGCCTCGAGTACTCCAAAAATATTTTGTTGACATGTCCGTAGCCGAGTTTGGAGATTGCGTCAACTTTTTCGGCGGGTAAACCGGGGCAGAATAATTTGTCGTGTTGATTTTTCAACACGCCTAATGAAACCGTAACGATAACGTAGTCTGCGGGAAATTCCTCGCCGTCACAACACTTGACTATTGCTCTTGGAGAAGAGCCGCTGATCCCACCCCATCGTACGCAGTTCACTGGCTTGCAATACCTCAACGAACAACTGGGAAGGTCTCGTAAGAGCGGTGCTAGGACACCCACGTAGCCCAGAGGAACACGGATGTTCCCTCCTGGTATCTCGATGTAACTACCAAACTGATCCGCTGATACTAACGACAAATCTTCGCCGCATCTACAACGCACGCAATTTGTCAATCCGTACATCACTCGAGCAGCGTCGTATCTGAAGAAGAAGGAAGACGATGAAGGGAGTGGATAAAATCTACTTGGTTCACGTTTCGATCGTTCACCGTTGTTCCTCGGGAAAATTGTGAAGTTCCTGCTGTATCCTCAGGCCCATAAAATTCATCAGAGTTCCATGAGCCCGGCCGCATCCTAAGGAGAAAAGCGTCGATGCTTGTTGTTCGATTTGTCTGAATGTGTGATAGGCCGTTATGCTGACTGGGAGATCGATGGCCCGACCATCGCTCGTGCAGAAAAGACCTCTGCTCGGATCTGGTCTGAATAGCGGCGGTTTTAATAGACCTTCTTGGGCCGCCAGGGTGAAGACAGGATTCGCAACGCATCCTCCTTCGATCCAGGTCGCGCCCATCTCTGCCACAACGTCACCGAGCCAACAGGAATGGATCCGTCCACCTGGTCTAGAATTGTCATATTATTTCGGTCCCGAGTTTTGCTGAAGAAGAATCCGGTTTTATAGGGTTACGGGTCAGAATTGAACTTTGGCAAATTCCAGATCGAATTTCAACTCGTTTTTCACTCCACTCGGGGTAAAATTCCTTGAAAAAATAATCACCGATCCGTTGCTTCAAGTATGGTGAAATTTTGCAAGCCACATTGGACCAAACGATGTGCAGCCGAAAGCCCGGCCATTCCACCGCCGATTATTACTACTTTTGGTTCTGGCTTTGATGGATCCAACATGCACGGGTCCAGTTGACAGGAATCGAATTTTGCCACCTTGACACATGGCGGTAACTCCTTTCCCGATTTACCGGATTTTTTATCTAGTGAAAATAATCTGCTGGGACCAAACGATCGATCGATCAACTCTTTTTATTATGGGCAGTGATTTATTGGTTCAGTTTTCGCTCTGATAATTAAACTTGCCTCGCGATTAATGATCGTGTAAATTTCCAACTAGGAGTTCGAGCCTTTGGCAATATCATCTGGTCGGATGCGGTTAGACTTGACTGGTGAATTTTTCATTTATGTAATTGTCTGGTTATATAGAAGGATTCAATTTCGATGTTTGATGTGTCAAAGTTCTTGTTATAAAAACGTTGCTAAGAGAAAATATTATACATACCCGTATCATCTGGTATGAGAAACATCGTTGCTGTGCAAGTCCGTGTTCATTGTTAATTCGAAACATCAAAGCCAACTCTTTGATTTAAAATTCAACTGTATGGGGATTTTTCCAAAAGCCTATGGGTTTTGAGATTTTTGTATAGGATATTAAGGTTCACCATTATTATTATCAAAGAACGAAGGTTAATAAATCATATTATTAATAATTTTTATTCAAGTGCACATGCGTATACGCTGATGATATTTCATATACATTTTTTAAATAGTTGCATTAGGTAGCATATTATATTGTAGTATGTGATTTATATTTTAAGATGACTTGTATCTAAATAAATGAATAAAAAGACTCGACCAAATGCAATGGGTACATATTCATTTTTAATCAATAATTAAAAGTTGCCTTTTCACAAATTTTCCCCAGTTCTTCAACCGACCGTACTTTTATAATCAACTCAATTACTGCGCCTTATTGTAAGCAACCCACACGATGATATTGTAGATCATAGTTTGTTTAACAGATGGCGATACCATTCGGCATTCCGTATGCCGGTCTTGTTGTGCCTAATCATCTCATAGATGTCCTCCCCTTAGTACTGAAAGACAATATCACAGGAAAGGCATGCGGGTTGCATATATTGAGGCGTGATAATGTTTGAGGTAAAAGTAATTCGTTAATTATTCCCTGAAATAAGATACGATTCGACACCCCATGTGCCACTCGGCGCGGTGACAACGACTTTAAAATACTATCTAAAATATTGAATAAATATCCTTGATTTAGGTGGAAGAAGGATTAATGATGGATAAATAAATAATAAAGTATCACAAGAATTGATTATGATCAATTTTATTATCACTTGATGACTAGATAATAATATAAAGATCCGTAATAACTGGGTTTCATGATTAAATTGTAAACCATTATACCAATACAAATAATTGGGCATGGGATCATTGATGATCCTGTTATTATAAATTAATAATGTCGATATCGGCGCCACTTCGCTTGTCAAGCCTTTTCACACTTCTATAATACACACTGCGCGATAATTGGGACGAATCAATTTTTGCAATTTTTTGTCTTATTTATTTTCATCCGTTCTTTACTTTACTTTTTCTATGTCCTTTCAAATATTAGATTAAATAAATAATTATATATGGAAATTGTACAACATACATATAATGTAAAGTTTTCGAGCATCACGCAATTTTTTATACCATCACTTTTTAAAATTAGTCGCTCAACTTTTTTTTTTTTTTTTTTAATTTTTGTTGTTAAAATTTTTTTAAATAACTCGATAGTCCGTCTTTTTGCTCTCGTATCTTTGATTTTTATTCTCATTCGATAATGTTTAAGAATGTTTTTTTTTTTTTTGTTATTTTATTTTTTGTTTAAACGACTTTTATACGTCCACCCGTAATTTAATTTAATTTAATTTAATTCTCCACTTCTTCTTGTTCTTCTTCTCTCATTTTTCTCTTTTTCGTCAACTTATAATATTTATACATAGGTATACAATATAATGTATATTATATACCTATATAATTCGTACTTCATAGTTATTATTTTTTTTTGGGTGTTCCTTCTTTTGTTTTGTGCACACCGTCATAAATTATATAAGATATTATACCTTGGTATATAGGTATACGTAGTACATACATACATACATACATACATACATACATACTTAATTATACAATTACTATATAATTATGGCTTGTGCGCGCGGTTCTCTGCTATACTCATACTTCCATCGTTTATTTAATATTCTTTAGTATATTTTCTTTCTTTATTTTCAAACGTTAATCAATCAAAAAAATCATTACGGACGCACTTATGGTGTGTAAATTTATAAAATCGATTCCTCCCGGTAAATAAATACGAGAATTATTAAATATTACGATTAAAGATGGGGTAGATGTATGTAATCGTTACGTTTATTAAATATAATAAGCGTCCGATATTTATCAATCAATTAATAAATTAATTCCTTAATTCCGGTAGACATCGATTCAAATCTGTATCCAACACACTCGAAAAACAAACGGGAAAATTTTTTTTTTTTTTTTTTTTTCTGTCACTTACAGAGAAGAAAATTTTACTCGCTGAAGTGAATTTGTGTATATTATAGGTATAACTTATATTAAGCCTCTGATAGCCCAACTAAATACTCTATACATATACATATATACCTACCTATATATATTTAGAATAAAATCTAATCTCACCTCTATTTACAATATTCATATACATATATACCTATTTATATATATGTTTATCATGAAATGATCCTTAGGCGTGACGTACGTTAAGCGTGGTAGACAAAATTACCGTACCAACGACGGAAAGAACACCGTTCTCTATATTTAATCATTGACGTATATAGGGTGCAGTAAATGTACAAGTTTTTGGAAATTTTATTATATAATCACTGCAGCTATCGCCCTGACGAAAATATAATTCCACGAATTTTTCGCGAATTTTTAGAGAAAATTCGAACTTCTCGCGGTTTTTTTTTTTTGTTTTTTGTTTTTTGTTTGCAAAAAAATCTAAGTTTTATCGACAAACAAACGAGAAAAAAAAAATAGAATTTTATCCCGAATCCGGTACTAAAAATCTAGATACACAAATTTTTCTACGATAAATCATGGAAATCGACCAATTTTTTTTTTTTTTTAATCACTACGAAAATCTAGTTTTTTTTTTACGAAAGACCACGAAACGTTCGAATTTTACTTAAAAATTTTTGTTTTCTTTTTTTTTTATTAAATTCCCACAATTTCTTAGGAGTAAAAAATTTTCACGAGGGCAGGCTTTTAGTTTTGCTTCTTTTTTTCTTTTCGTCTTTTTATTTTTGAAATCGCTATTAGCTTTATTTATTCGATTATTTATTTTTTTTTTTTCATTGTTAAAATGCTTATCAAATCAAATTTCATTATGTGAATTAGATTGACTATAATATACGATCGATTATATGATCAAAAGAAAAACCTGATTGTTCGATATTACAAATTTTCAAAATTAACCAGGAATAAGAACAAACAAAAAAAATATATATATATAAAAAGAAATACGTGTATATTGTATATTCCTATAATGATAGAGAAGGGTGCTCCGATTTTTATATAAACTTAGTGACTATATAGTACATACGACACAGTTGAATTCCTAAAATCTAGAAATATTAAATCTATGTAATAATAATAATAATAATAATAATAATAATAATAATAATAATGATAATAATATTAATGAAATAATAATTTCGTAACGTGAACAAAATAATTGTACATAAATATATATATATTTAATAAAAAATTTATATATATCCACGTTTACAGCTGCTGTTCTTGTTAATATGGTTGTTGTTTTTATTTATTTATTCATTTATTTATTTTTTTGTCCGTTATATTTATAGTAAGTGTTGTCGTGTGTGTAATTTTGATATAATATAATATAATAAATAATAGTTTTATTGTATATATGTGCTAGGTATACATATATGGGTATAATATATGGGGCATTCCAAGGTATAACTATCGATAAACCTACACGTTTGACCCTTTCTATAATATTTTTTAAATTGAATTATTTGTTTCTATTTCACTGTTATACTGCAGTCTATAAAATTGTATCACCAAAAAATACGGCCAAAAATGAATTTGAAATTTTTTTCCATACCTTGCGTCACGCTAATCGGGATGTCGATGTTAAAAGTGAAAGAAAATACTCTGAGCTGTGCGAAAGAAAGAAAAAAAAAAAAAAATTCTTCAAAAAGGGTCCATTTAAAAATAGGATAAGGATCAATAACGTTTATCGAGTTGACTTGGAATGCCCCATATATATGTATAATCATTTGATGAAGAGGTTGAATGTGTCTTTTTTTTTATTTTATGTTTAAATACAGTTAATGCGATGATTCGGATACCCAGATACGCGGATGCACGGTCTTGATCATATATTCGATCGTAATTCTTGCCATATACATATATTAAGAAAATTTTATCAAACAATCCTTCTCAAATTTTAATCTTCTCGTTATTATAGTATATATAGTTTCAAAATTTTTCTGTTTCTTTTTCTTTTCAAACCGATTTTATTTGGCATACGAATATTATAACAGGATCATTAATTAATCTATCAAATATAAATCGCAAAATTTACGAATACATGTATACCCATATTTGTAGGTATATATTACATAATATAGAATGATAATAAAAAAAAAAACAAAGAGAAGAAAGAAAGAAAGAAAGAAAGAGAGAAAAAGAGAAAAGAAATTTTTTCATCCTTGCATGTATAATTGTCCTTTTTTCATTCATATTCTTAATTATTCTTTATATATATATATATATATATATATATATATATATATATATATATATATATATATATATATACCTATATACGTCGATCTATATATATGTATGTATATTCAATTATTACATTATATTATTATATAGATTAATTTTTAATTTATATCTTAATTTATTATTATTATAATTTATTTTAATTTTTTTTTTTTCTTGTTTCTGTTTTTTTTTTTTTTTGTGTGTGTTCTGTTCATCGAAGAATTTCATTATCTTCAATTAATTTGGGGGGTTATGTGGCGTAATGGGGATGATGGTGAGGATGAGGCGGCGGTTCACCTAGCCACGAATCTGGCGATGGGGGAAAATCGGGGTAACCGACACCGCCACCACCACCGCCTCCCCCGCTAGACTCGTTACTCAAATCCGAGGCTGGACCTGGCACCATTCCTCCGGGTCCTCCTTTTTTTTTTTTTTTCAAAAAATCAAACAAACGAGATAAAATATTAAAATTTAAACCAAGATTAAAGATCCAGTGCAAAACTAAAAAATCAAACTTGCATATCAAGAGGAAATTTTAAAACTGTTCAAGAAATCGACGATTCGATTATTTTTTTGGTGTACTTTTGATCATCTTAGACAGGTTTTTTTGTTTTAATGAAAATTAGGGGTGAATAGAAAAATTGAATCAATCAATTTTGAAATTATAGTTATTTTTTTTACCTAGACTCGTGTAGACCGAGAGTCCGGCGTCTGGAGGGTAGGGAAATTGGGGTGGCAACGAAGGCGATCTGGAAGCCGAGAGGTAAGGTGGTGTCGTACCTCCGAGGTATCCTCTGGGTGGTCCACCGCCTCCTCCACCCCCGCCACCACCGGGACTAGCACCTTCTCCGTCCATGCCCATGTTAACAACCGTACCGTAGCTGTCGTTACTCAAGTCTGCAATAAAGAGGATAAATCTTATTTCTAGTTTCTTTTACTTAAATGTTAAAAAAAAAAAAGTATATCAAAATGACGTATATAACCCTTAATTGTTTCTATGTATTCAGATTTTTTTTGGAATATATTGTTCTTGTAATTTTTTTGCGCCGTTCATATCCGATCATTTCTAATTAGAATTAGATTTTTGGTTTTTTACTTTGACATTCATATTCTGATATTTATTTTCTAAATATTTACTTTACAGGTAAATGGTATAGCGATATAGCTGCTGGATCAGTTATATACTTAATTCAGCTTGCGTTACGGGATCATCTGCGGCCCTCGATCGTTTGGGGTAGATAATATAACAAAGTTATATAAATAATCCGGACTATACGCTATACCTATGTATATGTACGTATCTAGAATCTAGGTGTAACGATCGAGGGTAGATCAGACGACGATCCCTCCGCGGACACTTCTCCGAATAATTACCATTTAGTATATACATTATACATATACGTATATAGGTATATAATAAATACGTACGAGGGGTCGCAGAGAATTTCAAAGTTCTGGCCATGACCCTTACGATTTAAAATTTTTTTTTTATTTTTTGTTTGTAGGTATGTGAAAAGGCATCACAGAAAAAAAAACGAGATTTTCAAAGGCCTAGATTCTATTTTTGAAAAGTTCGCTATTATTTAGTAATCGCTCGATTGAGCCAAATCACTTTAGTAGCCAGAATAAAAAAAAAAAAAAAAAAAAAAAAAAAAAACTGAAATTGCTAAATATTAATTCATCGGGAGGCTATAGATTTGGAAAAAAAAAGCAAAAATCCGTAATTGCCAGAACTAATTTGACATCGAATGCTACAATTAGGGAAACATTTTTCATTAGCACCATATACCTATATGGCTATTGGCTATGGGGCACTTTTTGAATTATTTCTTTCGAATTATTTGGAGACGATTTGAGGGGTGGTCGCGAAAAAATTCGTCTAGATCCTAAATAAGGACTACTCTAATTATACATAATATATATGTATAATGTATATGATTGTAAGAGATACGATTTTTATTACGATAGTATATACGCATGTATGTACCTATCGCATATGTATTTCCATACGTAGGTATAATAGAAGGGCATATAGGTATGTAGGACCCTTTGGAAATAACAGCTTGTTATCGATCATCAGAGTCATTAACTGCAGCGACTATAATATATGGGCGCACGAGGAAGAGTCCGACGTATATACTATGTGCATTGCACATACGTACGTAAAAATAAAAAATAAAAAATGTATGTGTGCGTGCGTGGGTGTCGAAAGCTCAGCTTCCTGGCTCAATCCTAATTATAGCTACCTCCCCCAAAAGCTGTCGAATTTTTTCACGTGAATAATATATGATTTTTGGCATTTCCGCGGTTAATGCCTTTTTTTTTCGTTTAATTTTTATCAATTTTTTGATTTCACTCACCGTGATGACTGAAACTCGAGTCCAAATCGACCTTGAGCTCGTCCTTGTCCAGTAGCTTATCGTGACGTGGTGAATGGCCACCACCGCTACCGCCTTTCATACTACGGAAGTACTGTGACCATCGAGTTCTTCCTGCGTCCTTTTTCAATCTTTTTTCTTTCGCTCTTCTGTTTATATTGAAAAGAAGAAAAAAAAAAAACCATTAATCAAGAATAAAAGAGACGTACTGTGTAACAATAAATTTGGTGAAATTTCTAATTTACAGCCGTTTTAATAAGTTTAGAAAAAAATTTCGATCAAGACCGTAACTATTTTTTTTCTTTTTTTGACTAATACTTCTCCAGTCAGTCTTTGTCGATTTTTGACGAGAGGAGACTATAAAGTTCATAGATAAATTAAAAAAAAAAAAAAAAACTAGGAAAAAAAACCGTTCAAAACTGAATTTTCAAAATTTTCCAACGGTCTAAAAAACTAGAGTAAAAAAAAAAAAGAAAACTAATGTAGGTGTTGATTTAGCTCGTTTATCTCGAGATATATATAGAGACGATGTTGCACCACCGGTTCTTCGCTGGACCCTATAGATTATATTTGTAACTTTTGAAAGGTTTCTACGAAGCCTTATATATATTATAACAACTAATAGCATAGCAGTTATATAGGTTGTTGTAGTAACCACCTCTATAATAAACCCCTTTACCAGCTATTGCGAGAACACCGTATAAATTTCTGGTACAAGTGAATTCATTGAACGAAACGATGAAACAAAAATGAAAGAGCATTACACGTATCTCAGGGTGGTCCTTGAATTGGTCATACTCAAATTTTGACGGGCCAAAATTGCCTCCGAATAAATACCAAAGAAAAAAAAAACTGTATCCATTTTTTTTTTAATGCTCGTGAGTTTTATCAAAATGTGAAAATTCTTTGGATTTGGGGGAAAGACTTAGAATTTTTTATAAGAACCCGGGGCTTTGGATAAATTTTTTTTTAATTTATTCGGAGACATTTTGGCCCATGGGAGAGTTAAAATTCGAATATATGAAAAAATCGAGGGCTGAACCCTGAGAAAAAAAAATGACAAAATTAAATTGTTACGGATGAATAAGTAAATTAATTGACCAACCTGTTCTGGAACCAAACTTGAACAACGCGCATATCCAGCCCAGTGTCTTGAGAAAGTTGTTCTCTGACGTGCCGCGCCGGTTTCGGACTATTGTTGTAGGCCAATTTCAAGGTCTCCAATTGTTTGGCAGTTATCGTTGTCCTAGGTCGTTTGTTGGGCTGGTCACCGTCTATGCTACCGCCATCGGCCAGTTCTGTGATTCGAATTATATGTGAATTAAAAAAAAATATATAGAAGAAGAAGAAAACAGGAATAGAAAAAGAAAGAAAAAAAAAAAAAGATTGAAATAGAATTTATTAAGATAATTTTTTGTTTTTTTTTTGTCAAGCACTGACCTTTGGCCTTCGCCTGTTCGTAGTCCGGTTTACAGACCAACTTCCGGTCTTCCATTAGGTAAAATTCGTCCCCGGTGTCCAGTTGCCGTGAGCAAAGAGCGCAGGAGAAACATGTCAGATGGTAGACGAGCTCCTGTGCCCTGCGGACAACCTGGGACGGTGCCAATCCCTGTCCGCAGCCAGCACACTTCGTTCCGAAACGCCTGCCACACCAACAACACACAACACGTCCTTCACATTACATTCGCACATTGTTTTTATTTTATCTTATATGGTTTATGTACAATAAGGATATTTGAAAAAAAAAAAATTTGAAAAAATCTATCTTCATTCCGGGGTTTTGTAGTGTGGGAAATAATAACGAAATTTCACGTGTATGGGACATTCCGTGCAATTAAGTCGCCCAGTCTGTGACCCCGACCATTAGAAATTTTTTTTTTTTTTTTTTTCATTTTTGTTGAAATTATCAAAATAAAATATTGAAATCCTTCTGAGAAAGAGAAGAAAAAAAAGTACCGTTTTTGTACCCTGTGTACCGTTTTTGGTCCTGAATAATCGTCATTTTTTGTCATAGAATTCGGGTAAATATTTACGAAAATTAGAACAATGTCGTTTTTGAGATAACTTGAATAATCAATAAGAAAAGAAAGAAAAAAAACTTCACTTTCCGATGGTTTTTAAGGTATATAAGAAATATGGTAAATTATAATTTCAATATGAAATTCATGGCGTCTCTATATATTATATAGCGTCTCCGCGGCAACTTAAGAAATATAAGAAAAAGAATAAGAATAAGAATATAAGAATAAGGATAAGAAGAAAGCGTGGAGGGTGGGAGGGTTTGGGTACGAAATCGATAACGTCGAAGGATTTTTCTTTGTTTTTTTTCTCCCTTTTATCCCGTCCCCTCCACTTTCCCTGCACGTATGTATATATGTATACACTAGACTGGTTATTTTTAATTTGTTATTTTTCTTTTACCTCGAACCTCATCAAAGAATTAAATTTTGTGATGATAAAGAGAAGAATGATAGAAAGAAACCTCCGAAAACATGAGAACAGTAGCTTAATCTTAAAAGGTGATACGGTATATGGGGGTTGATCTTCTTCTCATAATACGAGATTCGATTCATACGAGATTTTCGCAAATACAAATATTCTAATTGAAATATCTCGAGAACGATAAAAGATAGAGAGTTGATTTTGATCTCGTTTTGTAGATAATTAAATTATCTATAAAAAAGGTATAACGTGTTTTATCCATAAAAATTGATATTTCACTCGTTATACACGTTCGAAGTCGAATTTCCGTCGACAAAGGCATTCAGATGCTTATAATGTACATAAATTTTGGTAAAACTAACTTTTTTTTATATGACGTACGAGGTAAGAAAAAAAAAAAGAAAAAAAAAAACACCCTGGTCCGGTATACACATATATGTATATATAGGAAAACGTATGTGATAATAAATATGAGTATGAGTTGATGCTTACTTGAAAAAATCATCCTTGCAAAAAACGTGACCATTTCTTGCAAAACACTTGTCAGTAAGTCGTGCCCCACAGTCACGACACGTAAGACATCTCGCGTGCCAACACCTCTCCAATACCCTAAGAATATAACGGTCCAAAATTGCCTCCTGGCAACCTCCGCATTTCGGTATTGAAGCTGAAACAATAATCATAATCAGTCGATCAATCGATTAAAGAAATTATTCAAAATGAATAAAATAGAAAAAGAGCAAAAAATAAAAATAAAAAATTGTCAAAAATCACGTCATCGAAACACATATGTGGTATATAGATATAAAAATCAAACAATTTAAACAACAAAATTTTTAATTATTTTCTACTATCAATAAACTCACACAAAAATACGTCGGGCAAATTACCCGGAAGTCTTAATTCAGGGTTTTGATCTAAGGGATGGACGTTCCTTGGATTATTGTTCAAATTATCGTTGTTATCGTTGTTATTGTTATTGTTATTGTTAGTACTGTTATTATTGTTATTATTATTGTGATGTCGATGATGACGATGATGATGATGATGATGATGAGATTCAGGGCTGCTTTGTGGCGGTGTAAGAACCTCCCCACGACCAGGGTAAATTCCACCCAACGGTATTATCTCGCAGCCCAACATATTAGTCAAGTTAATTTATATGAAAATGTCAAAAAAAAAAAAAGAGAAGAAACTTTGATTCAGTTGTTTCGTTTTTCGTTTCTCCCTCTCTCTTCCTTTTTCTGTTTTTTTTTTTTTTTTTGTTTTTTTTATTTCAACAATTTTTTGTTTCAAAAACAAATTTGTATTTCGTTTTTTCTCTTATATATTTGGTATTTTCACGAAGATCGTTAAGTTCCAAAATTCGATTTTCGAATCATTGTGCACGTTTTATGTATGTACTATACACACGCACAGAAAACACTTTGAAAATTGCACGTTGCGATGTAATATTATAACAACAATTTAATAATAATAACGATGACGACGATGACGACGACGATGAACAAGAAGCAGAAGAAGAAGAATAAGAAAAAGAACCAAACGAAGAGAGCAAAAAAAAAAAAAAACACAGTAACAACCACAACTATCACCAAACGCACGTTTTTTTGTTTTTTTTTGTTTTTCAATTAATTTTTTTTTCTCGTTCTTTTAGAACCCCTTTCGGATCGTGAAGAAGCGTTTATTATAACGCGACGTTCACCGTCAGACTGAAACTTACGGAGGGTGTTGTACTTGTGCGCTGCACGTGTTGTGTTGTCCGAAACCGAAATTATAGTGGTGGGGGGTAAGGGTCCCTCTCTATACCCCCTGCTCAACCATCCCCCGGGGTTCGGGGTTCGGGGTTCGGGTTCGGGTTCGGGTTCAGGTTCGGGGTTGAAAACTTTTTGACCACGCCCAAAACAACCCCTCGACGATCTATTTTCTCATTTGTCGAGGGGATATATATATCGTACGCCCTTATATAGAATGGCGCAAGGTGGGATTGGTCTACTGTACATATGTATAGTTATTGTATATATATATATATACGGTACAGTAATGGGATAAGGGATGTTGAGAGAAGCTCAACGTCGGTACATACACGTATATCCATATACATTTATTGAAAAACTTTTTTTTTTTTAATGTATGTACTTGGCGCGGGACTCTACCGAGTCTCTCGATATCTGCGGGTGTAGATATTATGTACCAATAAAAAAAAAAAAACAGAAACAAATAAAAAAAATATATAGTTATAACATAAATGTATAGCGATAAGACAAAGACAAAAGAGAGATAAGGAAATGGAAAGAGGGATGAACGGAGCCATGCAGCGATGATGCCTCGTTTTATATACGTTCGTGACAACTGTGAGGAGCTGTTCTGTTCTTCTTCGTTTTTTGTTATACTCTTCTTATTTTTATTATTCTTGTTCTTGTTCTTCTTTTGCTCCTTCTTCTTCTTAATTTTCTTAATTTTCTTATCCCTTCGGTCGTTTACCTCACAGTTTTTATATTCCAGACATTTTTCCTACTAGTGAGCTGTTCACTAATTCCGGCAAATTTTTTATTTCATTTTTTTTTTACGGTCTTTTATTCTCTTCTTTCTCTATTTCTTTCCTCTGCTCCTTCTTCTTCTTCGTCTTCGAACGATTTATATACAAAAACTCTCAAAGGTCGTACATTAGGATGATCCTCATTCACAACCTTGTGGACGATTTTTTTTTTTGCGATCATGCCCCAAATCGTCTTCAAATAATTCGGTAAAAAAAAACCTCAAAAATATCAGCTAGGGGTAAATTTCGCCATCTAAAATTCGTCACGTTTTTGCAATATTTTGCAAGTAAATATTTCATTATAGCTGAGAGCCGTTACTTTTAAAAACGTTCTCAAAGATATTCCAAGTTATTTTCATCATCGCTATATGATCGTCATATATCACCATCGTAGTCGTCGTTGTTACAGTCGAACAGTTTTCGACACGATATATATAGGTATATATATATATTTTGTTTTATGTTCAAAATCCAGCCCCATCACCCCGTAAGGTTAGTCCTGCAGTACGTAATTCTTTCAACCGTTCGGTTTATACCTACGTATAACGTACTTATTGTTTTAAACTATATATAGGTATATGTATACAGCAATCGCCAATTTCTAGGAGAACCGTACAATGGAATAGAACAGAATGTGGAATACAATACATTCATATTATACCTGCTGCTCGGTTTATGAACAATACCGATACTATTTAGGTATAGGTAGGGTATACACCCATACGCAAATAGCCTTCAAGAAATTGGGGTGAAAAAAAAATGAAATAAAAATACGCGTTTACCTAGATACCTGAACCAATTTTCTTGAACTTGTTTCAGTTTTACTTTACCTATATATATTTTTTTTTGGTATTTTTTTCTTCTTATTTTACCTTATTTTTCTGTTTCGTTTACAAAATTCCAATTTTATATACCTATATAACCGATCGTCTATCTATTTATTTGCCTGTATAGGTATATACTTTATGATCGAATAACAAGCTTCTAAAAATCTGAACTCTTAATTTTAATATTTAGAGATCGTTCATCGCGATTTTCTATTTCCCATTTATCTAACATGAGAAATGTTCTCGTGGCACACTTCGATTTTTATATCTCGAGTACTGATCTACTTAGAAAAATTCTACATAGCTACTTTTGTTCGAAATTGAACGTTCTACAAAAAAGGTCTCTTGGTATTTTTCGATAAACCCAGCCGTTTCCAAGTTGGTTATTGGTCATTGATACGGTAATTAACCATGACTAACTTGGAAACAGTTGGATTTATCGAAAAAGACCAAGAGACCTTTTTTGCAGAGCGTTCGATTTTGAACAAAAGAAGCTATGTAGAATCTTTCTGAGTAGATTAGTACTTGAGATATAAAAATCAAAGTGTGCGACAAGAACATTTACCATGTTAGATAAATGGGAAATAGAGTAAATGTTAAAATTATGAGTTCTCAGATTGTTCGAGGCTTGTTGTTTGATCATAGAGAACAAGTCTTCGAAAGAGCCTTTTCGAAAAAAAAAAATAGTCGGTTTATTCGGCCCACCTATAGAATGATGTATACCTATACATCGGTTATAATATATTATAGGTATAATTTCCATTTTTCCCCTTTTCTGAACCCATTTTTATACCCATCTACTCACTTTACTGTCACAACATTTGTTTGTTTTCACATTGTAGAATAAAAGAACCTATAAGTCTTATACCTTCACCCGAACCTTTACCTATACCTATAGGTATATTATAGGTATACGTCCCTGAATGTATACCGATATATTATGTATTATTTATGTAGGTATGGGGCTTTCCACGCAAAGTCACCAGCCTTTGACCCTGTTCTCGCTTTTTTTTTTTTTTTGATAACTTAAGCCGTTTCAAAAACGCCTATTTTCTAATTTTCCGAAAAAATTCATACAAATTCGAGAGAAGATTCGATGAGAGAAAAACAGAAAGAGAAGAAGAAATAAAACCACCCCTTTTCTAATTTCGTCCTATATACGCATTCTTATTCTTTCTTCTTCGTTTTTTCTTTTTCTGTTTTTTTTTTTTTTTTTTTTGCGACTCGAAAAAAAAGGGCAACGATTCGGATAACTTCCCGAGAATATATATATGAGATACGGTGGAGTTTAAGACGCGGCGAGGGTGGAGGGTGGAGGGTGGAGGATGAAGGGTGGAGAATTTTAGTTCGTCTTCGTTCTGCGGGGATTCCCCCTTTTATTATAGTCGAACCACTCGCTCGCTCGCTCGCTGGCTGGCTTCTGGGTATATTGTATATCCGCGTATAACGCCGTCGGCAAGTTATATATATATATGTACATATCTATATACATATACTATATACTATGCACGAGGTATATACGCGGACTTCTATACGCGATGTAAATGAATTTCTAAGCTCCCCCGCGGGATACCAAACCCACTTCGCGGCTTCTTCTTCTTCTACTTCTACTTCTTCTTCTTCTTCTTCTTCCTTTTTCCCCTTCTTCTTTTCCTTCTTCTTCTTCTCAAATTTGTATGTACTTTAAACTTACGCGACGAGAGCCTTATAGCAAGCTATATACTTGCAGAATGGTATAGGATACGTATACGTATACATACATACATATAATTACGTATATATATACCTGAAGAAACTATTATAGGTATATATACATATATACCTATAACTATACATAAACGAAGAAGTTAAAGCATCGAGGAAAATTAAGATTGCTATATATAGCGAATTTGTCATTCTGCAATTAATGCTTTTGCATCAAATTCGCAAATATATTGCAGAGAGAAGGAGAATTTTCTACGCAGCTACTACGAGATTGTGCCATTTTGAAATATCACCCCAGGTTTCATTTGTATATAAAAAAAAAATAAAATAAATAAAGTATATACGTGTCTACTTATATATATCGGGCGTTTCGTGTGAAACCAGCCAATTGGCAACATTTTATTTATACATATACCTATGTTCAAAATCTTTGCACGTTTTCGATTGTAAATGTCTTTCGAATGCGTTTTTGCGCTCTCCTTTACCAAGTACACCTCAAAATGGATATACCTTCGCTGGAAAGAGCTCGGAAAATTTTCGATCAAAAAACGTGCAAAAATTTCGCAGATATATGTACAAAAAGTTGCTTATTTATTTATTCAATGAAAGAGAAAAAAAAAAATAACGTGCGAATTTTGGGGTGACCGTGAAAACGTGCCGCGACAATCTCGAAACGATTCTTTCAAATGTGTCCTTTAGTTTATTAATCAGGATAATAATTCCCCTGCACGGATACTTTGAAAAAAACAAGCTTTTCCTTTCGCAAAAATTTCGGGAAAATTTTTCGAGTGGAAAGAAAAGAACAAAAAATAAATAAAACCAAAATATATCGAAATCGGTTACAGAAATGAAAACTTGGCGGTGATTTTTATTACCGATTTTTTTATATACGTATATACAATATACATATAATATATTTCTCGTTATGTATAGTATTATAATACATATAGGTATATATGTATATACGTACATACATACATGTATTGTGTATGCAAAAACGTTGGCATCTGTTGGGTATCATGAATTTGGGGTCGTGATCACGGTCAGGTGGAAAATTTTGTGTTCCTTTTTTTTTTTTTTGTCCCGGGCATTCTGCACGGTGCGTTAGGCTTTATTATATGCTGCACCGAGTTCAAGCAAAAGCCGAATATGTATGTGTATATCGCATTGATAGAAATCAACGGATCGTTTCATTGGCGATGATTTTGTACTAGAAAAGAAGAAAAAGAAAAAAAAAAAAGGAAAAACACAAAAATATAAACGAAAAAAAAAGAACAGGGAAAATTATTATGCAGATGGTTTCTCAGGTATATATGTATGTACGTACATACATACAATTTATATATCCGAACACATAACTAATTTTTATCAAAAAATTCAAAATATTGAAAAATAAATTAAAATAAAATAAACGAAACAAAACGAGGAACGATTTATAGAAATTTGAATTTGTCTCGTTGTTCTTTTTCGTTCTCTCTGCAGTAATAGTTTTGGAAATTTAATTTTTCGAGTATCCGTCATATACAGAAATTTGTATAAAAAGTGAATAGAAAACAAAAATTTTTTTTTTTTTTTGCTGAATTGAAAGAAAACCTGAATTACATATCGGCGCGAAATTGATTTTTCCGTATAATCTTTTCGAAAAAGTGATGAAAGAGTTCGGAAAAAAAAAATTTTACACAAAAAAAAAAAAACAGGAGTTTTTCACGACTTTTCTTCTCAAGCTATATATTGCAGGTTGGTATATACGTATATACGTATAGGTACATATGTACATGTATAGTAGGTATGTATATACTTATATATAGGAATATTTTTATCGGGTGACTCGAAACACGCCCACGGTGACTCGCGTCGTCGTAAAAAGCATCACCGCGGGAGCTCGTCGTCGAGGGGGACCCTCTGTAAGAACGGAATAGCTTGGGGATTGGAATGGGTTGTGCGAGCTGGTAGCTAAGGGCTGGTGGCTGGTGGCTGGGGGCTGAGATCTGGGGGCGCCCTGAGCTCGACAAATTATGACATTTATTTTTTATTCTCGCCTTAGATATATCTAGCTGTTTCTTATTTTCCTCCATCCACATATACATATACCTATGTACAAAAAAATAAAATAAAAAATATACGTATTATACCTATATACTCGTCATTTTTTTTTTTTACATTTTTCCCTCCATTTTCTACAAGAAAGAATTTTTGAATTTCATTTCATTCCACTTACGAAGTTGAAAGAAAAAAAAATTTACCGTACAGATTTGGGATTTTCGTATGTTTTTGTTTTTGTTTTTTTTTCTTTTTGGTTTTTACTTTGTTACGAGAACCAAAAAAAAAACCTACAAAAAAACCTCAAACTCGTATATATAGAGATTTTCACTTATGTTAAATATCCTTGAAATTATATATTATATAAAAAATTTTTATATGTATTATTTAATTAAACGCATATATGTAAATATACGTACATATGTGTGACAGTTTTTCGGTCTATATATGAATTATTATATAGGTAACAGAGTTTTTGGCAATATTTCCATTCGATTCAATTTCATTCCATTCCGTTCCATTCGATTCGTGCCAAATGTTGCCTTATGCCAAATATAATGGAAGGTAATAGATTTTTATCCCACTGGATGATAAATTATAACTCTAATCGTCTATGCATATATGTATATACGTATATACATATAGCTGGCTAACCATATGCGTAAATGGGAGCCACAGACGTACTTTGCACGCATTTAAATATATTATAATATATTTTATGTACACGTTGATAAACATATACTATATACTGCACGGTATATAGGCAATAAAAATCACGTATGTAAAAAATATTTCGTCTCGTTTTTTTTTTTTTTTTTTTTTTCTTACTGGTTTTTGTCAAATTATTGTGAAAATAATTATTGTCTTCGATTGAAATCGATATTTAGAACGTATATATATAGATATATAGCTATACGAGTACATAAAGCAAGTATTGGAATAATAATAATTACATTACGGTATGGCAAGAGCAGCCTATAATATAATTACGATATCAGCTCACGCCCATGAGCGTTAATTCGATAATATAATTTGATCCCCGTACTTTGACGGAAATTTCGATGCAGTTTAAGGATCCGTTTAATAAATTAACGATGTACAGATAGGTATATAGGTATATAAGTATATATATCCTAAAGATAATTCACCATTTAATAACTATTCAAGATCCGTCACTCGACACCTTCTCTAATATCGCTGAAACGACTCTAAAGTAACTTTGAACAGAAAACCAAGAATCGAGTCAGAAAAAAAATTGATAGAAAAAAAAGGAATGGATGAAAAAATTTCAAAGTCAACTCTAACAGCTGGTGATAGGGAAAGATACATAATACATAATATAATGTATATAATAATAATGATAATAAAAATTGAACACGTTACGAAAACGAAAGAATGGGAAAAGAAATTGTGCAAACAAGTATAAAATTCGTTTAACAACGTGCCCACAGAAGTGAGTAATATGTGGACGTGGAGTTTTTGATGGGGTGCAGGATTCAGATATTACACAATACTCTATGCACGTATATATATGGTCGTGCGATGCACTGTACTGCGCTGCACTGGCTGTCGAGGTGAAGATACACCCCGCCACGTACGTACGTAAGTACATTCGTCCATATATCACGTATGAATACATTCATGGGTAGAGTAAAGTGTTTTCTGGTACCTATATACCTATATATATATATACATATATACATAAATACAGTATGGGGAACCGGGAAGAAGAACCTTGAATCAACAACTATATACCTATATACAACGTGCCATGTATTATACCATGAAACTGCACCAGGGGTAGGTACGGGGTAAAACGAAGGGACCTGGCATTACCCCAGTTCTTTGTTACCCGTAACTTTCATCGAGCAAGTGACACCGGCTTAGATTGCTTACGATAAAACCTAATAACGGGATTCACCCTGGTCAATAAAGCGCATCAGTCTCTTCTGCAGTTTTCTGTCTGATCAGATCCATGAATTATATGCTATTATGCTGGGTGATTCAGGATGAGTACACCAAATTTTCTGAATAGATTTCTCGAGAAATTCTAAGACTAAGTTTCCTTTACCAAAAATTCGTGGGACTGATAGTTTCCGAGCTACGAAATATCTTTGTCGACCAATCACAGAGCTGGCAAAGTCAGGGCCGAGTCACAAAAAATGAGATTAGCAGTGCCCTTGGGTCTCAGCCGGTGAAATTTTATTCTTGTTTTACGACAGGCATGTCGATGTCGTCTAAAAAAATGAGAATAAAATTTTACAGACCTAAGGGCATTGATAATTTTATTATTCTTCTGACTCGGCCCTGACGTGGCCAGCTCTGTGATTGGTCAACTGAGATATTCCGTAGCTCGGAAACTATTAGACTCTCGAATTTTTGGTAAAGGGAATTTAGTCTTAGAATTTCTCGAGGAATCTACCCAAAAAATTTCGCCTGAACCACCCTGTATATAAGTTCGAATTGTACCAAAGAACCGAAAAAATTCATTATTCATCAGCCGAGTTCCATAATTTTTGAATTATTACGGCTTACTAATTCCGCTACATAATTTATTGCTCTCATTTCGGAGACTCCATTAACCCTTTCGGTAGCTCCTCGTATATAACGCGTACATATGTGTTCGTTCCATGTTCCATAATTCAGCATTATTTAGCGGTAATTATTAGCACGAGAAAGAATTTTAGAGTTCGAATAAGAGAGCGCGAAAAAGAATGAGAATGGGAATTGGTTTTTGGTGATGATTATTGTTTCTGAAATTTTAGAAAATTTTTGCAAATCAATTATGTTTCTCAGTCTCGTTTATCTCAGGTCTGATTATCATTGTCAGTACGAAACGCTTCGACAGATAAATGATTGGATCGTTTAGCCAGTACATTAAGGAAATTGCGTATATGGTTGGTATATATGGGGTCGACAGATAAGGTTTAGTGGGGTGCATTAACGCGACAACAGCCAGCTCCTAGTGCCTAGGGCATGAGTATTACATAGTACATACCCTAGTATATACCTGCAGCATGTATGTGTACATCGGTGACATAAAAAGTGATAATAAATTAGATATCTACGTACGACTTGATTAGTGTTATATAAAAATCGTTGTATTAATTAATTCAAATTTTTTGTACAGATTTTTTTTTAATTTGTTTTAAGAAAAATCCATATCAATCGAAAATCCCTTCTAAACGGTGACGAATTGTGACAAAAGTACGATTTCGTTGGAATTAAGGTCGTTTTTTTTACCGTTCCAAACGGGGTGAAGTAGCTTATAGCATATATATTTTTACAAGTTCATTACACAGGTAAAAATTAATTATTTCCGGTATAAAATAGAAAAAAAAAAAAACTCTAACAAAGTAGAAAGTCTCTGACCTTATATCTATACCGTAGATACACGTGGCCGGAAATCACGGGCCAAAAGGTCATCACCGGACACTTCGGGGTTCCAGTTCCGATTCGACGATTCAATAAATTGGTATTCGAAATTAATATAAAAATAAAAAAATACATGCATACGTGCAGTTTGTGTCGATTCATATACTACACTTTTGAAAAATGATGGAAAAGATTTAAAAAAAAAAAAAAAAAAATTATTATTATTCAGACGGACACTCGTCTTCACGTATTAGAAAAAACCGCAGCGGGTAGTTTTCTTTTTATTTTTTTAATTTTTTTTCTCTGGTCAGTCTTCCTCCGCAACGGCAGATGCTCTACATCCTTTTTTCCCTTACTCATAATCGTGTTTTCAGCTGCTGAATTAGTAGACCGGGTCTTTAATTTGTAATTGGGTTGTTATAGGTTCCGGACTATAATCTGAAACCTACTGCCTTTCTGCTGCAGTGACGTGTACATACATCCAACAGATTTTCTATTATTATATATCATCTCTGGACTCTGATTTTCGATCGATTGATCGATCATTTTCCGATATTAGTTACAGATTTTAAACTACATTCGTAATCATAAAAATCGTCGCATTGTGAAGAATGCCCGAGTCCACCTTATAGAAATCACCTTTGGCGCTCAACATAGAAAAAAAATTTTTCAAAACGCTTAGATTTTTCTGCTGGACTATGAACCGGACTTCGAACAGCAGCTGAGAGAAACCCGCGAAGTATATGAAGTCTGTGGGTATATAGTTAGGCTTTGAAAAGGTAAGGGTAAAAATCGTTCAGTATCAGTTACAAGGTTTAAGTTTAAAGTTTATCCCCATAACAAGCGGCACGCGTCTATATCCTGGCCAAATCGAACCGATGCATCAGCGGGCAGTCAGTCGGGCAGCTGCTACTCGAGTCAAGAGAAGCCTCTCGGTCGAAAGAAAATTACTCGAAATAATATAGAGCAGAGTTGTTACAAGTGCCGTAGGTCTTGTTCGGGTTCAAATTACCCCGAGGCGTTAGCACCCGGTGACTCGACCCTAGACCGAAGGAAAGGAGTCTCGATCGTTTCCTCCTTTCCAATTTTTCCATGTATTTCTTATTCTTCTTCGTTAAAAAATTGCTTTCTTATGTTTTTACAGGACGTTAATTGGAATCAATTCTCACGTTATATCAGCGTCTGGGTCCCCGGGGACTCCGGGAGTCTGGGGACTCGAGTACCGACGATTCATGTACTCCAGGGTTATGGGAAAAACGCCGGAGAATATCGAGCCCAAGAGTATCCAGTGTCCCGAAACATATTGCAGTTTAGTCCTGGGGGATTACTGCGTGAGAAGTCGAGGGTATGCACTGTATCGGCACAGAGTATATGTCCAGGACTCTGGGACTTTGGGACTTGCCGGTGGCTAACCGTATGCAAGTGTTGCTGTTGCTCCTTTGTTGCCCTTATACAATCCACGGGTTTATGCACTTGGCTCCCTGATTACACCCAAGGGTACAGATCGGTGGGGACAGCGGTGGGATCCTCGGTGTCATCCATGACGAGACCAACAAGCTTTCTCATGAAATTATTTACAACGAATCGTAACGATGAAGAAAATTATTTTGCAAATAATTTTTGTTCTTCTTTCTTCTTATCACCTGAATCGTCTTATTTTTCATTTTAGGGTTCTTGTGACGTTGCTGGTATTGATCTACAAGTACGAAAACCCGCGTTTCAATATTTTTCGCAATTTTTTCCCCAAGTTTTGGATGTTTCAGGTAATTTCAAACCGCGTTTAAATTTTCTTTCTTTTCTCAGCTAACTTCGTTTCTTCTAATTAAATCTATTTCAGATAGTTGAAACGAGTGTTTAGAAATTTTTTATTTAAACACGTGATAGAACTTTTTTGAATAATTTCAAACAACGTTTGTCTCTATCGTTTCGGAGTTAATTTAAAAACCTATTCAAATTTTTGGTATCTAATCGATTTTGTGCTAATTGGTTCGATAAAATTTCCGAAATACGGTTACAACACGTCAGTCGCAGATCTGATATATATCGAAACGCAGCAATCGAAATCACAAATTTAATTATTGCAACCGGTATTATACATGAGTATAATGATAAGCTTTGCCAGATGACTTGCGCGATAAGTGACTAATAATTGATACAGTTAATCACAATCTATACACATATGTATATACTTCCCAAAAATAAATAAATAAATAAATAGATAAATAAATATCGATCGAGCCTTCGACTAAAATAAATCACCAGCCCCCTCCCCAGCCCCCCCCCCCCCCCCATCGTATATTTTCACTTATTATATACACGGGGATAATTGGAATAGCCCAAAGCATTTCCGGAGCGTGATTTGACCGGTTACACATGGATTATCAGCACGCGTCTAGGCGGTACAATATAATTCCCTTACCCTGTTTAGGCCCTAATTTCATGCGCTTCGACACAGTGTGACTGATTAATCATAATTTTTGTCAAAACTGAAGCAATTTCCTGTCTCGGTATGAGTATACATAAATTTTTACGGTCATGACTAGATACGAATTTAATTTTTTAGTTTTTTCTCTTGTCTTATAAGAAGACACAAAATTTTTTGTTTTTGAAAAGGAATCGCAAGAACGTGTGCAAAATTTTCTGTTTTTTTGCTCTTCCTTTTTTCATTTTTATTTATATGATTTTTTCTTTAACGTAGGTATATGCATTTTCGATTTTAAGCTTCACCTATGTATTAGCCCGACGTATATGTATCTCGTGCTCTCCTGGCCGCACGCGTCTGCGCCTCTAACCGCGCCACCACCCGTTGGGTAAATTCTGTTCTACAGCCTAGCCCACGTCGTCCTGATTTCCCTGGGGAACCCGCACCAAGAGTACGCTCACGGAAGCCACCCCGCGTCTTCAGGGGACGACTGACCCCATCCCATACTCTAACCAGTCGGCATTTAGTACGGGGGTCAGAGAACCCGATCTTTGACGATTAGGTACTGATTTTATCCGATATCTGTACGGTATTATAATCTTGTCCATGTGTGTAGGTAAGTAATAAGTACGGATAATTATGTGAACCGAGTTTCATGCCAATTAGAAAGAAATTCGGGTATGAAATACCGCTTAGTTGAATTCCAGGAAAGTGGGGAGGAAAAATTGATCAAAGGATCAATAGGATCAAATCTTATAAGGTTGGAGTCCGTTTTTATTTTTATTTGTTCATTTTATGAATTCTTGTGTGATTCCTGAAGACTGATCGATGACACATTGAAAAGAATATTCGGGGATATAAATCTTGGTGCAGTCTCTAATCCAGAATATCCTCAAAAAGCGCCCAAGCCAAATTGTAGAATCAATAGACGATATTGCTGTCGGTAGTATACCGAGTAGGAGTCAGTGCTGGGTTATAGGTAGGCTTGAAAAGACGAATATAGATGATCAAATGATGGTCAGAAATGGGAACAATCCAAGCCTGTACTTTTTGGCGAAATAGTGGTCTGCGAAGTGCTACATATATCGGCTGATCGAGTGCTAATAAGTGACCAACTAGGTTTAACCGGATCAAGAAATGTTTGGAGATCGGTAATGGTCCCAAAAATCTCAGGGCTAAAGTCCGTATTTTTTTTTCTCGTCTGAATCTTCACGATCGATCGATGTTGCCTTGAAAAAAATATTGGGGGGTATTAATTTCGACGGAATCCAATCAAGGAGATCCTCAAAAAGTGTCCAAATTAATTAGTTTCCGCGATAACTAACGACGGAGAGCAAAATCACTAGCTTCTCGAAGTTTGAGGTAAAAAGATCGTAAAGTTTATAAAAATTTGTCGAAAAACGTATGCCGTTAATTAGTCGAAGAAATATTCGACGAACAATCGTGACGAGGGCCGTTTTCCTCACGACTCGAAACGAGTTATTTCTACGACTATTCCGCGCTAGTTTTTCAACGTAACTTCTAGTCGGAGAACGTCGATGGCCATTGAACATCCCGCGTTTAATATCATCCGTCGTATCGTCGCGACGTCAGATTCGAATGTTACCCGGGGTTATAGACGTCGACGTTCGTTCCACGAGGCCCGATATAAAAATCATCGTTAATCACATTTTAAAAACTTTCGAAAATCGTACATACGGAATAATTTTCAAACGATTATCAAACATTTCAACAAGATTCAATAACGCCATTATAATCAAGGACCTCGAAACTTTGATCAATGGACCCAGAAATCTGTTCGGGAATATATTTCTATACCAAAAAATATGTCAGAAATTGGGGTGCTGTGGGTTTAGCACTCCTCAAAACCAAATTCTTAGAATTTCAGGACTGTTTTATAACCATTTTACACAAGCACATACGTGTAAGGATTAGAGACGCACATTTAGGACAGTTTATACCACGCGTGCGTGCGTGCAGCGTACGTGCGTATGACTGGGTTTTTGGAGGGCGTATATATCTGGTGGGTATAGGTAGGTACTCAAAGTCGATTACCGGACGCACGCGGCCCTCGACAATACCATACAATACATTGATACACATAAATACGTTAGGGTTTTCTGTTTGCCTACGCGTTTCCAAACTAACACTTAGGATTAGTCAAAGAATTAACACGTTATCGTTACGATCCGAGTCGGTCCATTGACACAACGAAATCAAACACGTATAACCAACTATAATACCGAAGACTGAACTCGGCAGGGGGATTAAATTTTGACTTATACAGGATGTCACATAATTTACACAGTGGAACGAGTATCTGCAAAATAATTAGTCAGTTAATTAATTAAGCTTCTAACCAATTAATAGCAACGAAAATAAAAAATGATATGAACGAGGGTTGGATTTTCGATCTTTGATGTAAATTTGGGTAAACAAAATCGGACCAATTCCACGGGTATAAATTGACAACGATCAAACCCCAAATAGAAATATTCTTATCGTGAAATCTAGTATCCAACAATTCCCCAGAAGGGATGCTGAATGAAAATGGCGGGGGTTTGATCGTGGGATTCTTTAACCTCTTGGGAATGCTGAGATCCGTCTGATTAGCGCACGGGTACTGTTCGAAAACGTGAAGGGATTCCTCTCGTTCCTCTTCGCGTGTTCCTTCAAGTTCTTCAGAATCTTCTCTCTTATTTTTAGTTTGGTTTTTATTTTCACTTTTTGTTCTCAAAGCTCGAAGTAAGGAATTATTTCGGGTGGGCAGACCTGTGAAGTTCGTTTCATTATATTTAGCCAATCAACGCGGAAATTTCACCCTTCGTAAAGTCGCGTGCCGACGAACATCGATCAAATTTTTTTGACAAGACAAGAAGAGGACCTGCTGAACACGTGTTTGAAAAAAAAAAAAGGAAAAGGAAAAATATGATTTTACGAAGGGATTTTTACCATCTCGATCGTGGGCAGTAAAAGCCATAAGGGAACCCGAAAAATCTGAGTGAATTTTACTTTTGTTTATTTTTCTGAGAGGGTCAGGCAAAAATTCTGACTTTTGATATTATCCATTCACGATTTTTAGAAAGGATATTCCCCCTGAAAGTCTGCATAGTCGATTCAAAAAAGAATTTCGGAAGCTAATGCTCCGAAGGGGCAAAACTGCGGAACTTGATTCTCGGACTTTCGGACTTTTGGACTTTCCTAATTCCAATATCCCGAATTACATCGTTTCTCAGAATTCGAAATCGTCTCAACTAAATCCGAAATTTTTATCGTTCGTAGCTCGTTCGACTCGATTCGAAAAATTGATAGGTACAAAAAAATTTGGCTCGTTTCAGATTTTCCTTATACCTGTTCTTCGAAGTAGATGCGGTCGTTTACGTAATAAGGTACTCGGGGTGCTTCGGTGCGTAGCCGTAGCCGTATAGGTGGAGGTAGGTAAGCTCGAGGAGGGGTGTTTAATAATTCACAGATAATTTTCATCCGGCGTGAATAAACAGTGTACTAAAAAGCAAACTTTATTCAATTACAAAGATCGTAAAACTTGCATAATCTACAAATAGCTTCGAACCTCGCCCGGCCCTTGCGGGGGTTTTAATATGCCAAACCATACCGTACCGTATACCTACATAGTCTCCCCTCTCAAAAACCTCGGATCTCCTCGTGAGGGCGTATCATTAATGATAATCAACTACCCGGCGTATTAATACAGCTACGTATAATGTGGGTTTAATGCTACCCCTTGTATACTCCAATCGGGGTAGACCACCTGTACACAGTGCATCATCCCCCCCCCTATTTTACGTATAATAATAATCAATTATACATATATTTAATATTTATGTACACTCGTTTTCTTGCTTTTCCATCATTTTGATCAATGCTCGAACCGCAACAGCGGCTAAGAACAAAAATCAGGAAACCGGTTGACCGAAATCGATTCGACATTGAGTGATTCGAAATCGACTCACGTCTATCAAAAAAAAAAAGAAATTTTTGTCGTGCAATATCTTTTAAACTAATCGTTCGATTTTGATGAATCTTGCGGCAATCGAAAGGGCTATCCAAGACTCAAATCTGATTAAGTTTTGAGACTAATCGCACGAACAGTTTAGGAGCTATGCGCTAAAAACATGAAAAGTTTTTTTTTTCTAATTTTTATTCTTTGAATAACTTTGAAACTACTCGACCGATCGACTCCAGAATCTAATCAGATCTAAGTCTTGATAAACCCTTTCGATCGCCGCAAGAACCATTCCAATCGGTCGATTCGTTCTAAAGATATCGTACGACAAAAATTTGTTTAGACACACACATACGAACGTCAATTCGAAAATAGTCTAAATTGCTTCCTAGGAATCCAAAACGTCGAGATCTGGTAAAACTCGATTTTCGAAAATTGAACCGAAACCAATAATTTCCCCTTATTTTTTGAAAATTTTCAATTTTTATAGCGGGAAGTTAAAAAAGACCAAAAAGAAGAAGGCGAAGAAGAAGAAGACGAAAAAAGATATAAACTGTACATACATTTTCCTAATTTTTGCAAAAATTTTTGATTTTCTCGAAGATTGCTTTTTGGTTTTCCTAATTTTCATTCCACTTTTTTTTCTGTGGTATTCGTTTTCGTGTGTGTTTTATGGAAGTAAATGACACAACGTAATATTCATCATGCCACGTACCCACCTACCTACATATGATCTCTTGAGAGCTTATTAAACGACTTGCGCATATAAATCATACGTTATACAGGGCATTAGAATAATTACACGTGAGTGGTCTCGCATGTGGGCTATCAACGAACACTCGATCAACACGCACCCATCGTATATTTCACGCTTTACCCGCAAATACCTAAATATATATGTAGTCCATACACAATGATATATAGGGAAAAACGCAAGGATTACCCATTTTTTTTTTCCATTCGTATCTTTCACATCTACATATAAATTTTTATTCTTTTTTTTTTCGACATTATTCCGTTACATACACGCATACACGTACATATATACTCGTAGTCTAATTATTACTATTAAAATTAGTCGTTTTACTCGCACAATATAATCGAAAAACTTTTATTCTCCTATCTTACTCAAAAAAACTGTCAAAATTAAAAAATAAGGAACACTATAAATTCTTCCCTCGATCAAATTTAATTTCGTTCAGTTTTTTTTTTTGTTCTGTTTTTTGGGAATCGTTTTTAGAGAGTAGATCGAAAATCTCATAGAAACCTTCGAGCCAGACCGAGTCCAGAGGCTTTAGAAACTGAAAATCAAAAGCAAAAGCAAAAGCCAGAAGCAGAAGCAATTTTGGTCCGATACCATCTGCGCGTATATACCTATATAATACGTATATATACGTATATATGTGTACGAAGCAAGGGCTGATTTTAACCTACCAAAGTCAACCACCCCATTCGGTGTTGGGTATGGCTGCTTCTAATCAGGGGATGCGTGTACCTATTAGAGGTTTAGGGGCTGTGCAGGGACAATGGGTGCGCGAGTGCGTGAGTGCGTGGGTGTATACCCAGGGTTGAAGAGCGAAACGTTACGTTATACAGGAGTGAGTGTATATACATAGGAGGGTATCCTGTTGTACCTAGGTACTCACATACAAAGATTCCATACAGACTAGGTACGCAGGTATATGGAGGGTGACTTTTACCGGTATATATATACACGTATACACATACATATACACGTAGGTATATACGAAGAGCCGCGAATCAAGGGGAGGTCATCGAGCACGTCACTTGTCACATCCGGTTTCTGCACATTTCACGTTTCATCAAGAGACTCGGTAGAGTCTCGCGCCAAGTAAATTATTATCTATACGAGTACATAACATATTAAAAATAAATAAATAGGGATAATACAAGGCAAAATTTCTTCTTCACAAGAGTCAAAAAACTTCTTCATCATTCTTTCGATTATTATTATGATACAATACAAAAAAAAAAGGTTTTTCTTATAGATCGAAAAGTTTCACTGATCTCTGTCAATTTGAGATTAAAATTTGCGATTTACTTCCAAAATTATCTGAATTGTGTCTATGATCTTGTCCCAAAAAAATTATCTCCGTTTAATTTTGACGATGGATAAATAATATCCGAATAAAATAGCGCGAAGATGTGTCTTCTTTCTTCGTCTACGATCCAGAAGAATAGATAATTGAAAAGATATAGAATTTTTGAAAATTTTCTACGTAAATGGGTTTTCCTCGAATTTGGCCAATTCTTGGATTTGATTGTAAATATATTCGTGAAGCAGAAAGGAAAAAAAAATTTTCAGGTCAAAATTATGTACCAACTAAGTATGTATATAATATATATACGTATGTGTAATTATAAAAATCAACAGCCTTATGGTAGAGAGATAGATATATAGAACATTGGCCCAGCTGACCTCAGACTCGTATTTCTCTTTCCCCGATCCCCCATATTCATCCTCAGTCTACATTATCTCGCGTTATAATGTTTAGCTTGTACCCATATATCATCTCGCGTTTAATCGTTTGACCATATCTTTAACACGTTTTTTGTCTTTCGTTTTTTTTTTTTTTGTTTTTTTTTTCTTTACGATGACCCTGTTTTCATCGTTTCAACAATTCACCAATACTCTACATATATATTGAATGAAAAATTTATTATAAATCACATTTTAAGCATGTCTTATATATTTAAGTACTATAAATATATATATACCTACTATAAGTATATAAGTTATTATTTTTTTTTTTTTTTTTAATAATTAATCTATCCCAAAAACGCCATTCTTCTAATTTTTGATAAAATTCACCCAAATTCTGTGACAAACAAAAATGATTTTAGAACCAAAATGACGGTGGGCTTCTGATTTTTTCTCTCTTTTTTTTGAGAGAGAAAGGTTTTCGATATTTTAATTCGATAATTTCAACAAAAATGAAGAAAATTTGGTTCGAGGCAATTTCTTTTTTTTTTTCTTTGCATTTTTCCAAGCGAATAGATCAATCACGTGACTTTGGAAAATTTGGAAAATAATAGTTCCGTATACTTTTTTTTTTATTTTTGTCGAAATTGTATATTGATCCAAAATTATGAAATGCCTTTAAAAAAAAAAACGAAGAAACGAAGAAACGAACGAAATTTTATTGTCGTTTTAGTCTCAAAATCATCGTTTCTTATCCCAAAATTAGCGTAAATTTTTTCCAAAATTAGCTCAAATAATCGGAAAAATAAAACGAACGAACTTCCTGGTAAAAAAAATGAAAAAAAATGTAAAACGGTCAGGGAAAACAGGCTCGGTGACTTGGCATAGAATATAAGCCCCATATATGTATATACCATTATATATATATACCCTTCGAAGCCATAATATGTGATAAACCATATAGTAGTCCAAGTTCAGCTATTATACGTACGCAGAAGGACGAGGAGGACTGGTCGGTTAATGTTCGACCGCATGATTCATGAATCCATCGAAATAAGGCAGATGCCCGATTTTAGAGATAGCAGTCCTCCTCATCCTACTCCTACTCGATACACCAGAAGTTAATTACCAGGTACCTCAATACTCTATATTGTATAACATGTCGTGCAGATAGGTGCGGTAGTTCCTCTTCATAGAAAGAGAAGAAAAAAAAAGCAGATAATCTTTAAAACTGACCTCTGAATAATTTTTTCTTCATTTTTTTGGGTTTTTTTTATTGATTTTATTTTCTTTCTTTCTTTCATAACCAAATTATAAGAGCCTCGAGCTGGGCGATCCCCAGAGATCGCGATGCGGTTTGTGAACCGGGAGCTGCCAACTCCTCGCTGCAAATATTCTATATACATGTATATTTGCATTTTCACTCAGAATATACTTCCGAAGGGTAGAGGGATGTTGTTTATTGTTTGTTCGTATTATTTAACCGCCCAAATTTAAACACACATACCTATCTATGATCCCTCTGTTTATAATACAAGTAGGTATGTATGTATGTATTTATTTGTTATATACGCCTTAACTAGGTATATACTTGCAGTGATAGAAATATGACGGGATACGTCCGATCCCCTAGTTTAATCAACTGCTTCTCAAGTGGCCAAAAAAACTTTCACGATGTTTGCCCAATGCGCCACGGGATGGCGAAAAATGAAAATAAAAGGAAATCACTTCACTCCACGATTCACGTATGCTGTTTTATCATACTGTGTCTACAGTGACAACGGGGCACCGGGATCACCCTCTCTCTTTGATGTCCCTTTAGCCATTTTTCTGTCCTTTTTTATTCTCGTTTTTTTGTTTTATATCACAAAGTACTCAGCCGGTTGGAAACAAATTCATACAATAAACAGCCTTTTATGATCATTTTTCGATATCTTTTTTATTTTCGACTCTTGACGGACAGGCATCAGCCAGTCGTCGACTTTTCTCGAAAGAGAGACAATCAGGAAAGTCATTTTTTTTTAGCCTCTTGATGATTAGCATTATTTATTTTTTTTCTACACTCGAGAGAAGCTGCAGTCGTTTCGAAACTGGCCACTGAGAGGATTCCCAAAAAGGAATAACAGCGTTTTGCAAAATCCTACGGTGACCTTTTTCATTTCTTGTCTCCGTACTTCAGGGCGAATTAGCACACCATACGCTATCCTCCAGTAATCGAGGATAAAATTTCGTTAGGTTGAAACGAACCCGCAAAATAAACTAATTCATTAACCGCATTAGACAGGCTATGAGGTAGGAGCCTAACCAAACATCGACATGTACATACATACATACAACGCACATTGATATGTACCAAAAAATTCATACACTCATCCCACGGATCTATATACACATGCACACGAGTTTCAGGGGTATGTGTATAAATGCCGCATGCATCGAAGGAAGTTTAGGGTACATATACGGTGCCCACCGTTCGCCATCTGGTCATCCAGCTCATGCAGCTCCATGAATCGCTGGGGTTTGGCTTCACGGTGCGGTATAACATATAGCAGTGCGAAGGGTTAGTGAAAGTTCGAATGAAAACAGGGGTGTTTATCGGATGGGAGGTGGGGGTGGGGGGGAGTACCAGGGCTATTAGCGATGGGATAAGTTTTTCTATTGTACTGATTTACGCACACGGGTTAATAATAACGGTGTGGCATATACAAGCTCGTGTACGTACGTACGTGTATATCTTGTGCTAACAATAAGAGTACGAAAATATCCACAATTTTAATTAATTTTTTTGTTTTTTTTAGGCCTGGTACTTTTAAAAGTTCCCAAAACGGTCAAAATTACGGATTCATTTTAAGCGATTTCGAGTTTTTGGAATCGATAGAGTTCGTGGATATTGAAATTGGGAAAGATCGACATGCAGATAGGTAGAAAAAAAATCGGAAAGTCCAAAACTCCGAAATTCCAAGAATCCGAAAATTTAATGAGCGGGCCACGTCAATTTGGGATCCTTTGGCCCTCGGAATTTTGAACCCTCGGTGTTTTTCGATTGACGTTTTTCAGGGAAATATGTTTTCCAAAAACTGTAAGTCGGTGATATTAAAATTCTGAACTTTAACCCGGACCGCATTTATATTCACAATTCTTAAAGGGGACCAGTAAAAAAGACCAAATTTCCCTTCGTTTGGGAAATTTGGAGTACTCCAAAATTTATTTATTTGTCAACCAAAGTTTATGTCACATCAAAAAAAAATTTTCTGCGAAAAACTTTGTCGTAAGGTTTCAGGCACGTCGTTGGTCCAATTCAAACTCTCAAGGTCTTGCTATCTTCGGACAGCAATTCTACATCTTGCGAACGTAGGGATCGGTAAAAAAAAAATTCATGCGAAAAGTTACGGTCAATTATCAAAAATTTCCAATATTTAGGCCACTAATTTGCAAATAACTTGGCCAACACGAAATTGTAAAAAAAATCCCTCGTTCACACGATGAGGATTTCTTTTCTGAACAAAATGACCCCTCGACGACCTTAATCGGAACAACGACGTGCCTAAAACCTTAAGACAAAGGTTTTCAAAGAAACCTTTTTTTGTGTGAAATGAACTTTGGCTGAGAAATAAATGCAGTTTGAAGTAATCCGAATTTCCAAAACCAAGATGTACTGGTCCCCTTAAACTCTAGGGATGAACAATGGTAGAAAAAAAAAATAATAATAATAACCATCAACCCCTGATTGGATTTATTCTTCTCCCGCTGATCAGCCGGGTCCCTCCGCTTTGCATATGTACCCAGGGAATTTGGAATCCCGTAAAATTCGTTCTTCAAAGTTTGGTTTTTGGCTTCCTCGGACATATTATACGAAAATCATCTACCCTGCGGCAGGTCCCTATAAGGTCTGGTATATAACTGTATATACGTATATATGTATAATAGGAAACAGGGTAGTCTTTTCACCATTATCCTATATCCTCGACGCGTGCCCTGACGTGACGTGTGTCACGTTTGCCTCGTGGCGTACAGGATGTCACGGTTTTGTTGCACTTAGCACCTTATTCAATGGACTTACAACCTCTTTGAGTTTCGGTTTATTATTACCGTACAAAATCTCCAGCCCACCGGACAATACGAGGCGTGAACCGATTCGGGATTAAAATAGACAAAACACTACGCCTTTTAGCGGTCTCTGGACGAACCGCATGGGAAAGAAATCTGCAAAATGTGACAATCAGAGTCCGGTTTTCGGTTCCACCTGATCGCCTATTCCGATCCAAAAATCGTTTTTCCATCGCTCGATAAGTTCCTCTTCCAAAAACTTTACCGATTTTATATAGAAAATTGTGGAACATGTCTCGGTGCTTCGAATGTAGTTTTGGTTCATTGAGGACAAAAGGGTCACGGCCGTTAACCGCGAGTTGCAACATAAAAGGACGTTGTACTGTCAGTCTATCGGCCCCATTGTCCACGGGTTGAATTTTGCGTCCATTTACTCACCCAGTGTGACTTATTCATGACAGTAACGTACATACCTGGATGTCGAGGTATGCGGGATCGTTGAAAAGGTGATACAATGGAAAATGCTGCACCCATAGTTAGTCAACTCGTTTAGAAAACAAAAATCTATACATTTTCTATGAAATAATACTATCGGGTAGGTACCTAGTTGTGGAACACTGCACATTTGACATCGTCACGCATCGCTTATGGCCTACGTCGATAATCTGTACGACCCAGTTCCCACAACTCGTCGAATATTAGACTTCAAAAATTCTTCTCTCCAGTTTTATATCGAAATATACAAGAATGACCAAGATTCTGCGATCCTGAGAGAGTCCTTCGGCTCTTCTTTCAACAAGAATCGATAGACCTCCGAGCTGTGACCAGCACGACTCCATTAGGATAATTAATCGGTGTCTGTGATCGCCCTTGGCTCTGGGATTGTGCAGTTTTAACTCCTGTCCCGTTTCCTTTTCGGTGTTTGGACGGACCCTTTATTACGTAATGGAGTAGTAACCTGCAAAGGGATTTTAAAAGGCACTGGAAAAAAGAGCGGCGAGAAGGTCCTCGCACAAAACGACTAACGGGGGTCTTTGTGCTCGTACAACAACGCAGGAACCAGGTCTGCTCGCGTTAAGGTAGTCAGCTACACAGACGAGCCTCGTAACGGTGTTCCTGCAGTATTTTTTGAACCTATGTATGTATGTACGTAGTTAATACCCATGTGGTGCCAGGAGGAGCGAGCACCAGTTGTTGGGCCACACTCTATGGCCACGTGTCTTGGCACGAGCGAGTCACCATCACCGCGTGGCCACGTGTTTCATCTGATGAACGAATTGTTCATTCCTGGATACATGTGCGTACATTCTGCCAGAAAATAATCGCCAGAAGGTATATATATGGTAGAGTCGTGACAATGTGTGAACAACTTTCTGGATACGGACGGATCGAGGATTTGCTTCTTCGGTGGATCCTTCAGGGATTTTTTTTTTCTCACTTCTCGACCTTTTCATCACCGGATCAAAGTGGGACCCGCATCTCTCGTCGATCTGATGATCCAGAATGGAGACAATGGGCTCAAAACGAAACTTTGACAACTGTACCTCGGTGCAATGTGATACACAGATACATACAGGATACTGCATACGTGGGTCAGGGAATGGGGCCATTAGCTCTTTGAACGTCCAGCACATAATGCTCTTTGTAAAAAGAAAAAAATATAAAACAACTTGAAAGTAACTTTCGTTGAAGTGCATGCAGAGAGTTTAGGTGCAACCTGGACGATCACTTTCGTTCTAGTGTTAATCCTGTATTATATATCGTACCTATACCAGTGTTGATGGTGTAGAGTGGTCGAGTCGAGAGCTAACTCTCTACTCCCTTCGTACTCTCTGTACCAGCCATTTCCTCTCTCTCTCTCTCTCTCTCTCTTATGACGATACACGAGCTTACTAGTTTTATTGTTTGATACAACTTTACGAGGCATATGGGTCTGTGAGGGGATAATACCCATACCCATACCTAGACTACCCTGCTCTCGACATCAACCGACTCGCACTTCGAGGACCTCAATTCTCTTTCGACAAACTGAATACCGAAACTTCAAGCACCACACGTCTGTACCAATGACCCCTATATATGATCTAGTCACCGATACGGTGTTTCAACTGCAGCTTATTGTTCACCGAGTGTTTAACTGTTGGATCTAAATTTGTGGATACTTTTTTTGTTTATTCTTCGCTTCGTATTTTTTTTTGACATTTTTTTTTCATACTTCTTCTTTGCTTTTCTTTATTCGAATGAAAGATGAAAAAAAGGAAGACTTTCTTCACAAATTTTTGCAAATTTTCAACAAAAAGAGAAACGAAAATTTTGATTTTTTTTCTTTTTTCGGAATTTGATGATTCGAAATTTTTTCGCGTACAAAATTCATGTAATTATGATCGTCTCAATTAAGAACATTTTTTTTCGGTTTCTTTTCTCGCCAATTTTTTGCTACATAATTTGATAAATAAAAATTGTGTTTTTCCTTTTTTTTTTTATTGCTTCTGCGTTTTTCTCCTTTAAGGCAATCAATGCGGTACGGTGAAAACACGTCGTGTTTGCGACGAGTGTGGTTACATACAATTCTGAGGCTGCAGGCTAGGAGATTGAGATGCTGCAGTGCCTGCAGCCAGCGAACGTACGTTTTTACAGCCCTCGTTCGTGTATTACAGCCCTCGGTGATCGTTTGAGCCTGCATATTACGTTGCGGAGTATTGGATTTTGTACGTGAAGTATTTTTGGAGTATTTGTGCTTTGTATGAGTAAATAAATAAATAAATAAATAAATGAAAGTATGTATATAGGTATATATACACAAGTTACATAATTATAACGATTTTTGTTTAGAAACAGGAAAATTTTTCTGCCAAATAACAAATAAATATAAACCAGAACCAAAATCGAAATCAAAAAAACAAAAAAAAAAAACTCACTCTGCTCCTTAATGACGGGGGAACAACGGATTTCGTGCCTTTCCGTTCGCTTATTCTCTAAAACAAAAGGAAAAATGTTGAAATTAAGAATGAAACAATAGTCAAAAAAAAGATATAATTTTAAAAAACAGGAAAACTAACTCCGGATCCAAACGAAACAAAAATAAAAAATCAATGATTAAGATAGAGGATAAAAAAAATCAAAAAATCTTGACGAGGACAAGTCAGAATTTTTCCGAAAATAAAAATAAAAAAATATAAAATACCAACGAAAGTTAAAAATTGTATTCAAAATTTTCTTACAAAATTTTTATGATTTTTTTTGTCGATAGAATTAACGAAATGTAAAATAAAATCTTGTAAAATTTTGGCCACGCTGCAGAACGCCTCGCAATGTACATGCATACGTTTATGAAATTGCGAGGGGTGCACAGACGCGATTAAACGCGAAAAGATGGTTCTGCGGTCTGGTAGAATAACCCACGAGCGTAGATTTGTGACTCTGACTAAAATCAGAGACTGCGATAAATTCGAGAATAAATTCGTGTGCAAGCCAAAGCCGCAAAGCCAAAGCCAAAGCCAAAGCCGAGCAAAGCAAAGCAAAGCAAAACGAAGTAAAACGAATCTTCGTTCTTTTTCATGCCACTGCATGCCTGCAGGCAAAAATGAAAGAAAAAATAAAAATAAAAAAAAAGTCAAACAGTGATAAACGTCGTCATAAATTTCGCTACAAATTTTTTATCAAAAAATTTGTTCACATCAAGACGGAAAAATCTGCGGTACAATTTTTTAACTCATTCGTCATTTTTTTGTTTTTGTTTTTTGTTTTTTATTTGAAAATTATACTTTCCCCTATATACGAAAGGAGATGGCGAAAAAAAAAGATTTTTCCACTCAAATTCGATCACTTCTTTCAAGATTCGTATAATTCCTGCACTGACCATGTCACTCTTTTATACTTACTCTATATAGTCATATAAAAATGAATACAGACATTTGATTGACGTCTTCGAGTGTATCCGACGATAAGATTAAGAGTTTAGTCTCAGTCCAGGCTGGGCGAGGTGATTTTTTGTCATTTTTCTTTTTGGTTTTATTCAAAATATACTTTCGCAATGAATTTTCAAAATCGTATTTCGTCAGATTTTCCAACTTCCTTGTCATAAAAAAAAAATATATCCAAGAAGGTTGAAGAAGATATAAAAATTTCATTTTTCAATTGGTTTCAATTTTTTTCTCTAATTTCACATTTCAGCATATGTATATTTCCAATTTCTGCACAGCTCTGCATCACAATCCGTATTTTTCTTATACTTTATATTTTCGAATATTATTACACGTTTAGTTTATGGAAGTATATTGAGATATCACCAATAAGTCAAATTTCGTAAATTTCCTCCGAATCATCGAACCTGATCGAGCAGCTAGAGCTTTGAAATGAAATAATCTTATCTCTGTATAGAGTTCACTCGAAGTATATAATAATGTTTACAAAATATTCCGTTGAAAAAGTTCAAGAGAACGGTCAAGGCCTCTCAGTTATAAGTCACAGGCCGTATAATTGAGATAAATAATTGATACAGGGATCCGTCGCATCGTAAAATAAAAAAAAATAAAAAAAATCAAATTCTCAGAATTTCTTCCGATTTGCAGAGATCCGATAAAAATTTCGAAATGTATGTATTTTTTTGATTCTCCAGGGTATTTATACATATATATATATTGAAAAAACAATGCCTGGAAAGTTTGAGCCCTTAATATTAATATTAAGACGTGCCTAAAAGCGACCAAAGTTTTAAATGCAAAATACATCTATTTTTGTATGAAAATTGTTATCTCACGAGATAATTGATCAAAAATTCTGAAACTTGGGTCAGTTGTTACCAACAACAGGAGGTACAAAAACGTATTTTTATTATATTTTTTTTTTTCGAAAATAAATTTCCGACATGTCGCGAAAAAGAGAGAGAAAAAAAATAAAAATTTCATGTTCATAATTCGGAAATTTACTTGCGAAAAAAATATAATAAAAATATGTTTTCGTACCTCTTATTGTTGGCAATAATTGAGCCAAGTTTCACAATTTTTTAGCAATTATCTTGTGAGATAACAATTTTCATACAATCGATGCACAAAAATACGTGTATCTTGCATTTGAAACTTTGGTCGCTTTGAGGCACCTGTTAATATCAATATTAAGGGCTCAAACTTTAGAGACATTTTTAAAAATATATTTCAAAAGATTCTTGGGGGCGGCTGTATTAAATTTCAAAAATACCTAAAATAAGGAGGTATATGTATAATTTAGGCTGTTTATATTATTATTTTTAATTATATATATGTATATACCGTGAGAGTGGTTCTTCTGATCGTTATACACAGTTCAACAATTTATAATTTCCGATCACCATGTATGTAAATATATACAGTGTGTATATAGGTATATGCATACGGAAAAAATATATATATAAAATACTCAGTAATATGCTATCTATCTATCTCTGCCCTCTCGAACACATACACACACACATACAGACGATTCTAGAATATATAAACGTCACCGGGTATAGATTAAAGACACCATTTATTATTACCGATTTTTAAGCAATACACATTCGATGTATGTGCATATATACTGTCCAGAAAAAAAATGTCAATTAGTATAACGAGAGGGAAATGAAATTTTTTTTTCCAATTTTTTTTTACTGATTTTAATTAATTTTTCTTATACCATTACGACGGAAAATTGATTTCGATCGTTTCGAATATTCTCGTATACTTTTTGGCCAGAAATTTCGAAGATAGAATTCGAAAGTTTGGGATTTAAAAAGTTCCGAACCGGGTAAAAAAATTCTAATCGAAAAACATCGATGGTTCAAAATTCCGAGAGCTCTGAGGGATCCGGAAAGCCGAAATTCCGAAACTAGTCGTGCCCCGGTAATTAAATTTTCGAATTCTTGAACTTATTCCGAGTTTTTAGCCTTAATTTTGATATCCTGAGCTTTAACATCGTCACCAAAAATTTGAAATCGTCTGAAATGAATCCGCAATTTTGACCGTTCGATGCTGCAGCTTTCGAAAATTCTGAACTTCAACCCTGCAGCCCCGGAAAATTGAGACATTATTATTATTATTATTATTATTATTATTATTATTATTAAATCGTGGTTTATGGTTCCCATCAGAAACTCCTTAATCCCTGATCCCCGCGTACGGAACCGCAATACGTATATACACACTAGCAACAGAAACACACCCGATTACATATTCTCAAATCATCCCCGTAGGCGGGACTGCAGCAGCCTACCCGCACCGCACGTGGCCAGGTCGTCCTCGGGATTGAAGTCGAGTGCGGGCACTCGAGTGCCAGTTCGACGTTCGACGTTTTATATGTGTGCATATACATATACATAAACGTACACCCTGTACATGGATACATATGTAGGAATATTAAACCATACATCAAACCTCAAACCCTTAAGGCAAACCAAAACGTTTTCCCACGTTTGTAAAACCGAATACATAGAGGAGCCAGGGCTGTTGCTGTTGCTGGCCTTTTCTGGGGGCGGCGAGGGGATGAGAGTAAAAATTCTATACTACATAACAAACATAGGTGGTAAAACTATATATTTAACGTTAGCTATTATATAGGTATGTACAATGTTTCTAATATGTATTAGTCTCACAGTATCGAATTACGTTCCCAAACGTCTCCCCCCACCCACCAGCAGCACCCTGTTGCCCTTACGGGGCAAGTTTTTTGGCCCGAATTTGCCGAAAAGCAAATCAAAAATAAAATAAAATGAACAAAAATATAAAAATGAGTAAAATTTGACGTAAAATTATTTCTCGAATTAGTTTTCTTTTTTTTTTTTTTCAATTTTTATTGCTTCGGGTAGGTTTGGACTCTCGCCTCGTTTCTCTACCGGATCATCGTCATCATCGTCGTCGTGTGAAGTTTCGAAGTTTTCAAGCTTTCAAAAAATCAAAAAAAAATAAAAATAATGAGGAGAAGCTTTTGGTCCCTTTTTGTTCTTTTTGCTATTTTTCTGCGATTTTTTGAGCTCGTTTTCTAATGGACTAAAACAAATAAAAAATAAAAATAATCAACAGTATAAAACCGTCTCACGTGTATCCGATGTGTGGTCTCGTCGATCAAACCCTGGTCCCTCATAGGTATGATAGCTGTCAAGCTAAAAAGCTATATACTTATGCCTACGGTGTTATATAAAAAAAACACAGAAAAAAAACATAGAGAAAAAAAAAAGGGAAGGAAAGGAAAGGAAAGGAAAGGAAAGGGAAAACAAAAAGGAAAAAGAAAAATATGTACATTTTGTATTATATATATTATACCTCTATATACATATAACTATATACATATGTATATATCCTATAGTGTGCGTGGTAACTTGATCCAAACTTTGGCGCGTGCCGTTGCGGCTACGACAGGGTGTTTTTTTTTTTTTTTTTTTCTTTTCTTTTTGAACAGCCCCTATATAGTTTGTGTCCGCAAGGGTATTCTCTAAGCATTTATGTAGTTATGTACAGGTATTGTGTGGATATTATCACATATACATAATTATATGGGGTATTCCACGCCGTTTCGAACGGTCGAAAAGTTGACCGATCCCAAACAAAATCATAATTTTGTCTTATCACACAAATATATCGAAAGAATTTCATGTGAATTTTTTCAGAATTTTTGGATCACATTTTTTGAGTTTTTCTAAATTCCAATTTTTTTCTTCGAACCTGAGTATGTCAAAAGTATAAAATCGTACAAGAAAATTTATAAGACAAAAAAGTTGCATATTCGAATCAACTTTCTGAATAAAATTTTTTGGGAATTTCTCGAATCCAAAAAATACCAATTTTTATCAAAAATAGACGAAAATCATTCTTTTCAACCAATACGTCACTTTTGATTTGCTTCAAAAATTTACAGAAAATACTCTCAAGTGTTTACAACAACCATATTTTTTTTTTTTAAGATGATTGGCTCAATCGTTTGGAAGCTATGCTCGATTAATTCTATGATTCTTTATATTTTTCGAAAAAAAAAACAGAATTAATAGCTTCCTAACGATTGAGCCGACCATCTTAAAAAAATATATGGTTGCTGTAAACACTTGAGAGTATTTTTTGTAAATTTGTGTGGCAAATCAAAACTGAAATATTAGTGGAAAAAAAAGTATTTTTGTGTATTTTTGATAAAAATTGATATTTTTGAGATTCGTGAAATTCCCAAAAAAAATTTTTTCAGGAAGTTGATTCAAAACTGCAACTTTTTTGTCTTACAAATTTTCTCGTACAATCTCATACTTTTGAGATACGGAGGTTCGTAGAAAAAAGTTGGAATTTGGAAAAACTCAAAAAATGTGTTCCAAAAATTCTGTAAAAATTCACATAAATTCTTTCGATATATTTGTGTGATAAGACAAAATTATGATTTTTTTTTGGAAACGGTCAACTTTTTATTCCATGAAAATGTTACAGTTTTTCCTTTTATTTTTATTTTTCTTCTAACGTTATAATTTTCGGAGCTACAGCTTGACGAAAAAAAAACTTTTTTTTTTGCGTTCTGTAAATTCGAAAATCTGTAAATTCGATGATTGGACGAGTGCTCAAAATCGCTCTAAGGCTTTGGACTACAGTATTTTGTATTACTTATTTTGCGAGATTGCAAACCCATTATAGGTCTAAATCTTGAAACAAGGGTGCAATATTTCTCATCCAACTACATACATCTATAAAACTAACTTTCATTTTATATACGGAGCTGTAGTTCGTGATTAATGAAATATCGATAACGAGTTTCGAACTAGTTTTGGCAAACGATATATCTCACGGAAGTCAACAATTTCATTGCCAAGGGTTGCGAGGGTACACATTCCGACACCTACACACATCGAACAAAAATCGCGTAGGTACGGAAAATAAAATTTTCAAGGATTCATTTTCCATTCGTTATGACGATCTTCAATGAAAATAATTTTTTGTGGGTCCTTTTCATTTTTTCATTTTTTGTTTCCTGTTCTTTTTTCAATCATCATCAACGACGGCGCCGAAAATTCCTCGCGACAAAAAAGAGGAATATAGAAAAAGGCTGAAAAGCGTTTTTTTTTTAATTTTTTTTCCTCTCTTTTTTTTTCTCCGTTTTTCATTCTTCTCTTCCCTCTCCCTCCCTCTCTCTCTCTCTCTCTCTCTCTCTCTCTTTCACTCTCTTGACGTTGTAGCTGGGAATCGATCCCTCCACCCTATACGAGGCTCAACAAAAACCCTCCTCGACCCTCGATCCTCACCCGTCAAACCAACGGCTTCGGTTCTTTTCCCCGCGAGCTGTATAACTGTATATACAGTCTCCATATACATATCATCTATATCTATATATCTACGCATGTATATATGCATGTACGAGTACGTATACATAAGTAAACACGTCACCGGATGTACAGGTATGAGTAAAAGAGCTGCGAGTACATAAACGAGAGGAATGAGGGGGAATGAGAAATATATATAGGGAGAGAAAAGGGAATAAAATGGCGCCTTTGGTTACCCTCCGGAGCTGAAGACGCGCCTGTATCTACTTATATGTCTTATACATGTATATATTTATGTATATAGGCAGCTATATATACTCTGTATGTATATAAAGATACTGACGTTTCGGGAAGAGGCAGACCATGCCTCAAGGAGGCGGGTCTGAAGAACCGAATGGCAAGATTGAGGGACCTTTGTAGGAGAAACGAACTTGCGGAGCGAGGCTTTCCAGGATGAGGGGAGGATTAGGCCATGGCTTACCTCGTCCTGCAGCTTTCCGTCTTTCAAGATTTTTCTTTGCTGTCTTTTTTCTATTCGGTTCTACTTTTCTTTGTCATTCTGGTTTCGTTTTTTTTCCCATTTTTTCTTTCGGTTTCTTGTTGTTTGGTTTTTGCACCGCATGTCTTCGATAGTCATGTACTTGATAACATGTCGATTATAGGTACCCGGGATAACAAAACAAAAAACAACCCTGAAATTTTAAGGATTAGATTTTCTCAAGTGCTGTACCAACAAGACCCTAAAGAGTGACTTATTTTTTGATAGCAATATTCCTGAACAGATTTCTGGTCGATTGATCAAAGTTTCGAGGTCCTTGATTATAGTGGCGTTATTGAATCTTGTCGAGATGTTTGATAATCGTTTGAAAAATTATTCCGTACGTACGATTTTCGAAAGTTTTTAAAACGTGATTAACGATCATTTTTATATCGGGCCTCGTGGAACGAACGTCGACGTCTATAACCCCGGGTAACATTCGAATCTGACGTCGCGACGATACGAGGGATGATATTAAACGCGGGATGTTCAATGGCCATCGACGTTCTCCGACTAGAAGTTACGTTGAAAAACTAGCGCGGAATAGTCGTAGAAATAACTCGTTTCGAGTCGTGAGGAAAACGGCCCTCGTCACGATTGTTCGTCGAATATTTCTTCGACTAATTAACGGCATACGTTTTTCGACAAATTTTTATAAACTTTACGATCTTTTTACCTCAAACTTCGAGAAGCCGGTGATTTTGCTCTCCGTCGTTAGTTATCGCGGATACTAATTGACTCGGACACTTTTTGAGGATCTCCTCGATTAGATTCCGTCGAAATTAATATCCCCCAATATTTTTTTCAAGGCAACATCGATCGATCGTAAGGATTCCGACGAGAAAAAAAAAAAAAGGACTTTAGCCCCGAGATTTTTGGGACCATTACCGATCTCCAAACATTTCTTGATCCGGTTGAACCTAGTTGCTCACTTATTGGCACTCGATCAGCCGATATAATGTAGCACTTCGGAGACGACTATTTCGGCAAAAAGTAGAGGCTTGAATTGTTCCAATTTCTGACCACCATTCGTGCATCTATATTCGTCTTTAAGATCGTTCTATATAGATACGTTTCAGGCCTACCTATAACCCAGCACTGACTCCTACCCGGTGTGCCACCCGAAGCAATATCGCGTATTGATTGCTAGTCCGCTAGCTAGCAGCTAGCCCTCCGAACACATTACATGATTAAACTCACCCCGGTATCCACCCCCAAATGGCGGTGAACCAGCCGGACGAACGGATGGACGGATGGACTGACTGACTGACTGACTGCCTTGCAGCACTTACCTTATTAAAATATACCCCGATGCGCGGCGTTACCTCTAACTGACTATCTAAATCTACATGCATATATATATATATGTCATGCCATGATACGGTACGGTTTCAACGACTAAAAACTCCCTCGATTCCAAATAGGTACACATATATTTTTATTTCCTTATTTCTTTGTCGTTTAATCTGTCGACGCTGATTTACACCGATCAGAAACGACGATCAAATTGGAAATCTTACTTCCAGCGAAGCTATATACGGTCGTGTTAAAATCATCATCCTCGAGCGGATTTCGTAAGTCCTGAATAATAGAATCTCTGCATCGTATTATACCCGCTGCCCCGACCTTGTTCGCCATTCTCTGAGATTGAGCGAAGATATATCTGGCAGGCAGGAAACTCCGGGATGCGATTAATAAGTAAGTAGAAACCTGGCCAACTTCTGGTGCAGGTACACACATAACAAGAGTAGGAAAGTGGAGGATGAACGTAGGGAATTCCGGGAACGGTAACGGGACGTGCCAACGGGCCAGCGAACCTCGGTATCGGACAAAATGCCTATTCTATTATTCAGAAGGAGGGCTACAATCTGTTGCATGCATTCGGGGCTCGAAATTGCAACGGATTTATCGTTGATTCTGTTAGACGTTGAGTTTTTGCGGTAAATTCATTGGCGATCTTATGCCTCGATGTATAAATTTCACCTTCTAAAGAAAAAAATAACTCGTCGGTATCGCCTCGGTAACTTTTCGCTACTCGTACAATTACAAGAGCCCGGGAGTTCGTAATCTAATCGATTACACTCATGATCGAGAGAGCCGGTCTTATCGAAATAAAAAAATAAATAAATATATATATCAACGGTAGTCGTCGGAACCCGACTCAACCTAAACTGATCGCAACTCGCCGAGCCACGATAATGACTGACATCTCTCAGGTTGGGCTTCGTTCAACTTTACTTATCGCGTTTCGAGTGTCTGGAGGCGCTATGACGATCGTCATAATACGCAATTCAGCGCTCTTCGACCAGGCGCGGGGACTTTTCCTCCATTCAATCAATCAATCAATCATCCGTTCATTCATTCATTCAGTAGATTTCCTACAACGACAACGAACGGATGTATCCGCTCATAATTCCTACCTTCGAGACTTTTGTTCCTTGCCAAAAGCGCGAGTAAAACGTCCGGATTCGGGGCCGCGTCTTGGAGATCGTTACCGTCGTGGTGTACCGTCGGTATGGACGAACCAAGAGGAGTTACGTTTCCCAACGGAGGTCGAGGCATCATAGACGGTGGTACAGTTCCGAGAGGCGGCAAAGGCAGGCCTCCGCTTCCCAAAGGGTGAATCGGAGGATGTGACACGGTGCCTTGAGGAACCTGCTGGACTGCGGCTGACATCGAGAGGTCAACACCTCCCAGTAATACGGGACGACAACCGCCGGATCCGACACCGCTCGGTACCGCCGGGAGGATTCCGCCGCCTCCCGGCAGCGGTGCGTACGGCAGGTACAGCTCCAGTATAAAAATTTGTTGCCTCGATCGAACGGAGCCGGGATCGCGGTCAAAAGTCCCGGTCTTGTTTAGTTTTTAGAAGAAAAAAAAAATTGAATCGGTAAATCGGTTCCTCTTACAGATTTTTCTTCTTCTTCTCTTCTTCTTTCTTCTTTTAACGCGGGGGATGCTCCCGGGTTCAAATATATTCCTTCAGTGTCACAAAATCGGCGATGTCCCTTCCGATATATTTGGCCGGTACGATTTATTTCCTCCGGAATCCTCGTGGATCGTCGATTGGAAATCCCCGAGCACTTGAAAACTCTTCAAAATTAATCTTTAGATGGCGGTGTAATTCTCGTTCTCGGTAACGATAAGAGAACAAGGAAAGAAACAATAAAAAAAGAGAAAGAAACAACAATAAATATAACTTCTTTTCGGTGGGCAATATAAGAGTCAATCGAGAACTTGCGATAACTCCTCGCTTTCATCACCGCCTTAATTACCCTACCAAAAACCAACGAAACCAGGAATTGAACTATTTCTTATAACGGGGAATGGTAAAATCACTCTCGATTTTTTGAGGCGAGTTTTTGAACCGAATTTCGACCTTGGTTCGAACTCTTTTCACTTTTTTTTAAATAAAACTATTGACTGCGGACATCCAGTCCTCGAGGACGATCGTCCTCTTCGGATAGTACCTCGATCGGCGATTTTTATTAACAGATTTGAACCGGGGCTGCTGATCCGATCGTCGTATTTATTTATGCGATGATCAACGATCGGGATATTTAATGGAATGATTTAAATTAGTTGATTGGTTAGGCTATATTATTCAGCAGTTTGAAATCGGACGAATATCGCCCGGGTAATAAACGTAATTATCAAAGTGTTCGTGGGGTGGGGGGTGGTTGGCGGGGGTCGACTCGCCGTGGACCAGAACCCGGAAGTACCAGTCAAGGAGCGTCGGTTTCAGGACGGAAAACAACATTGTTTAATCCTTGGATTAAATCGGAACGGTTTTATCCGGTTTTAACGAACATATTATATATATTCGAGTTCGTTAATTATCGGGTAATCAGCTCGGAGCCGGGGCCACCGATCGCGCACTTGACGTATTAGAACTGACACTTTGATCCTGACTGGTCCTGATCCTTAAAATCCGATCCTCAGTCTTATCGACCTGCACGAACACCCTCGAGATCCACTATTCACGAACCACCTCGCCCTGCAGCCACAGGGTCGCGTCCGAGCGGGCTCCAAGCCGGCCACACACTCGAATGCGATACGGGATCCACTAAGGCGGTAAGTAACTTCACTGACTCTTATCGCCCCCACCTAAGTACCGACGGTCTTATCTCGACCATGACCTTGGACACGATTTTATTAATTCGAGTTTAGATCGCGGCGGCGACACTTTACCTATAAAAAAAATTTATCTTTATTATCGGGTAATAAGGTTCACTCCGCAACCCGCACGGTCATCCCTCCGCTGGAAGGAGGATCCTCGCGGAAGGAATATGCTCTTTTAATAACGAGCTACATACTTGGCGTGCACATTTCCGAACCGTTTACAAGCGGAGCGATAAACGGCCGATCTTTGGCCGAATTTGAACGGGTTTTTTTCGATTTTATTCTTCGGGTTTTCGCTGACCGATCCCGAGGCTCCGATTTTCCGGTTTTTTATAATATAACCGTTTTTTATAATATAACCCGAAATATAAACTGCGAATTTTTACGGCTTGTTTTCTACCTTTTGACCGTGCGATTTAATTAGCGGATACCGTTCGACTAAGTTAAGGTAATACCTCGGGCAGGATGGACCCTGGGCGTCGCGGGGCGTCCCGACGCTTACGAGAGTGGGTGTGGAGTTATGGAACTCCGGTTTGCGGCTATCCAACCGACACAACCATACAACGACGAGGCTCTAGTACCACGTGATACGCCTGCGCCCAGTATAAACGGGACCGTCGAAACGACGTATACCGGCGTCCCGGCGCCTTCTGCGCCTTGAACCAACCGCCGCCATCTACGATAATACGTCCACCTCTCTCTCTTCTTTTTATACTATATAAAAAAAAACAGAAAAAAACTAAACTGAACTTTTGAAAAAAATCGGTTCGGTATTGCCGGAGAAAAAAACTTTTCGCAGCTTTTTGGATCGGCAAAAAAAAACAATAATTTATCCACTCGGGTCTATGAGCTATCAGAAAATTTAAGGTCGTAATTTTTTTCGGATTCAAAATCGAATTTACTATTTTTTTTTTTCTTCTTCATTTCGGGAATTTTTTGCGGCTTTTGTTTGTTTTTTGTTTATCGTCAGTTTATAGAAACTCGTAGTTTTGCCGCGGTATACAAAAAAATAGAAAATTTTTCAAAAATTTTTTCGAAATTTTAGAGCTCGTATAAATTTTGGTGAATTTTTTTTTTTTTTTTTTTGGGATCAGTGGAGACCAAAAACCGTCCAGATTCGGTTGGTAATTATTTCATATAACAGACGCCATGAAAGTGACGATAAATCCTGCAGCACGATCTTCTTTCTTTCTTTCTTTCTCTTTTGTCTCTCAATTCTACTTTTTTTTTTTTTTTTTTTATATAGAAACTCTGGTGCAGGGATATCGCTTCGCTAATCAAGAACGATGGTCAATAACGTATACGTACGTATGTAGTTGGCCCTCAGCACTGTCCATAAGGTACGTAACGTTCGTATAGTCGCGGAGCTGAGGCTAGCTGCTGGCGAGTTTGGCCACGAACGTATATTTCAGTTTCCCCTAGGTATATACATACTATATACGTACATACGATATATACATATGTATATAAAAAGCAGAGAATAAAGGTGAAAATAATAAATCGAAAGCTCGAACCGATCAATGATCTCAGTTTCGATGTGTTTTCAAGAAAAAAAAAACAGAAAGACAAAAAACAAAATCCCCATATCTCGCGAATTAAGTTTGCGGAAGTAATTTTTCTTACATTCGCAAAAGTTCCAAAAATTGACTAATTTTTAGTAGAACGTTGGGTGAATAAATTTGAAAAAAATCAAAGTCGAAACTGCAGATTTTTTCATATATTAACTGACGTTTATCGTTGGTTTGGAAAATGGAAAATATTTTTTGATCTTGTTTTTTTTTTTTCTTTTTCTGTTGTTTTTTGGAAAACTTTGGATTTTTCGCTCCATAGCTATTTTACGAGCAAATTAAATAGAAAAGAAAGAAGAAAAAATTTTAATTCGACCTATTTTACCGTATGGAAGTTTTGAGGGAATTACATCTCGACAATCAAATTTATGAAAAAGGTACTATTCTCAATATCGTAACTATAAACTATTTACAATACTATCGTTGAAACGATTTCCGAAACCGTTATATAAATGGTATAAAATAAGTCAAATTTTTAAATTTTCTTTTATTCATTTTTTTTTTTTTTTTACTCTCTCATTTTCCAATCAATTTGGAAAAAATTTCGACTTTTCAAAAAGAATTTATCATGCGTGAATTCCACAAAAAAAAAAATCGTTTATGGCTCATATAAACATTAATTTCGTTCGATCTTTCGATCGATCGCTAGAAGTACCAATTTTTATTTTTCAGCCGTTCTTAATCCAAGACTTCGCATATCTCGTTTTCTTTTTTTTTTCCTTTTTTATCTTGTAACGCCCTACAAAATACTAAAATCGGAGAAAATAAAATTTTAAATAGTTAGTATCACAACCAGGACGAAATCGCCTTGAACGACTCATATATATGTATACCTACTAGGATCACGATATAGTTGGTCATCGTAGGTACAATCCGGAGGACGAGGTCTCTTCCTACGATGGTGAGGACTTAAGGGTATACATATAGTATACACATACCTATATATGGTACATGGTATAGTATATATATGGTATATATATATGGTATGGTTTGGTTTGCAGTAAGGCGAGGACTAGAACGGGAGAGAGACGACATATTTTTATTGTAGGTAGGTGAATCACGGCGAATATAGGTATATACCTATATGTAGTATATGCATATATATATATATACTATATATAGGTATATGTATACATATGCGATATTACTCGGGACCCGTGGCCACGCGACGCGACGCGACGCGAAGCTATATACGCGTTTGTTGGATGCACTCAACTAAATTAAAGCGGTCTCCCACGCAATATAGGTATATAGGTACTGGTAAAAATTTATATACATATATATATACACACCTATATATATATATGGATATATATATAGATGTCTAACCAACCCAACCTAGACACCTGACCTGCACCCCGATGGCAAGAACCCTCTTAGTTTATTTTTCGATTTAAATGTATATAACTGCACAGCAAGCGAAGAAACTCTTCGTCACAGAAATAAATAGAAATAAAAACGAAAAACCAAAATACTCTGCGTCCAGAGGATCAGACATAAGATCGTGATATTTCATTATAAGGGGGTGGATTTTTGTTGTGCCTCTTCACCCTCCTGCCCTATGTATATATGTATAGATAATAATAATTAAAAACTGAACAGGGTCTTTATAAGGTATAGAAGTATATATATAACTGTGTATATGTAGGTATATAGAAGGTATGTTGTATATAGTATATAGGTAGTGTGGATATGTTCGCGCGCGGTGGTTTTCAGGGCGTAAGAAAACGGAACAAAAGAAAGAAAAAAAAACAAAACAAAACAAAAGAAAGAAAAAAAAACAAAAGAAAGAAAAAAACAAGAAAACAAAAGAAAAAACTGAAACGCTTTTGAACGGGCGCGGAACGGGAACCGACAACAGCATCAGCAGTAGCAACAACAACAACAACAACAACAACAACAACAACAAAAACAACGGTAACAACAAAAGAGATTAAACAAAAAATAAACAAAAAAAAAAGGAAACAATAACAACCGAGTAACTACGTACATATATACTACGCGCCCCTTCCGCAATCGTGTCGCGAATTGTGGATTTTGCTATAGTATAGAGAGAGATAGGAGAGAGAAGGGAAAGAGGAGCTATATAGGTGCAGGGTCTCGTGATAAAAATTTGCCCAATGTTTATGCCCTCTTCGCGCGGTTTTTAGTGCAAAAATGATAGTAAAAAAAAATGTTGTTTTTTAAATTTAGAAGAAAAAAAACAACCCCACGAACACTAGAAACCAAACTAAAAATGACTCAAAAACAAAAAAAACAAAAAAAAAGAGAGAGAGAGAAATAGACGAACGAAGAGAAGAAGAGAGCGAACGAGAGGGAAAGAGTGGAAAAAGGGGGTGGTAAAAGGGGGGTAGGGGTGAGGGCGCATCAAAAGCTTCGGCGAGGTGAGAATATCGAACGGGGTTTCTACTCGCAGAGGCGGAGTCAACCGGTTGCCATAGAAACGTGACACTCTCGAAAACCCTGCACCACCGCACCAGCTCCTGCCTCTGCCTCAGCCTCTGCCTCTGCCTCTGCCTCTGCCTCTGCTTCTACCTCTGCCTCTGCCTCTGCCTCTGCTTGCCTGCCAGCCTGCTGCTGCAAGCTTTAGGGCTTTAGGGCTTTTTGGCTTCAAAAGCTTCTACGTGTACTCTATATATATATATATGTGTGTGTATATATGTATACCTACAGGTCCTTAGTCCGCCTTACGGCCTGCCTCCCTGGCCACCCTTTGGCCTCTCTGTCCGCACACCGTTCGATTCGACATTGGACCCCTCCACCCCCACCCCCTCCAACCCTAATCTGCAAGAATCAATCCATATTAAATATGTAATATCTATATGCATAGCTGCCCCCCCCCCCCCCCCCCCCCCCCCCAATAAGAAAGAAAGAAAGAAAGGAAGAAAAAATGGATTTTTTTTTTGGCTTTCTTTTGCCTTGTACGTGTATAGGTATACATAGATTTTTGTTGTTGCTGTGTTCGTTTGTTTCTTTTTGTTTTTTTTTGTCCCGTTTTAGAGAGCCAGAGAAAGAGAGAGAGAGACAAGAAAAAGAAATATAATATCAATAATATCGATATTTTATTTTCATTTTTCAAACAAAATTTCAGACCTATCATATGATTGATAATGATAGTAATATCAATACAAAATTATACAGCTATGTATACATAGATTATAGGTATATATCACGCGTATGTATTATAATATCCTATATATAGGTATATATACATTTAGAAAATTACTGTATATAGTACAGATATACATAGATGTATGGTATAATTCTCTCTCTCTCTTTCTCTCTCTCTCTCCCTCTTTCTCGTGGACTAGAGAAACAGCTAGGAATAACCTGTATATATATGCATTATGTATGTATGTATGTATGTATGTATGTATGTATGTAGATATAGTATAGTAGGTGCCAGCAGAGAAATTGAACGAAGATATATGAACATAGATATAGATACATACACGTATACATACACACATATATACAAACGTAGACGTAGTATATGTATATATACGCGTGGTTATAGAGGAGAATGAGAAAAAGTAGAAAGAGGAGAAGAGGGAGGTGGAGGTGGAGGTAGAGGAGGGCGCGTGCTGTGGCGGGTGTCTACTGTATACTGTACACATACGTATATACATACATACATACATATACCTGTATGTATACACAGTATGGTAACAGGGATGACATATGCAAAACTCCTAGTCTGCACCGCTGTATTTTATACCATACTGGATGCAATTCTCGAGAATTTATTACCTCCACCCACTGCAACCCTATCCTATATCCTATCTCACCTTATACCTCCACACTACATACTCTTATACTAGACTTTTTCGGTTTATTTTTCTCCATGCCGTACAAACGACTCGGTTTTCACGACATTAAGAAAAAATAAATCGAAAATTTTTTCTCACACATATGAAGGATATACAATATTATAACGATTTTGTTGTCCTTGTTCCTTTTTTTTCGTATACATAGAAGGGAAAGAAAAAAAAAGTCAGAGTCAACGATTTTTGATGAAAAAAAAAATTTTAAAACAAATATACTAAAGAAGGAATAAAGTTAAAACGAGAAAAACCGAAAAAGGAATAAAATTTCTTCTCGTACAATAAACAGAGTGATTCAGGAATTCAGTGTACCAAATTTTTCGGGCGGATTCCTCGAGAAATTCTAAGACGAAATTTCCTTTACCAAAAATTCGAGGGTCTAATAGTTTCCAAGCTACGGAATATCTTAGTTGACCAATCACAGATCCCAGAGCTGATCGAGTCAGGACCGTGTCAAGAGAATAAAATTAACGGTGCTCATCGGTCTCAGACTGTAAAATTTTATATCCGTTTTACGACTTCAGGTATATCGACGTTACCCTGCGAAAAACGAAGATAAAATTTCACAGTCCAAGACCCACGGGAACTACCGATTTTATTCCTTTGGCTCGGCCCTGACTCGGCCAGCTCTGTGATTGGTCAACTAAGATATTTCGTAGCTCGGAAACTATCGGGCCCTCGAATTTTTGGTAAAGGAAATTTCGTCTTGAAATGTCTCGAGGCATCTACCCAGAAAATTTGACGCGCTCAAGCTAAGTCACTTGCTGTATAATTCCGTGTATTAAATATTGTATAATATTCATACGAAACGCGCGTTCATCTTATTTCACATATACATATTTATATATACATATAGTGATATGTGTATATGTTTAAGACAGCTCTGCTGATGATAGCCGGATGCCTGTATGAGTGACTGACTTAATAGAAGCGTAGGTATATATTTGCAATTCATATAGCCCTCTGGCAATGTCTTTAATCTCGAATTTACCCCAACTGTGCCTTATATCTTATACCTATACCTACCAAGAGATGTAAGTACAGATGGAACGGGTATAAGGAGAGGCTGAAGCTATACGTACGTGGGCAGGTTTTACATACGTAGTGAAGTTAGTCCTGATCTTGACTGCCAACAAGAATAAAAAACAAAACAAAAAAAGACAAAATGGAAAAAAAAATGAAAACGGAAACTTTTTTTCGAGTCTGTTTGAAAAGCAGATTATACTTATCGTTAGATTAATCGCAAACAGCGAGAGATCATCCAACGGAAGAGTTTTTTTTTTTTTTTTTGTTTTTTCCTCATTTCTGGTTCTTTTTTTATTTTTTATTTTACTTCTTATACTTTTCATCTCTCGCGTTCCTCTTTGCCTTTCAACTCTCTCTCGAGATTATTATCGCTATATTATTATCTATTTATTAACTAATTTGAAGATCTTTTTTCTTTTCTTTTTTGGTTTTTTCATTACCGTATCTTGATTTGAGTGCAGACAATTATTAATACGTCAATCATCGAAGTGAGCCAGAATTCGTGGAGAATATTTAGGTAACGGGATTAAATATTCGTCAGAATTGCAGAATCAAAATTTTATCAGCCATTAATTTTTCGAAAATTTATGACAGTGTAATTTTTGTTTTTTGTTTTTTTTTTCTTCTAACTATAGAAGGAAAAAAAAATTAATGATTTCGGTAGAAAAATTGCTAAGAAAAATTCAGTCCCAATTTTTGAAAAGGATAATTTGCCCTGTTAAATATTCCTCACGAATTTTCAAAAAATAAAAATGAAATAAAAATGGAATGAATTAACTGATGAAAAGATTTTTCGATGATCGCAAACGAGAAAATTAACGAGTTTACAAAACCAACAAAAAAAAAACTAACGATAAGAAAAATTAAAAGACAAAAGAATTCGATTGATTTCACTTCTGGGGAAAATTGGAATCAAGAGAATTGATTTCGGTTCATTTGGCTGACAATAACAAGGCATATAGTTATGTATAGGGTATAAGGTGCTCCGCGGAGACCGCATTTTCGGGCTTGTCCCCGTTTCATCGAATCTATTATCCCGTTGATAATATCCTCTGCCAGTTAACCCCGCAGACTTATAGTCGAGAACCCTGAATGCACATGGATGCCATGGATGTATGGGTGCAGTCCCCGTTATTCTCGCCGCGGGCTTAAACCCTCTTTTTCCAACCCAGTCAGCCAGCGATCTAATTCAATTGACACCCTAATGGCTCGCCTCCTATACGCCTGTTTAGACCCTCGCTATACAGCTACGACGATCTGGATAGATAGATGCTCTGCTCTGCTCTGTTCTGCTCTGTTCTGCTCTGCACTCCTGCTGCTCCGGTACAGCAACAACTCCGTTTGAAGGGAAGTGGTGGCGCCTTGTAGGTATGTATACATCGATGAAGTATACATATATGTACTATATCTATATACATACATACGTGGGGAGAAGAGAAATGCAACGAGGGGTGAGAAACAATTGAATTTCATAGGGGAAAAAAGCCATGCGCGTTTAACCATCTAATTGGTTTGTTTATCCTTTTCAATTTCTTCGGCTCTTATATAGATTGTCTGATTGTACGTATAGGTGCGATAAATTGAGAAATGAAATTTCAAAAAATCGATCTTTCCTTTCATTTTTTTTTTTTTTTTTTTTCAATTTAGAAAAGACAGAAAAGCAAAATTACTTTAATTCAATAATTTTATGAAATTTTCTTCTTCATTTTTCTTCTCTTTTGTGGATAATGATTCTTGTTCCGATAATATAGGTATGTAATAACGTACTTGGCGCGGGTCTCTACCGAGTCTCTGGATCCATTATTTTTAGGTCGAAAACAAAAAGGAAAAAAATTTCTCCATAAAATCCGTATTGTAGGTATTATATACTCGTATATTATATATATATAATATAATTATGTATTCGCAATCTGGAACTTCTTCTCCGCCTCCTATTTCCTCATCTTTCGTCTACCGTATGAATAATTCAGTAGTTTATAGCCCCCTGTTTAGTATTTCGCACCGTTAGAGATCTGCAGGGGTTATTTCACACCCCTAACACCACCCCCCGACCTTCTCCCCGTAGTATTTCGTAGTATTTATCCTCTTGCTCCGCAGGACCCTATATATGTATTGAATATATTAGGGTATATACATATATCTATATACACATTACCTATATGTATGTCCACTTCACAAGGAGAAAACAAAATAAAAGATAAATCGAAAAACAAAAATTAAACGGAACCAAAAAAAAAAAAAAGAGGGATGGAATAAGAATTTGAGGAATTCATGCAGAGTATACTCAGCTATGACAAGATATACTCGTACATATACGAGATACTGTTTGATTCGTTGAATTATTCATTGGTATAATGAACGAACAAATTTTGTGCCAGTTTTTTGTTTTAGAAAAATTGAGAGAAATCGAAGGAAATATTTCTTGCGAAGCGTAGGTATATATGGTAAAAAACAAAAAACAAAAGAGAGAAAAAAAACCCAAAAATCGGTAAATTCTAAGAGAAAAAAAAATAATAATACAGAAAATCGTATATAATATATAATTTTCAACGATCGATTGCTGGAGAAATTTTTTTTCTTTCTTTATATATGAACCTGAAATACCATAATGTAGAAATACAAATACCTACCTAAACTGCACATTATGCAATGGTCGCGTATTACGTTAACGCGGTATGATCATCTCCCTCTCTCTCTCTCTCTATCTCTACCTCTCTGTACAATGCATTAAACGTATGTACCTACCTTATACTGACAAAAGCTTACATATAATGCACGCATACGTTTATATGCGTTACGCTCTGTTAATGCCACATAACTACCTGCTATTATATACTATAATAATGTATACTGCAGCATATATCGTTTACACGCGTCAGTTTCAGTTACGTAGATTGATCAATCGCCCTATAAATGAATTATATAGGTTAAAACAAAGCCGAAGAATTTTCGCATTTCGATAAAAAATGATTTTTTCCACTTCGGGGTTAATTTTTTTATTTTTTCCCCCTATCGTGTCTCATTAAAATTTGGAAATTCTTCGACTTTTGGATCAGTGCTTATAGAGTTGATCTACGAACCTGGGGCTTCGGATACATTTTTTTTTTCTTGTATATGTTCGATGAAAATCGATCTTTATACATAGGTATTTATTAGATTCCTAATTATTGTGATATGGAAACCTAGAAGTCGGGAACCCCTCCGTAGTAAATTTAAGTCTATTGAAACCCCCCGCGGTTTTGTCTAATTAGATTAAATACAGAAATGAAAAAAAAGGGTATATATATATTTTATATACTGCAGATACCAAATTACTGCACTTACTCATCGAAGAATTTAATTCTTCTGGAAAAAAAAATAAGGCTAGATCGAAAAAAGAGAAAGAGCTATACGAAATAGAAGCGGTTCAAACCATGTGCATAGAATATACTATATACTATATACTTTACCCGGTTTCGAGCCATGTGGGCCTTAGTCACGGCTGCATGGCATATGGCAGAGTCATGAAGCCACTAGGTGGTCCCTAGTCAATTATTATCGTACCTGCACCAGTAGTCAGCAATGGCTGTACTAGTATTTCCCTGCATATTCATATGTATAAGATATACATGTATAGGTATATTATAGTACGCAGTCGCGTGTCTTTGCGAAAGCTCACACATATCGATATACACGTACATACCTTGACACGACACGTCGCATCCTCATTTTCTTTTTTTTTCTTTTTTTTTATTCCGTTCGATTTTCATGACTTCAGCCACATATAATCATCGTCGCTGTCCCGGTTATACTGTTACGGGACAGAGGTTCCTCTCAAATGATCACCTGAGTAGGTATAGTTTGAACCTGACAGTTGGGCGCCAGAGATATCTGTAATTTTTTGAAAGTCACTTTTTTCACCTCATTTCAATCGGGACACGTTACATTCATAATTCATAGGTAATTGTTATATATCGAAAAATTAACCAGTAAATAAATAAGCAAAAGAATTATGTTTTCAAAAGGCCTGATAGTAAAAATACCCATTATTGATAAATTTTCTGCAAACAAAAATAGCAAAGATACGATCACAACGCTAGTTCACGCGGAATAAACGCCAATTTTAAACATGTACAATGAATTTCAAGTAATTCGGATAATTAGTCATTAAGTTATCCCAACCACCGGGTTGAAACAGAAAATTAAAATAATAGAAAAAAATAAGAACGGTTTCGAGATAAACGCGTTTGAACTAATTCCGCACACTTCGATCTATCGAAACGTGAAAAAATAGAAAGTTTTTTAGAAATTTCGAAACTTATTATACAGCGGCCTGAAGTTGCCAATAATTCTGAACCGTTTTTTTTTTTTTGTTCTTGATTGAATAATAACTCAAATAAATTGACGATATATGAAAAGTATAGTAGTTAGTATTAGTATCATAAGTATTAGTAGTATTTGCAATTGACACCTGCGGTCGTTGTAGTTGGGGAAACTCGCGTTAAGACCATAAGCCCCACTAAATATTCGGTAAATCCGCTCGCGTCGGTGCTTATATACTATATAGTAAGTAAGTATCTATGTACCTGTGTATGCTAGGATATGTATTTGTACATATATACGAATACATAGGCTGCGGGAGAAAATCTCAATGTTACATATATTCTGTGTGTATACCGAATGATCGACATTATACACATTATACACATATGTATAATGCACATATATACATACTATGAGTACATACATAGTTATATAGGTATATGTATGGTGCCAACTGGCCTCGAGCCAAATGAAATCTACATCCTTCTTCCTCTTCCTTTGCCTTCAGCGTATGGGATCGTACATAGGTTTTATACCGCATATATATAGGTATATAGGTATATATGCAATGACGCATCGGGTTTATAAATTTACGCGGTTTAGTACTATCACGTACGATATATAAAAGCCGGTCTATTAGATATATAATAAACGCGCAGTGTCGTTATATATATATATATACCTATATACGCGTCTAGATATTATATATTCAATATTATCTATAGATATTTCAAAAACGCCATGTTTTTCTAATTTTTCGAAAAAAAAAAAATACAATTCTGTGACGAAGAACGACGATTCTGAGACCCAAAATGATGAGTCGGCTATTATAGAAATGCCCCATATATTATGTATAATATATATAGGTATGAAAGAAAAGGCGATTCTCAAAAACAAGTAAAAAAAAAAAAAAATGCACGATTCAGCCGGTTTTAACGTAACGCACCCTATATACATATACATGATTCGCATTTAGTCGTATATAAGGCCTGCTGCAGGTTTCTATCGGTGGCTTATTGAACCTAGATTGTATACATATATTCCGAAGAGCTTTTACACCAGATGCAGGGGGACAGCTAGGCTCGGTGCTAATCCGCCATTATCGTTAGCAATGATCTATCATGATCACTTTGAATTTTATCCCACCTACGTATACATATATACTATATATAAGTAGCTAGATATATATGTATATGCAGTATTGCAGAAAGAATTAGGAGAATACCAGAAAGAAATAAGGATCGAAGGATGATTTGAATCAGGATTAATGAAAGAAAAAAAAAAGGAAAAAAAGATTGTCCAAAAAAAAAAAACACATCTCCTTGTTCGTTTTTTATTTATTTATTTATTTTTCTTTTGTTTCGGGTACTTTTGAAGTAAATAAAGGAAGAAAGAAATGAAGAAGAAGAAAACGAAACAAAAATGAAGAAGAAAAAGAAAAGGAAAAACAACAAAATATTATAAATGAGAAATCGCGAGTCTGAAATCACGGAAATCAGGATCGCGAAGTTTATTCGAAGCTTTAAAGCCTCGTCAAGATCAACATTAAACGCGCGAGAGAAGCGCAGCTCTCCGGTTGATGAGAGAGGGCTTTCCCCGTTTCGCACAATACCGCACGGTGGGTGTACGTACGTTATAGGTAGATGTATATATATATATGTATAGTCTATATGAACGTAGGTATCGGGTACATACATACATACATACACGGCAGGATACACAACCATCATCTACCCACGTATATATCTCGGTACAACCTTATATACCTATACCTATAACTATAATACACAATGCCTGTTGTTCGCGGTGTACAAGCTGTACTGTACGTAGGTATATACACTCGTACTATAACTATAGAGACCGAAGAATTTCCTTCTCCTTTATATGTATATATGTATGTATATAGGTATAGTATTATAGGTACAGAACGCTGAAAGGTTTCTTTCATAAAGTGAAGCTGAGAAAAGAAAAAAATAATAATGATAATAAAAAAAAAGAAGAAGGAACGAAAATCGAGAAAATCAAACGGAACAATCAAAAAAAAAAAAATAATAATAATTTATATACCTATATATCTATAGGTATATATACATGTATATTTAATCTTGGTACATCGTATCGGAGTTGATTTTAACGAGAAAATTATTTTTCTCTATATCCAAAGATATCCTACCTCCAGCATATTTCAAGAGACTCGGTAGAGTCTCGCTCCAAGTACATTAAAGAGAATTTTTAACGCATTATATACCTATACCTTGTATATAGGCATATTAAATGTAAATATACGAGGCGTGACAATTTATTATTCAAGTAGGTAGGTTCGTTTAAACTTTATAGACACACACGGACCACACATATTCACTATAACAATTAGGTACGAATAATTCGTACAAATTTATCAATCGGGGGGTATAGCTCAGTGGTAGAGCATTCGACTGCAGATCGAGAGGTCCCCGGTTCAAACCCGGGTGCCCCCTCGCGATATTTTGATCGTATTTTTCTACAAATCGCATAAATTTTATTATAGTTTTTTTTTTTCCTTTGGTGTATTTTTACAATTTTTTTTCTGATTTTATGGATATTACCTGTAACATACAAAGAAAAAAAAAGGAAAGTAAAGCTGTTCGAATTTGTCAGCATCCGTCATCGTAACAACGCCGAACGTGTCAACGACGTGTTACGCCGCAGTAACCACGGTTGCATATTATCAGGCTCGTGAATTTAGCTGATGATTAGGTAATTGGTGTTGCGATGTATGCGTTGGTAAAATTCAATTTTTTGTGTTCAAGGAGGAGAGTCAGAAGAAGAAGAAGAAGAAGAAGAAGAAGAAGAGGAAAAAGTGAAGGAAAAGAAGAACGAGAGGGAGAGAGATAGGAAAAAAAAACACACAACAATATATATATATAAAAAAAAAAATGAACTAAAATAAAGAACGTAAAAAAAAACAATTATTTCAAAGCAGTCCTTTTCCCGCCCTCTCCGAACCTCCTGCGCCTTCTACTCCCGTTTCGAGTTAATCCATCAACCCAACCGAACTGAACTGAACTGAACCATCTAGCACCCCTACTGAGCTCACGCTGCGGAGAAACTGCCTCTTGCAAAATATAGAGCAAAACACACGCTAGTGTCCCTCCATCCCCTTTCTCGTATACGAGTACTCCCTAGTTTTCGGGTGGTATACACAATAGTACGGTGACGTAACTATATGCATTGTACATACATACATAGGTACATAAAATAGATAATATATTATTAGTATATAGGTATGTATACATACCTATTTGATATATGGAGATTTTGAATTTTTTTCGAAGTATAGTTTTCATTTTTTTTTTTTTTTTTTTTTTCCGTATATTTGTCCTTTCTGACAACTTTCTCGCGAAATTTATCCGTGTGTGTGAAAAATAGAGGTGCAGGGAAAACGAAGAGAAAAACTTGAATCAAGGCCAAAATTTAAGAGACAAACACAAAAATTTAGAGATTCATGTTTATACAGAAAAAAGAGAAGAAAAAAATCATAGTTGTTGGATTTAAATTGCTAACGTTTGCAATTTTCTTTTATTATTATCCCCATGATCCTCATATCCTCAAACTTCGTATAATATATACCTTTTTCTATAGTTGGCCTTTCACCCCGATAAATAAACACTAATTAGTTGTTCGAAACACGAATTTCACGTATCGTTTCTTGTTATAGTTTTATTTATTTATTTTATTTATTTTTATCTCCTGTTTTAGGGTACGATAAAATATCAAATCGAAATTACACCGTATTTCGAAAGTGACAGTGTCTCTTTTACCGTAAGGCAACCGGAAAATGAGAGACGAGGAAACTAAGAAGAAAAAAAAAAATGCAAACTCGAAATCTTGTATCTTAGAAAAAAAAAAAAAAAAATTGAATTGAATACTCAAGATAAAGAAAAAAAAAATATCATCAATTGTCTGTATCTATTATACAATTTTATCATTATTTTATATGCGATACAGAGAAAAATAAGAACATACCTATATGAAGAAAAAAAAAAGATCGATTTCAAAGAATACAGATTGATCGAGAAAAAAAGTTAATTATAGGTATGTGTACCCATAGCTATGAGGAATATTGAGAATCGAACGAAACAAAGATAGCGAGAATTCAATTAGAGCTAATGCGATGGTCAACTGCTCTTGCCTCTTTCTCTCTCTCCCTCTCTGTTTTTATCCCTCATGGATATACGCGGGTCGAACGTTTTATAGGTATGTGCCAATATAGATATATCTATCTATACATACATACGTGTACATATATCGCGGTATTATTATAGATACCACGCAGCCAATGTGCTTTTATCGTACAGGTAATACGTACGTACACTCAACGAATTTAAAACTGTCGCACCTTAAACAGGCAACCGAGGTTACACCGCGTTTTAAGCGGTATTAATGGTTATCGCAACGCCATGTTAAGACGGGCATTGCCGCCTTAAAACGTGGTGTAACTTCGGTTGCCTATTCAAGGTGCGACAGTTTCAAATTCGTTGAGTGTATACATATAGTACACACAAGTTGTACGGATGATATCTATATATTTATGTACCACGAACGTATCTACGAACGTACGGACATATATCAAAAGCAGAGCGACTGCTGGCTCTCATATACAGGGTGAGGCAATAAACTGTCAGCAGTAGATATATTTTCTACCTTGCCAGACTTAGGCTAAAACTTTTCCTACAAAAGTTGCATGGTTCGTAGGGGGTCATCAAGCGGTGGCTACGAGGTTCGTCCAGGTGAAGGCGCTTCGAATATTTCAAGGTCACCTCAATTTTTTTCAAACGAATCCATTATTTTTTTTTTCTCTTCATAATTTCATCGAGGGAACTGTGAATAAGTTCACACACCAAATTTCGTCATGATCGATCCAAGATTTAGCATAGAAAATCCGATAAAATAGAAATTTTAATGTCTTTAGCCTTGAATCGATTGAAAAAAACGGTGCAACCACTTACTCTTATAAAATATGCTCAAAGTGATCGCCACCACTTACAATGCATGCTTGCAATCTGATTCGCATTTATTGTATGGTACTATTAATAACGTCAGTCTGTATTTCATCTATTTGAAATATTTCTAGTGCTAATAGTTATTGCCTCACCCTGTATATGTATACCTATACCATTACTGTACCTTGAACCTACCTAGATCTAGCTCGTGAAAGTAAACTGCCCGGTATATAACATCGCGTCGCGTTGACTTGGTTTCAATTCACCTCGGCCGTACACACACGTATTATACGAGAATTGTACTGGTTCGGTATGGTGCGGAGCGGTGCGGTGCGGTGAGGTACATACATACAGTACAACGAGCGGCGCGCGTCCGAAAATTAAATTTCTTCGTGATGCATTACGCGCTGTAACAGTATATATGTATACAGATAGGTATATATTGTACATACGTGAACCTGTTCTCTTCCCTACGAACTCTTCGCTCTCGCGGATATGATACATGGCTGTATGTATATATAGGCATTACATAGGTATACGTATATGTATATGCATAACGCGAAACGTTGTATACGGAGAATTGAGGTGAAAAATAGAACGGTCAAAAATTCTACCCCTTATAATTCCAACGGAATCGTAATTTTTGTCACTATTCATAATCGTTTGGATAGGGATTTACGTGATTCTTTTATTTCAGAATTTTTGACACGACTCTTTTTGACATGTTCCAGATTCGACCGTGTTCCTTTTTTTTTTTCAAACTACCTACACAGGAAAATGTTTAGGATATGAAAGTTGCGGTTTCGAATGAACATTCGGACGAAAGATATAAAATTTTTGGCCAATTTTTAGAATCGAAAACAGGCCCGTTTGCGTGAAAAATAAATAAATAAAAAAAAAAGAAATATATACATATAAATTTTATTTTTCGTTTTTTCAGCCACCAAGTCAGTTTCGATTTTTCTCCAAAATTCACGGAATATACTTTAATGTACTTTTTTTTCCAGATCATTGGAGACCTCGTTTGGAAACGAAATAAAAAAATAATTCATATAAAAAATTGACATAAATCGATACGACACGATTATAATTATTATATAACGATATAGAAGGAAAAAAAAAAGATCCGATTTACATATTACGTAAAAATATAGGATCATCGATTCATATTTAGATACATGTTTTTTTTTTTCCTTCTTTACTTTTCCTAATCCACAAAATAACTATAACAATTTATCTATAAAAATTATATTCTTTTCTTCTTTAATTTTGTATATGAATAATTCCTATAAAAGGCTTTAAGTTCAGCATATATAGGTATATCTATGTAACACATGAAAAAAAAATTTGGAAAACCGTAAAAAATGAACGACATAAATAAATAAGTAAATAAATTCGAAAAAAAAAAAAAAATATATATATATATATATATATATATATATATATATATATATACATAGGATTTCGAGGTATGTGTGCGTTTGTGTGTAATATAAGCGATATGTATATATATACAGTACATTATATCTGTACTGGGCTGCAGGTTGTATATAGGTATACATACGTACCTATGCGTACCTGAAAATACTCCGACCGCGCGAGCTTGCGAGGGATCAATATAGGGGATGACATAGCGAGAGCTCATCTTTAAGCACCACCCTCCAGGATGGGTTGGACCAATGAAAATGTTCGGTGTTTCTGGGTTCCCGACCAATCACGGAAAGACATTGATTTTTTCGCGCCCTTTTTTTTTTTTTTTTTTTTTTTTTGCCTTTTTTTTCCTCTTTCTTGCTATTTTTTTTTTTTTTTTATTTTTTTCTTCTTCTTTCTCTTTTTCGTTTTCCTTTTTTTTTTTCTCGTCCGAAAGTGAAGTTTCCCCCACGATATATAGGTATGTATATATATATATATATATATATATATATATACATACCTATATATATACAGAATGGTTTCGTACGGTAGGTATGGGGCGCGGCACGGAACGGCATCGCGGTTTCTATATACCACTACCTTATATCCTAGACTATACTCCCGAGGAACCGCGGGGTTGCGCAAAGGCCGAGCCTCGTTTTAACACCGTCGTACCTGAAGAAAAAAAAAATCACGATTTTATCTTCCTATTTATTATTTTTTTTTGTTTTTTTTTTTTCTCGATATGGTCGGCAATTTTTTTCACATTCGAATTTTGATACTCCCGCATGGACCAAAAATACCTCCGGAGAAATAGAAAAACAAAAAAAAATTTATATTTATCCAAAGCTCCGACCTATATATAGAAATTCTAAATCCTTCTTATCCAATTAGACGAATAATTTTTTAGATTTTGATAAAACACGATTTTTTAGTCACTCCGCTGTTAATTTTTTTTTTTTTTTTTTTTTTTGTTCACCCTATATCGCTGCAGTATCGCTAGGAAAAATTTGAAACTCGACCCCTATTTTTTCAAAATTTAAATATTATTAAATCAACGACGGCCACCCTGTATATAAATGTATATAATTAATATAACGTTTGAATTGTATAAGCTATACGTATACACAGTTGTTTCTTTCCTTTTTGTTTTTTTTTTTTTTTGACATGATGAAAGATTATGTAATGTGATTTTTTTCTTCAGATTTTACACTTGACAATCTCTCTTTCTTCATGTTTTATTTTTTGTTTTTTTTTTTTTTTTTTCTTCGCCCCCCGTTGTTTAATTTAGACAGCGTATAAATTATTTAAGATTCGACAGCTGATACCGATATTAACCGTTCAAAAACGTGGCTTCAACCCGGAAGTCAACAAACCGTTCAAAAACGTGGCTCCAACACGGAAGCCAAAACTCATCTGTACAAATATTTCCACCTCATTAATTGGAACCGTGTGCAGTGTGCTGTTATATAAATCAATCAGCATCGTGTTACTTTTCATCAGTTCGTTATTCTTCATATCAAAAGAAGAAGAAGAAGAAGAAGAAGAAGAAGAAGAAGAAGAAGAAGAAGAAGAAGAAGAAGAAGAAGAAGAAGAAGAAGAAGAAGAAGAAGAAGAAGAAGAAGAAGAAGAAGAAGAAGAAGAAGAAGAAAAAGAAGAAGAAGAAGAAGAAGAAGAAGAAGAAGAAGAAGAAGAAGAAGAAGAAGAAGAAGAAGAAGAAGAAGAAGAAGAAGTAAGTACTTTGTCCTGTAATTTCCTTATATAAATTTATAACCTTCCTATAATAAGAAACATTTAATATATTTAACTACAAGTTTCTTGTCTGATTGTTAGGCAGCGATTCAACTCACGCAATGGTATGTACTATAAAATTTTTCTTCGAATCTGCATCTAAAACTCATCTTCGGATAAAGAAACAATACATAAATAATAATTATAAAACGATAAAATTCGTGCTCTTTTCTTTTCTTATTTGTTATTTTAATTTTCATCGCAAAAAAGGTTCAGTCAATTATTGCTTCTACGGTAACGGACAGTTTCGAGATCCGGATTATCCACGAGACTGACCCACGGTTTGACGGTAGGACACGCGTATCAGCGATACACTTCAGAACACGGGGGGTGCGGTAGGGTTAAGGTCTGTATGCGGTTAAACACACGACGGGAGGATTCCCGAGAAGCATCGGACTGAACCCGAAAGTAATTTACGCCGATTGTTCTTATATACTTCTAAATAGGCGAGAGAACAACTACCGAGAGACTATTCTATCGTTGTAGCCATCTGGCGGGTGAAACTCGAAATGAAAAAGACTCGCTTTATGCAATTAAATTCATTCGTTAGACGATGAAACAATTTCGTAATAATCTGCACGAATTTCATCCGAATTTTTAGTCAAATTTTGATTTCAGTTTATGATATATTAACTCGCTGTTACCTTATACGTATATTATGTATAAATTTATAGGTATACACAGATCTGTCTATACTGTGCGAGTATAAGTATACAATTATCGTAACCTTGTTGCCGAATAATTGAAGCGAAACACTTCCGTTTATGTACATACCTACCAGCTTTACATCTGTTTATATACATCGTTAGCTAAATATAAATCACGTAACTACCAACGTTTCAACGTTTTTATAATTTGAGTGATTATAATCACATGATTATTTTATGGAGATAAGTCATGGTTTTTCCCAAAAAATGTACTTTTTGGTAGTCACGTGACTTTTGTATATAGCTAACGACATGCGAGTTATAGCCATTAAGTACTTTCCGAGAGCGTGAAAAGATTTTCCATCTAAAATACACGTAAATCAAAATTTTTATTTTTTCAAAATTCTATTACTCAGCGGCATTTTATGCTATCACATTGTTCTTGGTCGCAATTTACGCAGAATTAAACCATCTTCAAAAGTGTTTAGAACGGCGTAAGTGCAACTTACACTGGTGAGATGGTACGGGTCACTAAAGTTGATTTTTATCCAAAATTCTCGTTTTTTCGCTGTTATCTCCGAAATGATTGACTTTACCGAAAAAATGTAAAGGAAAATTTTGTTTGAAATTCAATTTTCTCCAAAAAAGGTCCGTTAGACCTCAATGCTCAGATTAATATTTCTTGAGATATTGAACTTTAACTTACTAGTGGTAAAATTTTTTTATGTATTATGATATGGAATATCAACAATTTGAAACGTTTGATTCATAAACCATAAAAATTTTATACCACTAGTAAGTTAAAGTTCAATATCTCAAGAAATATTAATCTGAGCATTGAGGTCTAAAGGACCTTTTTTGGAGGAAATTGAATTTCCAAGAAAATTTTTCTGTACATGTTTTCGGTAAAGTTAATCATTTCGGAGATAACAGAGAAAAAACGACAATTTTGGGTAAAAATCAACTTTAGTGAGCCGTACCATCTCAACGGTGTGAGTTGCACTTACGCCGTTCTAAACACTTTTGAAGATGGTTTAATTCTGCGTAAATTGCGACCAAGAACAATGTGATAGCATAAAATGCCGCTGAGTTATAGAATTTTGAAAAAAAAAAAAAAAAAATTTGATTTACATGTATTTTAGATGGAAAATCTTTTCACGCTCTGGGAAAGTACTTAATATTAATATTAAGGGCTATAACTTTCAGGGAATTTTTTTTTTCTCGACATGTACAACAAAATTTTAGGTCGGGAGTGAAAAAAAAAAATAGTCGCACAAAAAATCACCCTAATATATACACGGTATGCTGTATGTATGTACAGTCGTTATTTACTGTGAATAAACAAAGTATGTTTATTACGTAACCGTTACACATCTCTTTGAATATTAGATATGACCTCGAAGATTTCTGCATCTGCAGTAGAACCGAACTTCGGCCACCCGTAGCTCCGAAACGATCGCTCGCCTAGGAAAAACTTTGTTGCGCGTTTTTTGTCGCTGCAGACATAATCTAGACACGCATTCTTCTTTTTTTTATCTGTTTTTTTCATCGATGCACCTAGACTTGTTTTTCAATGAAATGCGATGTTGGCAAACTGTAGCCTTGAAACGGTCGGACCTAGAGTCGAATTCGTTTCACGTCTTTTGTTGATATCAATTATTATCCGGATACGTGTTGACGGAAGACATCCACTGTGACGAAAGGATAGCCAATATAAGTTGACTCCAATCTCTTTCGGAAAGAAAATGTCAAATTTTAATTTTTCAAAACACGTATTATACTCATACAAAAATTTAAGTTTGCGAACCTTTTTTTTCCCCCTTTCGAACAAAGTTCTAGCCACGAGCTTTCTTCGTTTCCGGAATAATGGGGGGGAAAAAAAACACACGATTTTTTTGAAAACGATAAAATTTGAATACTTACAATTGCTCAGTTTATCGAGTAATTACACAGAAGAAATTTGCATGACTTAAGAATAGAAGAAAAAAAAAACAGAAAAAAAGTTGCCTTTACCTGATGGTAAATTTTTTTTTTTTTTTTTATATATATATGTATTTTTGAATTTTCTCAAATATTATAATTTTCACTTAAATACATCTGACAAATCACATTATTAGAAATTTAAAAAACATGAGTGAAAAAAAAAAAAAAACGAAAGAAAGAAAAGACTTTTTTTTTTTTTTTTCATTTTGACAAGCTGCAATATACATATATACGTATATACTTATGTATACATATAGCTGGTATATACCTACAAGTATTTTATTGGAGGAGGGAAAATCACACAAAGGAGAATTAGACCTGAAGAAGGAAAGGGGCTGGGGGAGGGATGAGGGTTTGGAAGGGCGAATAATATAGCAAACCTCGAAATTGGCACCAGTTTTATTGTACCTACCTAACTATACCTATACCATTTGGCGATCGCTGCTGCAATTGCGGTCGCGACTGCCTATATATGTATACCTGCTGGGTTCGTAGTATATCGCTACCGCACCAGTAACAGCAGCTAGCAGTATCAGTAGCTCACTAGTGGAAGAACGAATTGAAACGATTGACCAAACCCCCTCGCAGTCATAAATTTCATTACAATTCTTTGATTCAGAGAATCCATATATATATATATATATATATCGGTATATATGTATACCTAGTCTACCAATTCTAGACGTCGGATCCGCGGTCCCCCCCTTCAGATATTTTTTCAAATTTACCAGCCGCAAGTTGACATCGAAAAAGCAGTCCGAAATTTTTTTTAGATTTTTTCCTCCCTTATTTTCGCTGTTATTATTATACAGGGGGTATTTTCTGATTTCTTCTGGAGTATTTACGGAGAAACCATTCTGAAAAATCACACATTCCATGTGAAATTTTCCTCCGAATTTCGAAAGAAAAAATATCTGAATTTTTTCGCAAATTTGGGCAGGGGCAGAAAAAATGGCTTTTTGGATTTTAAACTTGATTTTAAGGGCTTTGTACATACAATGATAACTGAAAAATCTATTTTCTTTTGTTTTCTTCTCAATGCTGAGCTTTTAATCCTAATGCCTCCAACCAAACCTTCACGTTATCTTTGAATCTACATATATGATCATAATTATTAAGCATACACCTCGGCAGATGCATGTATTACCCAACGAGGCCGCATGCGCGACCACGCGGTGGTAACAAGCTTAAAGATCTTGAGATACAAGTGGAACCTACGTAACCCACAGTCGATAATAAAGACTGCACCTTTATCTCACGATAATAAGCCAGAGAGCAAACTTATAACGCGATCCGTTCGGGTGGCGAGAATCTCACTGTGTACTACTATCAAATCGACACGTTATAACGAATATATTAAGTATCAAATCAGTAGAATCTTAATTAAGAAATAACTAATTATATTTACGTGTTAACAGAAATCTCGTTAATTACTCATATAAGCTATATGTTAAAACAAAACGTTCACACGAAAAGAGCACGACGAGCGTCGCATGTCAAAATATAGATATCGAAACAAATTTCGATGAAGCAAGGCTTGCATCGTGCGCTTTTCGGCAATACCAGATAAGGAATAAAGGAATAGGGGGAAAATTCCCCTTCCAGATTCGATTTAGGGTTATATAAACCGGCTAAGTCAGAGGCAAATCAGTATTCATTAATCTGCATTCAGAATTAAGAGTTAAAGTGGAAAAGTTTGAATCGATCGTTGCTCTGCCCGTCGACCGGACGAATACAGTTGGTGCAGTGTAAGAATTTTTGAATTTTAGAACTTAGTCATTTTTCCGAGTCTGGGAATCAGCTTCCCTAGGTCTTAGCTGTCTTCTGGCAGCTGTAAATTATTTTCAAAATCCTAACCATTTTCTCATTTTTATTATTATTCTTGTTTTCTCTTTCGATCATCGTTTTTTAGTCCGGTATAATTTCTTTTTGAATAAATCTATCGTCAATATTTTTTAACTCGACCGATCATTGAATCTTCGCGCCTATATAACCATCGTAAGTATACCTGAGAACTATTACAATCGACTAATCGCTTCCAAATCGTCTAAATTTCCAAATATAATTTCCATGGGTCTAAAAGCCCCTACTGCCGAGGTTTTATTGACCGTAGGTAGGTAATGAGCGCCCTGTTACTCGCAAACGTAGATATTGGACCGGAATAATATATCGACGCCTAATCAATATAAGGGTGCAACTTTCCTGCAACTGGGTTTTAGAAAATATGAATATAAAACGTATTCGTAGATTATATTAAAAATATCTCCGAAATAAAGAGGTTTAGAGTAATTTTACAAGAGGGCTTTTTTGGAGAAAATTTTATGAACTAAAAAAGATGTCTCTTGAGGTTTTCCGCTAAGCTCAATAGTTTCCGAGATAATCGTCGTAGAAAGCATAAAAACGTAATTCCACTATGTTTCATCTCATATGAAAAAACAAAAAAAACAAAAAAAGATTAGAAAAATTATGAATAACGAATAAACACAAAATAATGATCAGATTTTTATGTATATGGGGTCATAATCGCCGTGCCCAAACTTGACCATTTTTTAATCATTTCGTTTCGAAACTTTTTTAAGCGGTATAAAGCAAATTTTTAATCATGAGCGGGGCCGTCCGATGCTACCGTGCGCATGGAACTGGTCACAGTCTTGCGTAAACAGGTTTTGACTGTCTATTTAAGAGCAACCCCTGATAACCCGGTTGAATGATTAAAAAATCAGCTTAAATCACAGCATTTGTGTTTCGTCAATTTTTTTTTTTTTTTTTCGTTCTTTCTTTCTATTAAATACACCGTACTGCGTAAAAATTCTGAAGAATAGAATAGTAAACCTCAAAAAAAGAGTGAAAAAAAAAAAACATATCACCACCCTTGATATATCTCGGATATTGTCGGGCGAGGCCCCGGGGGGATTCGAACCCCCGATCTCCTGTTTACTAGACAGGCGCTTTAACCAACTAAGCCACGGCGCCGTTGAATACCAAGAGCGAAAAAGCTTTATTCAAGCTTACACCGATCTCACTGTCCCGTAACTGAATCAGCATCCTGGATACCTCCGCTATAACAAAGTTTCTAGTAAATAAATAAATAAATAAATAAATGATATCTATCAATTAATTACAACAAAAAAAATATTTAAAAAAAAAAGACAACCTTTGGAGGCGCCGGGTATCGATCCCGGTACCTCTCGCATGCTAAGCGAGCGCTCTACCATCTGAGCTACGCCCCCGATTGAAAACGCTTTAAACTATCGACGATTTTGGCTAGGTAATGAGGATAATAATATAAATAATATTTCATATATTTTGGATATAAAATCGAGACAAATAAAGAGATTGATATAATCACTTAATTGCGTTATACTGTGTTAATTATGTTTTTATCTGTTTATATATACACATGTTATCTATATTTCTTGGTAAAGATATTAATAATGAGTATAATATGATCCACGATATTATAATATATTTATGTATATTATATAATCGGATATTGTAGACGTAGAAAGGACGCAATAAAAAAAAGAAAAAAAATTAAGTAAAATAATAAAGGTGAGATCGGCCATGACAATCGCCCCGTTTCATGGTCGGTGGTTTTTACAATCGTCCGTGAATACATAACAATGACAATTATGATGATAATACTTATTATACGTAACCAAAAAAAAAAAAAAAAACAAGATATTTTTTTTTTTCTAACGATACCAAACCATTTACTACGTAAACTACGCATGCGCTGAGAATTGCAGTGTATCAAAAAGAAGAAAAAAGAAAAGAACTCATAAAACGCAATCATTATCTTTATGAAAAAAAAAAATGAATACTGATTAGTAAATAATTGCAATAAAAAACAAAAAATGTAATGAAAAATTAAAACAAAAGGAGAGAGAGAGAGAGACACTGATACAGCATATTAGAATTCAAATACGTACGTAACAAAAACGTATCAATATTGCATTTACCTTACGTTTTATTACATTTCGAATATAATATATTAAATACGTAACTAAATTCGGTAGTTTTGAAATTGATATCGAATAATATATGTATAATACTTATATCTGAACTGATGCATGTACAATGTACATAAATTTATTCATCTCTCATTCACATATCATATACCATATTCATGATATATATATTTTTCATCCATTTAGCAATGACATTGCTAACATCATGTACAATATGGCGGGTACTGATTGTAATATATTATGTAAATTATATTTTGCGTATTCGTGATATTTCTGATCGATTTACAATTACGTACAATCTAGCTGTTCAAGTAAAACGACATTATAGGTAAGTCGAGCGATTTTTTTTTCAAACGATACGTATAATTACCTAAATCAATTACTGTTATATTTTTACCATACATACAGGCATACGCGGTATAGTCGATATGGTAATAGTCAACTGACATTTTTATAGATAAGGTTATCCTGATCTATTTAAATTATAGTTTGAATATTAAATTTTCCTTATAATTTTAGATATTTTCAAATTTCGCGTCTGTAATTGTCCCGGCTCAGATCCGTTCGGAATGAATTATAGAAAAAAGTCTTTGCGAAACCCGGAGTCTCTATCTCAAAGGACTTTTTTCCCAATTACCTCTAACATTTCAGATATATTTAATAAGGTATAATGCAAAATATTGCAAAATATTCGAACAAAAATGATCAGCAATATTACGATAATAGTCACGTATCCGTAGCGGACATTTACTGCATCTACCAAAAACGTGTGTGATATTAATATATGTGATTTATATGTATTGTTACGTAATAGCAATATTGCAATATTTCCGGGATTACATATTTAAAACGTCATTGCAATGCGAAATGATGTGCGGGCGAGTTAATTGCGTGTAATGAAAATATTACTATTATATGTATATTGTAGTTGTAGCGGGTAATAAGGAAGTTAATATAACTATGTATATATGTTACGTACGTATGTATGTACGTACATATCGATATTTTGTTCAATTTGGCGATTATAATATATTTAACAATTTAATATACATATATATACATAATATCTTATACAACTTATATCCATAATATATTTATTACAAAATGCGGAAAGTTATATTATAAATAATATATAAGTTATAATATTACAATAATACGAACGACCGTGCAAATATATTCAACTGTGACGACGTTCGTTGATATAATCCTTGGGATCTAATAGAACCTCGACAATGACAATGTGGATATCTATTCTAACTATGTACATACTGCAAGCTACTATACATATATGTATACATACGTTGACCCGGCTAGCTGTGTTTTCCACTGTAATATATTATTATCTTTATTATAATCGACAGTGAATAATAATAACAATAATAATGATAATACTACAAAGTCAGAGGTTTACCTTAAATCCGGAAAAAAATTTCAACGTTTCGTATATGTATATAGACATATCAGAATATTATTATTATTATTATTATTATTATTATTATATATTTGTCATTGATTCAATAATAATAATAATAATAAGAAGAAGAAGAAGAAGATGAAGAAGAATTAGGAGAATAACTGAAATTTACGAAAAAAAATATCTTTCGAATCTGATTAAAAACACAAAAAAAAAAAAAAAACACGAAGAAATTATCATGTGATGATTATTCATTCGGAGATTTTTTTTTTCTTTTTTTTTTTTTTTTCCTTCTTTTGTGAACAGTGTATTTATTTATTTCTGTATCATTGATTCAAGATCAAGGCCAGTACAGCTGTGTTCATAATCATTGTATATGTATGTACATACATTATGCCTATACACATTATATTATAGAAGGAAATAATGGACTTTCGTGAACTCAGATACGCCGAATCTTCTATTTTTTTTTTTTTTTTTTTTTTTTTTTATTTGTTTCATTACTTATATGTTTGAAGTAAATAAAACGAATTTCCGGTTGCCGTGAAATTGCTTTTTTTTTTTTTTTTTTTTTTTTTTTTTTTCTCTCGGGCAAAATGGGGTACCTTCCAAAGAAAAATTTTCAAGTTTCATCAACGAATGTAATACAACGAATTTTTTTGTTCCGAATCTGCGATAGAAAAATGTAGAACTTTCCTTCGAGATTTTTTTTTTTTTTTTTTTTTCATCTTTTATTATACGAACTACGAAAATCTAGAAAAGAAAGAAAGAAAGGGGAAAAAAAAAAAAAAATAAAACCTTTGATGAAAAAACTACGAAACGTTCGACTATCTCCAGGCTGATCAAATATTTGTAACGAATAAATATACCTAATCGATGTACCGAAAATTTTCCATTCATTTTCATTTATTATTCGTAAAATTTAACGCGACAACGCGCGAAGAGGCTCACGTGCTCACTGCAAGGTATAATAATTAAATAATATATTATATAAAATAGTATATAAAAAAATTCGCAATTTTTTATTCACTTAAATTATTTTTCACTTAATTTTTTTTTTTTATTTCAAGGAATTACGAATTTCTTCAAGTAACTACTCAGGTGTATAAAAAAATTGCGAATTTTTTCAAAAATTAAGTATAGGACAAAATCGGGTTTCCAACGATTATTGATATTTCGTACAAATTTTATTGTTTTACGGAAAAACACTTGATAAACTTCACGGTAAATATGATATTTTATGTTCTCGAGTCATCATTTTGCGATAGACTATAACAAATTGTCAAAGTCATCATTTACAATTTAAGGTTGAACTTTAACCTCGAATAACTTTTAAACGAGTCGAGTAAGCAAAAAATCATATCAGATCTTTTTTGTAGATCGTTTAATTCCCTACAAGTATATGTATTCAATTCTACTGGCCGATAATTCGTTCGAGCGCAATAAAATTCCAAATAAAAAAAAAAAAAAAATTTCTGTGTTATTTAAATGGGAAATCAAAAATCGAGAGCTCAAACTTTACCAGAATTTTTTTTTCGTCATCTTGGACGATATTTTCATTATAACTAAAGAAAAAAAAATTAAAAATTTTTTTTGGCCCACCCTAATATACATATTAATTTTCGTCCAGCCGTTTACAAGAACCAGTACGTCACTTAATATTTATATTTTGAGACAGATACGGCCGACAGACAGACAGACAGATTAACCGTATATAGCATATTCAGAATCTTATATGTGTGACGTAGCTATAGTATAAGGATCCGAAGTTGTCGAAAATTTTTCGAATATATATACGAAAGTCGGTTTTATAATATGATACGAAATCAATAGAATATACATAATTTCCTATCACTTTCGCGATGAATAGTAAATAATAATGATAATAATAATGATAATAATAATAATAATAATAATAATAATAATGATAGATAAATAAATAAATGAATTAAAATTGAAGAAAGTGTAAATGAATTTCTCTATATGTATAATTATTGTATGTATCATATAGATATCTGTATATATGTATATATATAATTTTATCTAATTACAGTCTATAAACGATAAAAATGAACTAAAGCAGCTATATACCTATATAATATTATACTGCTGCAGGTATTTACCTATAATGAAATTAGTATATATAGACGTAAATTGTTGATGCATAGAAACACTAAAAAAAAAAAAAAAAAAGGGAAGAAAACAAAAGAAAAAGTGAAAAAAAAAAAAAAAAAAGAAATAGGAAAAAAGAAAAACCCATGTTCCGCTTCGGTTCTGCCAAGGCCGGTATATGATTAACCTAGCCAGTCATAACCGTGCACAATTATATATATATAGTATAGTATATATCGAGGAAAGGAAAGAAGAGATAAAAAGAAGAATAAGACTAAGAAAAAAAAAAGATAAATAAATAAATTAAAATAAAAGGGGGAAAAAAAAAAAAAAAAACGGTTTCAAAGGTAGCCATATTGGTGAACGGACGAAAGAAAAATCACAAGAGCGAATATATATAAATGAGAGGGTTGACCAAGGTGGGATATGCAGTGATCATACGACTCCCCATTCGATATGTATCGCTAATATAAATACATATAGAATATTATTATTATTATTATTATTATACACGTCACTATATATACTCGTGTATATACGTATGTAATTTATTCCATTTAATTTTTTTTTTTTTTTCTTTTTTCACTTTTTTCATTCACCCCACTGCCCTATATCCTGTCAGGGTATTTTATCGATCTAAAAACGTACGTTGCAGTTATAATTATCCGATTGAAAATTATGATTTAATTAGTTGATTAGTTCTATTCAATTTTTTTTTTTTTGTGTCATTTCGATTTTTATTCTGAATCTATTTTTTTCTTCTATATTGCTTATAAAAATTCAGGATAAAATTATTTTACACGATGGGTTGGTCTTATTTTTCATTTTTATGTGGATGATAAATTATGGGTATTTAATTTTTCGATCGAAATTATTGATAAAATTTATTGAAGAAGAAAAAAAAAAAAAAAATGTGTTTTTATACAGTTTTCAGAATACAATATGGATGCCAAAGAATTTTGCGAGTTTGGAAATGCCACGCTCAAGTACATAGCTGAGTATACCGAAAATTTACGAGACCGAGACGTTTTGCCTAGTGTTAAACCTGGTTATCTTAGCGAACTTCTTCCCACGGAAGCACCTCTCAAACCCGAAACTTGGCAAGAGGTTCTTAAGGATGTTGAGAGAGTGATAATGCCCGGGGTGAGTAACACCATTTTTAATTGTACAGAAACAAATAATAAAATAAATAAAAGACCGAATTTTTGCCATCATTTTCGATTTTGAAATTCTAAAAATTCGATAATATTCGGCTAAGGTGTGTTTTGATAGCGGAAAATTGGACTCCAAATTTCGAATAGTTCCTCCGAAAAATATCAAAGTTTTGAATTTATTTACAGTTCAAATGTCCGCCAATTTTAAACCGGAAATGATATCAAGGATTGAAAAAGATATTTTCAGATCTTTATATGTATTACGTGATTTTCTGTTCAAAATTTTTAAACGAAACGTTTGAACGGTTTATAACAAATCGAAGATAAGAAAAAAAATAACGAACAAAATTTTCGCCACCATTTTGTATTTTGAGTTTCTAAAAATCTGAAAAAATTCTCGAAGGTGTATCTTGACAGCAAGAAAATGGGCGCTAAATTTCGTTAACTTGTCACAAAAAACACCAAAGTTATGAAATTCATTCGGAGTTCAAATGGAGAATAAAATAAAAAAAAAAAAAGAATTTTGGCTGCCATTTTGTAGTTTGAGTTTCTAAAAATCTGAAAAAATTCTCGAAGGTGTATCTTGACGGCAAAAAATTGGGCTCTGAATTTCGTTAACTTGTCACAAAAAACACCAAAGTTATAAAATTCATTCAGAGTTCAAATAAAGAGAAGAATTTCGGCTCTCATTTTGTATCTTGAGAATCTAAAAATCTGAAAAAATTCTCGAAGGTGTATCTTGACAGCGAAGAGTTGTGTTCCAAATTTCGTTGAGTTATTATAAAAACGGCAAAAGTTATGACTTTTATTTTGTTTTTTTTTTCATACAAATTACGAAAAATCGCTGTTTTTTATCGATTCATCATCAAATTTGATTTTCACGATCGAGGTTCTGATTTTTTCTTGTTCTTTTCTGTTTTTCTTGTACCTCAGTCGACCCACTGGAACTCACCTAATTTCCACGCCTATTACCCAACGGGTAATTCTTACCCAGCAATCGTTGGCGAAATAGTCAGCGCCGGGATCGGTTGCATTGGATTTTCATGGATGTCATCACCGGCGTGTACCGAGCTCGAAGTTGTGACGATGAACTGGCTCGGTAAACTCCTCGGTTTACCTGAAGAATTTTTAAACTGTAGCAAGGGTCCGGGTGGTGGAGTTATTCAGGTAATTATCCGCCTTTTTCTTACCGAAAACAATAAAAAAATAAATAAAAAAAAATAAATCAGAGCTTGGGCTCGTCCGGGATTTGAACCCGGGACCTCTCGCACCCGAAGCGAGAATCATACCCCTAGACCAACGAGCCGTTGTAATAATAACGCCGAATAAAACGGTAAATGAAAAAAGAACCGGAATTTGAATCGTTGAGTCGAAGTTTTACCGTTGTTTCGGCAATTACGGGATCTACCGGGTTTAAGTAACTGTGAAACGAGTTTGTAGAACAGAAAGAATCGACTGTCTAATCGGATTCGAATTAGGAAAGAAAACGGGTCAGAATTCAGCTGGAAAAAAAAAGAAACAGACGAAAAGAAGAAAGGGAAAAAATTGAATTTCGAATAGACCGACTAGAAAAGAGCAAAAAAAAAATGAAAATAAATAAAAAAAGGAACGAACAAAAAAATTGGGCTCGTCCGGGATTTGAACCCGGGACCTCTCGCACCCTAAGCGAGAATCATACCCCTAGACCAACGAGCCACGATATAGATTTAATAAAAAATGTCAGTCAAGATCGAAAGCAAAGATTTTCTCATCCGGTTATTAATAAGAATAGAAAACGGTGATTAATCGTTAATGGAAATCGTTCTCTCATATCATTTCCGTTATAAAGAGAATTGACAGCTCGATTAGTATATAACTGTTTTTTTTTTTTTTTTCTTTTACTTTTATCGGAACACTTTCACGCTACAGATTTTACTGTACATACAAACGATAACCGGTTTTTAGAGAAAGAAAAAACAAAAGAAAAAAATAAAATTAACGCATCTAACGCTAAATATTATACTATATACTTTAACACGATTATCATCGATAATTATAATTGTGAGAACACTTTTCCTTTTCATCAATTAATTTCCCGTCTGTTTTTTTTTGTTTTTTTTTTGTTTTTTATTTTATTTTATTTTTTTGATATGTACGTTACAGGGATCGGCCAGCGAGGCGACATTGGTGTGTCTTTTGGCAGCCAAAGAACGAACTACACGACGTATCATGAAATTGCGTAGCGATTTGGACGAGGTTACGATAAAGGGTAAACTGGTCGCCTATACTTCCGGTGAGTGATTATTAAGAAGATAAAATATAATAATAAAATAATAAAAATAATAATAATAAATAAATAAATAAATAAATAAATGAAACGTCGTTACGTTGCGTGGCGTTGTTCTTTTTTTTTTTTTTTTTTTTTTCTTCTCTTTTATCTTACCGATTCTTTTCGTTTCTTAAGTCAGAATTCTCAATACCGTATATTAAAGAAAGTGGGACGGAAATTATGTATACGTATGTATATACATATATGTATATGTATATGTCCAAGCGACGATCAAGTTTAACGTATATACATATATTTCACTTTCGAAATAAGTATAATAATTATACACGTATATATTCGTATACACGTGTATAGTCGGGTATTTGGTGAACCGATTTTGCGTTTCGTCGTGGAAAAAAAAAAAAAATCTCAAAACGATCGAATCGAGGGATAAATTTTTTTGACGAATTTAGAAGAAAAGATAAAAAAAAAAAAAAAAAAAGAAAAAGCGGAACTATAAAAAGATTTGAATATTCCTGACTCAAAAAAAAAAAAAACAGAAAAAAAAACGAGATGCTATAACTCTCACTTGAAAAAGTTCCAACAAAATTAAGAACGGTCGGGTTATAACCTGGTCAAGTTGGCACGTAATGACCCATATAATGCATGCCTCGAATAATTTCTATTCAACTCCGTTTTACATATATATACCGATCATATATAAAAACGGTGAAAACTGAAAAATAACCTGAATATAGATAAAGACCGAAAATATGAAAGTCTTAAAAATCGAGTTAAAATAGAGAAGAAAGGAAGAAAAAAACGGAAATAAAAAAAGAAAAAAAACTATACCTAATAATTTTCGTCTTGAACAGATCAGGCTAACTCGTCGGTGGAGAAAGCCGGTCTCCTGGGATCAATGACTATGAGGCATTTACCAACCGACGAAAAATGTCGACTCAGAGGATCTACGCTTCTTGAAGCGATAAAAAATGACGAAGAGGCTGGACTATTTCCTTGCTACGTTATAGCCAATCTTGGTACAACTGGAACTTGCGCTTACGATTGTCTAGAAGAACTGGGACCAATTTGTAACGAAAGAAATGTCTGGCTTCACGCAGACGCGGCCTATGCTGGTAAATAATTTTTTTCTTTTTTCATTTATTTGGAATCTGTTTTTTCTTTTTTTTTTTACCATATCAGGAGAAAGTTCTTTCCAAATTTCGAACGTAATTGTTTCGAAGACATTTGCGATGCGACGTGATTACTCGTTTTTTTTTTTCCTTTTTTGTCATAAAAATTTTATGAGCTCGATAATTATTATCGAATTTATACGGTTCACGTAATGAGCGTAAAAAATCGACGTTTTCACTTTCAGTTGTTTATATACGTATAATCAACGACTGAGGCAAAACAACATTCGTATCTCAATTATTATTATTATACAGAACCGACGTGTTACGAGATACGATTTTTGTTTGAATAAAATCCTGAGAAACAAATGTTGTTGAACCCAATATATACCGAGATACGATTGTTGTTCTGTTCAGTCGTAGATATGAATATAAAACGTCTTTTTAGAGGAATAATTTGACTCGTAGTTAAATAACTAACCGAATTTATATTTATTTACCTTCGATCTAACCACCAATTGATATGAACAAATCAATTTATTTTCTTGAAATTATACTACATCCATTTTTTTTTTCTCTCTTTTTTTTTTACAATTATTTGACGAGAGAGTGAAATCTCCGATTCGACGATCGACTGATACGATCTGCAGTTGATGCCGTAACGAAAAATAAAAAAAAAACATAGAATCGGTATTCGAAACGCGAAGATCATTCGAAGTTTAGAATTATCAAGGAAATAAAAAGATCGAGATATATAAGACGAGAGAAAATCGTTCAATTCGAATATTAGCATTTTTTTCTTTTTCTTCTTCTTCTTTTGTTAATATTTTGAAAAATATTTGAACAAAAAATCTAAAAATTACTCTATTTCTTTTTTCTTATTTTTTTTTCTTCACACCATTTTAGGCGCTGCTCTAGCCTGTCCCGAACTTCGACATCTGATGCCCGGTCTGCATTTACTGGATTCTTTCAGTTTCAATCCACACAAATGGATGCTTGTCAATTTCGACTGTTCCGCACTGTGGTGAGCCAATTATTCAATCAAATGGATAAAAAAGAAAAAGAAAAGAAATCAAATTTTCTACTAAAATTTCATTATTCATTTTTTAAATATCTTTTTCATTCTTTTTCTTCTCTCGTTTCTTTCCTCAGGGTAAAAAATTCACGATATCTTATCGAGGCCTCGAATGTTGATAGAATTTATCTGGCCCACGATAACGAGGATAAGGTACCCGATTACAGAGTGAGTTTTGGTATAAATTTATCAAAAATAAATAAATAAATAAATAAATAAAAGAAATAGAAATCAAAAATCGTCGATAATTGGACAAATTATTACGATTAATTTTTTATCTTTTCTTTACTTTTGTCTCTTCTTTTTCTCTACAATCTTTTGTTTTTTTATTTAGCACTGGCAAATTCCTCTCGGTCGTAGATTCAGGTCTTTAAAATTGTGGTTCGTTATGCGACTGTACGGAATCGAGGGAATCCAAAACCACATTAGGACCGGTGTAAAACTCGCAAGATATTTTGAAGATCTCGTTAAGGCCGACGAAAGATACGAAATTGTTACCGAAGTTACGCTCGGACTAGTTTGCTTCAGGATCAAGGTAACTATGCATACACCAGTTAAAAAATTCTATACACGATTTTAACGGAGTACCGTTAGAGATAGGAGAAAAATTCATACCACATAAAAAGTGCGTTATAAAAAGCCGAACAATTTTTGTTGGAAACATTTTTCGATGTCGTTAACGGTTATCGAGATACGCGACGAAGAGTGAGACCGTGTGAATTTTTGTCCTCCTCAGAGAGAAATTTTTTTTCCTGTTGTAATTTTTTTTTTACCACTTTTTTGGATTTCCAGGGAGAGAATTCACTCACCGAGGAACTTCTCGAGCGTTTGACATCGCGCAAGAAGATATACGTTGTGGCAGCAACGTACGGGGACAAATACATATTGAGATTCGTAATTTGTAGATGCGAAGAAAGAGACTTGGATTTCGCATGGGATGAAATAACGGGACAAACTTCAGAAATTCTTAATAATAATAACAATAATAAGAAACGGATGATTTCTATCGACGCGAATACTACTACGAAAAATGGTATCGTCGAAAAAGGCGACAAGGACAGCGTTATAATTACCGAAAATTTACAAGACCTAAAAATCGCCAACAACTTGACCAAGAATTTGCCAACTATTTCCTGAATTATTGCCATTCTTATTTTTTTTTCTTTCTCTCTCGTCTTTTTCCTATACTTTCGCTTACCAAATCCGTAAATCCATTCGGAACCTAGAACTCTGCATTTAAAATTTCTTCGAATTTTGGACCGGGTTTAAGAGTTTTGAAAAATCCTTAAAAATTATTACAATCCTTAATCTTCATCCCCCTCGCCTTGAAAATAAATTACGGCAATCGGGGATCGGTTGAGTCCTCTGCTTTCCCTAGAGCAGGGCAGACGTGGACTTGATACTTTGTCCGTACGTGATAATCGAGAATTCGGAGTAATTCATGGCCACGTGTACCCGCCGATCTCGTGGCCTTCGTAAAAGGCAGTTCACTAACACCGGGGCAACCGAACAGCTTATCTATAACTTTGAACAAAGTTTCTTGCGCAAACTTTGATATTAAACAGTCCGAATTGTTTTTGGGATATTTGTATCGAGAGTATTTTTTGTTTTTTTTTTTAATTTTTTTTCTTGGACCATTCGACAGTCGGCATTGGCACTTATCGAGGTTCAAGGGTCTCGATATATTAAGATTTCTATCTTTCTGTTTATTATAAACTGCCGATGACGAAACCGAACGCGCCACACGTTACGCGTCTATAGTCGACGTATTATAATTATCATCGGCAGACGAAACTTAAGCTGATAATTTTAAATGAATTTTTTTTTTTCTTGCCTCCTAATATATCGAATAAAAGTTTTTCAAATTTTAGCAAGAATTTCATAAGAAATTTCGTAATCCGTTGTTGGATTTTTTTTTTTTTTTTATTTTTTCCATAAGAAACTGACAGATTTCAAGTCACATCTATACGTTCAAAAATTTCTGGTCAACGAAAACTTTCAAACTATTTGTATACATATATCAGATTAATCGCCAAATCGAGGTATGGCATGAGTACTTTCGCATCTTTCGGGGAGACATTAAAATTCTCAAAGTCTTTAGGAGGCATCAGGCACGTCGAGTTCAGATTAAATACCCTATATAGTCTATATATACATAAGTATCTTCTCTGTATTTTGATTGGGACCTCGAGAAATGATATTGTGGGATGTTGTATAATTATAAGCAATTATCTGCAGAATTGGAAATATTTACCGGGTAATGCTGCAGGATGCAAACATACTTTTATGGACCTATAAGGGCGCTTCGCGATTTTATAATCTGACGTTGCTCTGCAGTATCGTATAATTCTTTGTGCCAAAAGAAAAAAATTTGATTATATGTATATAGCAAATTGACGAGTGCGATGAGAAGAAAAAAAGGAAAAAAATTATATACGGATAGAAGTGTCATGAAAATCGAAATTTACCCGCACAGATCATAATCCAAATTTATTCCGTTTTTAAATTATTTTTATTTATTTATTTTTTTTTTTAAGTTTTGATTTTTAATTTTTAATCTTTTACTTTTGTGACGATTTTTTTCCTTTCTTCTCTCTCTCTTTCATTAGGAAATCTTGTAAATCGGTAAAATTTCGATTAAGGGAAAGAGAAAAAAAAAAGAAAAATGGTCAAATAAGACGAGGCGAAAAAATTGAAGAAGATGAAACTTGTATGTTTTATTTTTGTTTTTGTAAATAAATGTAACGAAGAAATGAAGAATAAAATAAAATAAAATTTAATGAATAAAAAAAAAAAAGAATCTTTTCGAAAGAAGCTAAATTTATTATTTCTCCGAAAATTGCAAAAAAAAAAATGAAAAAGAAACGGAAGGAACGAGAAAAAGGAAAAAAAAAAAAAAAAAAAAAAACTTATCTCAAATCTTCCAAGAAAGTGTTTAAACTTGTTTTTTATTTTTTTTTTTTCTTCTTCTTTCTCACTTCTGTTTCATTTCATCATTTTTCTCTCGAAGAAAGTGAGTTCTGTGTTGCGCAATGTTAGATTTACGTATACACTATATATATATAGTATATAATCAGGCATAATCAGAAACCCGAATGGCACGCAGAATCTTATATATATACCTACTATATACTTAAATACTACCGGAGATATATATATATATAGTACCGGTTGAGAACGTGTTTTTCCAAACTCTTGGGGATCCTTTATGCGCGTTCATCGAAATTTAATTCCAGAGAAAGTTTAAATAAGAGAATCGTGTACAGTATATATATGTATATATATATTTATTTAGGTATATATATACATACCTATATATATATAAATATATATATATATATATATATAAAAATATATATATATATATATATATATATATATATATATATATATATATATATATATATATATATATATATATATATATATATATATATATATATATATATATACAGCTATACAGAAGCGCGAGAACCTCATTCTTCGGTGAAAGTTTAAAAGATAAGTAACTATAGGTATAAGTATTAAAGTCTTCCTCGATGTCAAATCGATTCTTAGCTCCCAGTTCTTCGCTCGAGAGTTTCTCGACAGGTTCAATAATTTGATTTATATACGTTCAAATCTTAATCCGTTATCCTGCCGATCGACGCACGGTTAACAAAATTTATTTATTTTATTTATTTATTCAGTTAACTTAAATTTTCTTTCTTTTTTTTTTTTTTTTTTTGTTTCTTTCATCGACTTCTTTGTTTCATCGATTATTTTCAATTTTTTAAATTCAGTGAAGTGAAGCTGCCTGTACAGCACCTGTCTAAAAAAAAAAAAAACAAAAACTCTTTTCCCAGTGCGTCTCGCCGGCAGATTTATTCATAGGTATATATAATAACCAAAATTGATAATAATAATAATTTTGGAAATAGAAAATAAAGTAACTCTATTTTTTTTTTTTTGTTTTTCTTGTATTTTGAATTTTCTTTTCATTTGTTAAAACTCGAAGAACCGCACCGTTTCGTCTATATCGGATACCGTTCGATATGGACACCGATCAGTTTCGTGAATTTGGTAAAGCCGCTGTCGATTATCTGGCCGAATATACGGACACTCTGAGGGATCGTCCTGTCATACCAAACGTCGAGCCTGGATATCTCGCACGTTTAGTACCCGACGAAGCTCCTCAGGAGCCCGAATCCTGGAAAGAAGTTCTCGAGGATGTCGAACGCGTCATTATGCCCGGCGTAAGTCTGCAGACTCCTGTCGCTATTCTTAATTTTATTTATTTATTTTTTTCTAATTTTACTTTGTCAAAAATTTGAACGAAATCAAAATCGTCGATTTTATTTTTGTTTTCTTTTCGTTCCGTTTCACGTTGTTAAAAATAAAAGAAGATATTTTCTTTCGATTTTACGTTTGTAACGAAAAATACTGAAACGAAATATGTTTCCTTTTCTTAGATGACGCATTGGAACTCTCCACAATTTCACGCCTATTATCCTGCGGCAAATTCTTACCCGTCGATTGTAGCCGAAATGCTTAGCGCCGGTATAGGATGTCTAGGCTTTTCATGGATGACATCTCCGGTCTGTACAGAACTCGAAGTTACCGTGATGAACTGGCTCGGTAAAATGCTTGGATTACCTCAGGAGTTTCTTAATTGTAGCAAGGGTCCGGGCGGCGGTGTGATACAGGTAATTATATGTACAAAAAATTTATACAATTATTATACAGGGATGAGTACGTTTTTTCCTTTTTTTTATATTTTTAATTTTTAAGTTTTTTGTTTTATTCCCATCGCAGTATCTATCCGCAAAAATTCGAAACTCGATATACACAATTATCTTACCTCTGGTAGCAGGTATTCCCTGAAAATGTTAGATTTTTTTTTATCTTTGTCCAAACTCTATAATTTTCGGAGCTACACAGCTTGACAAAAAAAATTTTTCGGTGCTCTGTAATTTCGAAAATTATATGGTTAAAAATCTTATAAATTTTCGTGGGATAGCTACTACTGTAGGTAAAAAGTAGACCAAGTTTCAGATTTTTCGGATCGATATTGCGATGGGAAAAAAAAAATTAGCCCCAAAGTAACAAAAATCGTGTTTCATGAAAATGTGAAAATTCTTTGGCTTTGGGACAGTAATTAGGAACTTAATTATTCGATATCAACAATGTCGACAATTGGGAAGTTTTATAACAAAAAAAAAAAAAATCTCATTTCATGTGAATTCGGTGCAAAAAAAAAAAGAAAATTTTGTTTTTTATCATTCGTTGATATTTTTTTTTTTTTTTCCAGTCCTCGGCGAGCGTTGCCACTTTCGTTTGTCTGTTAGCAGCTAAAGAACGAACTGTGAGACGTGTTATGGAACTGCATCCGGATTGGGACGAGGCTGAAATAAAGTCGAAATTAATCGCTTATACATCAGGTGAGCTGAATTAATGAAAATCTGATAATCTCGAAAGAACAGAACAAAAAATTAAATCGAATCAAAATTAAAAATAAAATTAAAAAATAATAATTGAGAAAATTTCAAAATCAAATGAAATTGCGAAAAAAATAAATGAATAAAATAAAATAAAAATAAAAAACAGATCAAGCCAACTCTTCGGTCGAGAAAGCTGGACTTTTGGGTTCAATGCCAATGCGCCACTTACCTTCCGATGAAAAATGTCGTCTTCGAGGATCTTCGCTCCTGGAAGCTATAGAAAAGGACGAAAAGGAGGGATTGATTCCTTGCTTCGTCGTATCCACGCTAGGTACAACCGGAACTTGTGCTCACGATTGTCTAGACGAACTTGGACCGATTTGTAACGAAAAAAATGTCTGGCTTCACGTAGACGCGGCCTATGCTGGTAAGAATTTGCTCCTACTTATAGAAATACAAAAATCAATTTTTTATTTCATCGAAATGAAATAATTTTGTGTCATCTGTTTCTTTTTTTGTTATTTTATTTTTATACAATTTTTGTAAGAAACTTTTTTTTTTATATTTATTCAAAATATGTGTATTTTTCCGATTTTTTTTTTTTTTTTTCAAACCAAAACTGAAATTTTTTTTTTCAGTTATTAATTATTGATAAAAAAAATTCATTTTTTCACACATTTTCACTGTCTCAGGCGCTGCTTTCGTCTGTCCTGAATTCAGGCATCTAATGTCCGGCGTCGAGTTCGCAGATTCCTTCGATTTCAATCCTCACAAGTGGTTGTTGGTCAGTTTCGACTGTTCAGCAATGTGGTGAGTTTTAATTCAAAATATGAATCTTTTTTGCAGTGTTTTTTTTTTTTTATTTATTTATCGTCTTCACATTTTTTTCCTCCACTTTCAGGGTCAAAAACTCAAAATATCTCGTCGAAGCTTTCAACGTTGACAGAATTTACCTCGCCCATGAAAAAGAGGGACTGCTACCGGACTACAGAGTAAGTCACTCGATTTTTCTCTTCTCCGTTCCTTGTTATTAATTAATCAATTAATTAATTAAGTAGGGCGTACAATCAATTTTTGATTTTTTCTTAAAGAACATAAAAAATATTCACACGTTGAATCGATTATCGAAGAGTTTTATGCAATTTTCCTTGAAATTTGGCAAACGAATAGAAATAATAAAAAAAAAAAAAATACAAATTTAATTTTAATTTTTGTTTTTGCAGCATTGGCAGATTCCGCTGGGTCGCAGATTTCGGGCACTGAAACTATGGTTCGTTATGCGAATGTACGGGGTTCAGGGTCTGCAAAATTACATCCGTCACACGGTCGATCTAGCGAAACAGTTCGAAGGATACATAAGAAATGACGAACGTTTCGAAATCGTCACCGAAGTGACCATGGCTTTGGTTTGCTTCAGAATAAAGGTGACAGATTATCGCTGATTAAATACCAACCAAAAAAAAAAAAAAAGAAAGAATCCGAAAACTGCAAAATTTTGAAAAAAAAAAAAACAGATTTTTATTCATTTTTTTTTTTTCTCCCAATTGTCTATATCTTTTTCTTTTTTTTCTTGTTCCAGGGAGACAACTCGAGGACCCGCGAACTTCTGGACAAATTATTGGCCCGTAGAAAGATCTACGTTATAGCAGCGACGTACAGAGGAAAATTGTTCGTAAGATTTGTGGTCTGCAGTCGCCTGTGCGAGACCCGAGACATGGAATTCGCTTGGAAGGAAATAAGCGAACAAGCTACTGAGATATTGAATAACGAGATGGTCCCGGACGCCTTGAATAAAGATAATATAATTCCAGACAAAGAATCGTATAACAAGGAAGAGTTGATTGAAATCGGAGTTAAAAAAACCGCAAACATCGCGACTATGATCGAAGAATTAAAAATCGAACACGAAGTTAACGAAAAATTATCTAAAATATCATAATAAATTTAATTCGATCCTTTTCAATTTAGCAATAATAATTGTTTGTTTGGTTTTTCAATTGATTGATATTTAGTTCTGTTATTATATCTAATTGTTGTCTTTTAGTTATTGTTGTTAAATAGATTTTTCTATAAATGTATATTCAACTGTTATATACTAATAGGTTTAAAAAGATTCGAAATTTCGTTTAATTAATTTATTGTATGAAATGAGAATGTATACACAATATTGGTCACGTACTGTATAAGAAATTTACCTTTTTAAATAATATATTGTTACCAAAGATCTGACTGCAGAGAGTTTCTTGTATAATACCTGCCAAAATAGAAAAAAGAAAACAAAAACGGATTTCGAATTCTGTTTGCGTTTTCTTTCTTTTTTTTTTTTTTTTTTTGTATAAAAATACGGAAAATAAACGCAAATTTAACTAAATCTACTGCGAACGCCTTATTATATGCAACCAGTAGACCGAGTTTAACGTGGATCAGCTAAAGTTCCAAAATACTCTGTACGATGTCGCGAGAAGTTTATTTTATTTTTTTTGTTCCATGATATCTAAAACTCACCGGGTACATATTATACCGTGAGCGCCAGGTGAAACGGGTCAGTGAAACGACGATGGCGCTAGCTTACTTGAGATTTAAAGGAAGAGCCAATACACTAAGAATATCCCTAGTTCCATATTTAATGGCGTTCGACGTCTACGCTTCGAAAGGCCTAGGGATATTTTCGCGATGTGAGTTAGTTCCCCTTATAAATTTCGAGAATGCTAGCGCCATCGTCGTTTCACTGACCCGTTTCACCTGGCGCTCACGGTATACACAAAAGATCAATAAAATGATTCGTACGTACATATAGTTGGTCATTCTGCGAAGTATTTTTTTCTTTCAAAGATCTTGGAGGGCTGTAACAAATTGAAAAAACTAAATAAATACGAATAAATAAATGTAACAGGTTTATATAACTCAGATTTCGATACAAATAAAAAAATTAATAAATAAATAAAATGAGAGAGAGGAATTATTTTCTATTTTCTATTTTTTTTTTCTTTTTTGATTTGTTCATTTTACATAAAAAAAAAAACTAGATATCAATCGAACAATCGAATTAATTGATTGATTAGTATATCGATATATTATAGGTTGAAAAATTGACGAGAATATTTTTAAAGAGATGCGAGTTACACGTTACATATGAATTATTATAATTAATTTCGAAAAGTATACATAGTATACGACATATACGACGATCTTTAGAATAATCGCTTTAGAAGTTAAAGGATGATGCTATATACCTAAATAGAAAGTAAACCACAAAATAAAGATAAAAAAAAAAATGCACACGCACAGACTCACAGACGTAGAATTATTTTCATTATAATCAAACGAATTATTTCGATATTTGTAATTAATAACAAAGAAAAGATAAAGACAATCGACGAGTGAAGAAGCATTCCGATTTTAATTTTCAAAGTTTTATTCACGGTTTTTTATTTATTTTTTATACATTTAAGGGGACCAGTATACAGCTTGGTTTAGGAAATTTGGAATACTCCAAAATTTATTTATTTGTCAACCAAAGTTTATTTCACATCCAAAAAAAATTTTCTTCGAAAAACTTTGTCGTGAGGTTTCAGGCACATCGTTGGTCCGATTAAACCTCTCAAGGTCTTGCTTTCTTCCGACAGCAATTCCACATCTTATGAACGTAGGGATCGGTAAAAAAAAAATTCATGTGAAAAGTTACGGTCAATTATTCAAAATTTCCAATATTTAGGCCACTAATTTGCAAATAACTTGGCCAACACGAAATTGTAAAAAACTTCCCTCGGTCGCACGATGAGGATTTCTTTACCGAACAAAATGAGCCCTCGACGACCTTAATCGGAACAACGATGTGCCTAAAACCTTACAAAAAAAGGTTTTAAAAGAAATTTTTTTTTTTTTTTTTTGATGCGAAATAAACTTTGGCTGGGAAATAAATATGCATTTTGGAGTACTCCGGATTTCCGAAACCAAGATGTACTGGTTCCCTCAAAACCCTTCGATCTACTACATATATCAGACTGATAATTATATAGAAACGAACATTTTTTTTTTTTTTTTTTCGAAATATGATATATAATTATTATTATTATTATTATTATTATTATTATATTTTTTTTCAAACTGTTACATATATTTATATTAATTTATCCATTAATTATTGTAACAATGATATTTAATAATTAATAATTAATTATAACATAGTGTGATATAGGTAGTATGTTTAAATATATTTATGTATAATCCTAGCAGTAAAGACCGCTCCCCTGATTTTCTATAACGTATTTTCTCACGTATTGTGCAACGTCCTCGCTAAGTCCAAGTGTAGGAAGTTCGCTCTCGAATTGGCTCAATGTCGCCGCTCCAGCCAAGTACCCGTTCAATTTAGCAGCAATTGTAGAATTTAGTAAATCGCTACTTGTCTTTAATCTCAATGTTTCTATCAGATAGGAGTGGGCCTGAAGTCGGTACTTTTGATGATAGCTGCACTCAAACATGTTACAAAAAATGATTTTTTTTTTACATAAGAAAAATTGAAAAAAAAATATCTAAAAATCTAAAATAATTTACAAAATTTGTGTCTTGTGTTCAAATTTTTACTTTTTTCTTTTTTTTCTTATATTTTCTTCTTTGAATAATAAACTGAAAGAATTCTTTTCTATTCATTATCCCACAGAATCAACTCGTATAATATAGGTATATATAATTATGTAATTTAATTATATTGTTATATATGAGAAGCCTGACTGTAATGTGATTGTTCGAGAGGTGTGATATACATATAGTTACAGGTATGTATTATTACATACGTGAAAGAATATCGTTATCTTTCATTTTTCTTTTTCTTCTTCTTTCAATTCAATTCAATTTTATTTTATTTTATTTTATTTCATTTCTTTCCCGCGTTTGTACTGCAGATATAATATATTATACACACATATGTATACCGTATAGTATATATAGGTGAAATATATCGATTTGTATATTGCGAAACGTTTTGGGCGTGTATAGAATATACATTATAATATAATTACGAGCGGTTAACGAGATCGCGATCTCAAGGCTCGAGGTAGGTGAAGATATATAGGTACACGTACGTATGTACCTTACGCCTATGATTATATATACCTATTATATATATATATATATACCTCTATACGTATATACATATACATATGTATATGCATAAATCATTTCTCTTGAACATGACACTGATTTCACTTTTTCATTACTGTTCAGTCGCCTGCCTTATTATACCTGGCTGGCTGACATGCAACAGCAGCATATACTATAACGTTATATCAATACAAATGAAATTGTTCGTTGTTGCGATAAAACAAAAAAAAAAAAAAAAATACAACACAGAAATTGAAAGAAAAAAAAAGTATAGAAAAAAAAAAGACAAACTCTTCCATCTTGGCAAGAAAAAAAAAAAAATCTTGGCAACGATCAAAATGAGAGAAAAAAAAAATTTCGGGAAATTGTTTTTTTTTTTTTCGATTTTTAATTTTTTTTTTTTTAAAGTTCCGATCCATGTATAATAGTTGAGGTTCGAATATTCGTGAATCGAAGACGTTTGCATGAAATGAAGAAAAAAGAGGTGCTACTATTAACGCTATCGCTCGAATTAAAAGTTTCAATCGAATATTAAGGAATCGATCTCGTAGCTGAATTTTTAAATTTGGTAAATTCGACATGCAGAATTTATACATACATATGTATAATGCATATACATATATACACGTCTATAAAATTATATATACCTATATACATGACCATTGATAACTTATATTGCGCATTATTATATAATTATCAACATCACGTTATACTAGTTTATATTGCGCGTTATCCGCATGTATGTATGTACGTACATACATACATACATACATACGTACATACGTACACAGGATCAACGATGCACACGTGGAGTATAATAAATTAAAGCTATATAATACCTATCATATAGGTATATAACATTAGGATACTGAAAGGGAACCGCTGTGAGAGGGGAGATCAGTGGGAGAATCTTACATCGATGCGATTATTGATTCTTTTATATATTACATAGGTATATAATATATATGTATACATAATATATTCACGAACCACGATCGTTTAATTTTTTTCTTTTGCCAATAATATCAATAATAATAATGAAAAAAATAAAGAAAACGAAAGAAGATGAAGAAGAAGAACTAAGCCATCGAAAAATGATATTGAATTTTTTTTTTTTTTTATCGACGATATCACGCGACGAATAATTTTCATTGAAACAGTTTTTTTCTTTTTTTTTCTGATTTTTTCTCTCATCGCAAGATCATGATGATGATATTAGTAATAATAATGATATAATAAGTATGGAACGGGATACTCACTCCTCGGCTGGATAAAACTTCTCGAATCTCCTCAACTCCGTAATTAGAGACTCTCCGTGCTTAGTTTGTTCTTTTTTCAACGATTGTTCAGCCTTTTCTAGTTGTTCGTCGTCGTGCCACAGTATCAAGGACATGTACTGCGTATACATATGTATATATGTATATGTAAAGATAAGAAAAAAAGAAAAGAAAAAAATCGACGTGCCCAAAAAAAATTTCACGATCGAGAAAAAGAAATAAAATTAAAAATATGTATATAATATTGTATATATGTATATGTATACATATATATATGAATTATTTTCAATGAAAGAAAATTTACAAGAAAAATCTAGAAAAAAAAAAGAAAACTAAAAATAAAAGAATGAAAAAATTTCTTTAAAGAGAATAAAATTCGGAAATTATTATATACATAGATACACGTATACGTATATATATGTATGTATGATTGTATTCGATAATCAAGCAGTCAGGATATCCTGTCTGGGCGGTCGAACGAGATAAAAAAAAAATCCCAAATGACGTGGAACAAATAAAATTTCCACTGGTATAATTTCCGTGTTTGCTATATATGTATATATGTATATATATATATATATATATATATATATATATATATATATATATATATATATATATATATATATATATATATATATATATATATAGCATACACGGAAATTATACCAGTGGAAATTTTATTTGTTCCACGTCATTTGGGATTTTTTTTTTATCTCGTTCGACGATATATATATATATATATATATATATATATATATATATATATATATATATATATATATACAAATCGTTATGATGCATATAGTATATCGTGTATGTGTGAAGAAAAGAAAGAAAAAAAAAAAAAAATTTTTATCACACATGTATTGAGATTTCTAAAAAGATTTGGTAAGTACGATCATGCAAACTGTGCGCACTCGCGGAGTATTTTTTTTTTTTTTTCTTTTCATCACACCTGTACTTTAGTCTGTAATCTTGTTGAAATGATATTGTTTTTTCATTTCTCTCTCATCGATACGAAAGAATTACCATACATACAACTTCCTGACCTTCGTGAATATCCGAAACTGCGGATCGAAGAGAACGGAAAAAAAAAAAAAAAAAAAAAAATATTAAGAAGAAACACGACGATTTTTAATCACACGTGTGAACGATTCGAACAATTTTCGTAATTTTTTTTTTCTTTTTTAAGTAAAATTACCCAAATCAAAAAAATTTTTGCATTCTTTTCGTTTTTTGTTTTTTTTTTCTTGTTTTTTTTTTTTTTTTTTTTTTTTTTTAACGCACGGCTATCTCTTTCTTACCTGACGCTTGATTTTCGTCGTTAAACCGTATTCGTGATTTTGCCAAAATATATCGAGGAGCTCCGGGTAATCGATAACCTTTGGATCGTAGTCGATGTCAATAACCTCGGTATGATCGCCCCTGAAGTTATAAAAAGTATAAGTATATTATAATGGAACAGGAGTTTGTCGTTTTGTTACTTCGAGGTCTCGGAATTGAAAAAAAAAGACGACGAAAACAGACAACAGAAAAAAAAAAAAAAATGAAAAATTTTGTAATTTTCATAATCAAGTAAATTTTTTTTGACAAAATAGAGAAGAAAATCGCTTCTTCATTATTACTCCTATTCTTCTCGTGGCTTTTTTTTCATTTTTTTTTTTTTTTTTTTTGTGTTTATTCAAACCGAGACAATTTTTTTTGAAAAAATTTATTTACATGTCTCTGTACGATGGCGAATCCTTCGTACCACCTGAATAACCGACTCTCGTTCTCAAAACACCGGGTGTTGATCCGAACAGTGAATCACCAGCCCAAAAACATCCCATACCAAATGTCGCCCTCTTGAACTGCAGAGGCTCTTCGATTTGACCCGGCATTTTCTGACGATGGAAAAGATGGAAGAAAAAAATATATATATATGTATAAATAAATAAAAATACAAAATATGCCAATTTCATTTCATTTTATTCGAACAAAAACTCACAAAAAAAAAAATGAAAAATAAAAAACGTCTCAAGAAAATTTCGATGCCATTCTTGAATTTTTTTTTTTTCCCATCCACCCGCGGGAATTTGAATTTATAAATTTGAAAAACAAAAAAAATCGACGTATAACCAGAAGAAAAAAAAAAAAAAAAATTGATTCAAACTTGTGTTGAAAATACTTGAATACAGTTTCGAAAAATCGAAGAACAGTAGGTATTTGATATCTTTTATTCGAAAGGAGTGAGAAGAGAGAAAAAAAAGCAACATAAATAATAATAATTTTTGTCTTTTTATTTTTGTTTACGGAAAAAGGCGAGAATGTATACGTTCCAACGAAACGAGACGTCGCCCTTGATACTAATGCGCATTATTTGATTTGAACGGGAAGGTCCTATAGATTTGTAAATAGATATTTCAACATATCGCGTTAGAGCCGATTTCTGAGATCATCCGGCAAGTTTTGTCGTACAGACCCAACGTGTATTTCTATGAAAAAAAAAATAAAAAAAAAACTCACTGATATTAGGCAAAAATTTTTTTTCTAAATACATCGCGTTCAAAATTGATGACGAAACTTACGAAAAAAAAAAAAAAATAATGAAAGAAAGAAGGAAGGAAAATTTTTATCAAATAAGAATAAAAATATTGATAAAAAATCTTACCTGGTCCGCGCAAAGAATCCGCAACGTTCAGAAGTAAATTAATTATAAATTGATCGATCGATCAATCGATAATGATAATAATAGAAAGAAAAAAAATAATATATTAATAAACGTTAAACCGTTTGAATTATAATGTATAATACGTATATATGTATATGTATTACATATACGTATGTATTTATATTGTAACTTTTTACTATAAAAAATTACTATTTACTCAGATGCCAAAAATTCAAGGCCAATAGTACGTGTACAAGGTAAAACGAGGGGGAAAGAGAGCGCGAGAGAGAGAGTGAGAGAGTGAGAGAGAAAGGTACAAGGGTGGGTGGGAGGTAGAGTAAAAATTGCCGAACGTCTGACGGTAGACGGACAGCGAAGTAGAATGCCGCGTGATGAACTTCTTCTATACCGCGAACGCGTACATCACCGGTCGTATATATAAAAGCTTAGCGTTCTAAGTCCCCCGGGGAGGGGGTTACTCTGCCCTCCTTAACTCACTAAATTGACTCCTAACGCGTCTGCGCAACTCGGTGAACCGTATTAAGAGATCGAAGGCTCCTTCTTTCCTCGGACCTCGATACTCGCATTTTATCATACACACCTATCTATGTACATATATGACATAATACGTATGTGAAATGCACCTGGAGACGGAGACGAGGTTTTTTTTTTTTTCTATTTCGAATATCTTGGCTCCTAATAATCGAGTTAATTTTGACCATCGTTGACGTATTGTTGAGAGAGAAGAACTGTGAATTTGAAACTTTGATTTTCTTCATTTGAACAAATGCAAAGAAGAAAAAAAAAAATTAAAGAAAAATGTGATCGTACAATATTTTCAAAACCAAATTATTTATTTTTATTTTTTTTCTTCCTCCTTGTTTCAAAAGGAACTCTCCAATCTCGATTTCATTGGTCCTATTACAATCAGACAAAAACTTTACATAGAGGCATGTGGGTCTGGGTAAGGGGTTAACATACCCGTAACACTGGGTATAAATAAAAAGTTAAATAGTATGACGGGTCGAATATTAGAGATCCTAATAAAAGTCAATTGTGAATAGGTCTTTGACGTACCTATATTCTTATATAATTGAACGGGGAGAATGGTATTATATTATGTACGAGTATATACAGGGTGTATAATGTCAATTAACATTGCCCCACCCCCCTAAATTATAAGTTTATATCCTAAGATTAAAGTTCTGACGTAAAAAAAAAAAAAAATAAAATAAAATAAAATAAATAAATAATAATAATTTTATACGATTTCATTCGATCGTGCCAAAAATCACTCCATTTTTCCACAATTTATTTAACCATGGAATTTTTTTCGTTTTTCTTTTTTTTTTTTTTTTTTTCTTTTAAGTAGAAAGTAAAAAAATTTCAGCTGAAAAAATGCGATTGTTTTTTCTTGTTTTTTTTTTTTTTTTTTTTTTTCTTTTTAGAAAGAGTTAATAATAATTGTTGAAAATTTTCGGAGCACCTCCAAGACACCTGCAGTTTCCATAAATATATAAATTTTTGGCAAATTTCCAAAGAGATGGAAAACAGAAAAAAAAAACGGAAAAAATGGACAAAAAAAAAAAAAAAATTGAAAAAAAAAAAAACAAGAACTAGACGAAAAACCAGCTGTAACGAAAATATACCTATAAAGATCTGCATTGGAAAAATGATGATGATAATAATAATAATATAAAGATAAATTCATATCAATCAATCGATAAATCAATCAATTTATTCAAATTTATTTATTTATTCATTTATTATACAATGTAACAAGTTATGCTAGCGTTTTTTTTTTTTTTTTTCATTTTATTATATATTTGTTTATTTTTTTCTCTCTTTCTTTCTCTCTCTCTCCAAGTCTCTATTTTTGAATTGTCCTCCGAAAAGAGATATCGTCTTCATATCAAAAATTGTATTTGGCAATCGGACGTTAATGTGTGTATTTCATGTATTAATCACGCGAATGTTTAATTAAATTATACACTTATTCATTCATTTATTTTATCATTTATTTATTTATTTATTTATTTATTCATTTATTCATAGAACTGCGGAAGGATTTACAAATATTTTGGAAGAACTTCTTCGTCTTATTTGTACATACATTATATATCGTAATGTATGTATATATGTATGTATGTATGTATGTATATATGGAAAATATCAGGATTTTACAAAGAATAGGTAGAATTTTTTTTTTTTTAATTATTGTTATTCATTATATTATTGATCTTTGATGATAATCTATAATCAATTATGTTTACCTCATATTATATAGTATATAAGATAAATTTATTACAATATTGTGATATATATATATTACTTATATATGTATACGTATGTATATAGCCCCCCCCCCCCCCCCCCCCCCCCCCGCCCACCCAAAAAAAAGCTATTACATATTATATTATATTATGGTATATTATTATATATATATATATATATATATATATATATATATATATATATATATATATATATATATGTATTAATTATGTATATAATACACAAGCACATTAATACTCCATCGTATCATTATACATATATGTATACAATATAGATCACGAATCGTATGTTTATTTATACGATTATTTATCATTATTATTGACCTTCAAATGAATTGCTTTTCTTTTTTTTTTTTTCCATATTATATCGCGTATCTTATAAAATATAAATAAAATAAAAAAAACCACACGCGAGTGTGTTTCGCCCTGATTAGAAAGAAAAAAAAAAAAAGAAAAAAAAAAAAGAAAAAAAAAATTCTCTATCAGATTCGCGTAAACAATTGAGAACGAAAAGTTGAAAATAAAATAGAGAAATTGAGTTGGAAAATTTTTCGCAATTGTTCTAATTCACTTTTTTCTTTTTTTTATTCTTTTTTCTTTCTACTTTTCAGAGAATTTTTTTTTTTTTTTTTTTTTTCACCAAGGCATTTTCACTCATCGCAAACTCCAGCCACGATAATTTGAAAAACAAAAAAAATAAATAAAATTAATTAAAAAGAACAAGCCAAATATTATATCATACGAATAGAAGACCGCGATATATGTATATTTAATTTAATTATATATACACAGATGTTCGTATCTTTTTTTTTTTGTTTTTTTTACATTTTTTTTTTTTTTTTGGCATGGAATAAATTGCTTACCTATTTTAAAAGTCTCCAGGGACTGTAATACTCATATATATATATATATATATATATATATATATATATATATATATATATATATATATATATATATATATATATATATATATATATATATATATATATATATATATATATATATATATATATATATATATATATATATATATATATATATATATATATATATATATATATATATATATATATATATATATATATATATATATATATATATTATTTAATTAATTTCATCAAGTCGAAAATTAGTGCGTTTTGTTTCAGTTTCAATTTTAGTCTTAGTTTTTTTTTCTTTTATTTATTTATTTATTTATTTATTATTTTATACGCACGCTTTACTATCTAAACAAGTAACACCGATTCATTAAGGGTATGAGGGTATAATATTTTCCCGCACAACTTGACATTCGTCGTTATCGTTATGTCATTTTCATCATTATTATTCTTATTATTATAATTATTATTATTACTCTTGTTGTTGTTGTTATCAATGTTAATTATACAAGATAAATTATGAAGCAAGAAATATGGAAACCAAAAAAAGAAAGATAATTTTGAAAGAATTCGAATATCTTTCTTTCTTTCGTTTTTTTTTTTTTTGTTTCACTTTTCTTTCTTGTTCATTTTATTTTATTTTAATTTATTTATTTTTTTTTTTTTTGCGAAAATTGCAGAAATTTATAAATCACAACCCGGAGAGTTTGTTCGACAGTATTTTCTACGACATGTATACATATAGGTATACGTATTATACACGCGATTTTTTTTTATCATTTCTTTAATTTATTTTATTTCGTTTCATTTATATCATTTATCAGTTCATATTTCATTTTGACTAGAACAATTATATTATAATAGCTGTATATAATTATACTTTTTGTTTTCGATTTTTGTCTTTCTTTTACTTAAAATCTTCTTTTTCATTTTCTTTTCTTGATTTGCTTTTTTCTTCTCTACTACATTCTTTACATATTTGTATACATGTGTATGTATAGAAAAACGACGTTTGGACGGTTAAGTACGTTTAATAAAATATCGTTTTTATTTTATTTTTTTTATATATAACCCATATATATATATATTTTTATTTTTTTTATTTTATTGATATTTTTAGATACATAGATAATTGTTTACTTGTTATATAGCTGCCGTCAATTTTAAATTAAACGATTCTGTTACGATTTTTCATTTTTTCGTTTTTTTTTCGCGATTCTTCTGTGCGTTTGAATATACAATTATCATGTATTATATATACATATAAATATATACTATATGTACAGAGGCTCAAATGATTGGAAATACATTAATCCCATGTTATTTAGACGGATATACTTACATCGTCGTGAGGCACGGATTAAAATTGAGATAGAGACCTGAAACTTTGGGAATATATATATATATATATATTTTTTCATTTATTTCGAGCCATTTGAGCCTTTGGGTGAATCGAAATTCGAAAATATCTAAAATAAGGACCACCCCAATGTACATACAACACGATAGCAAACGATCCTTCGGTTGAATACATTCAATTGAATCGAATGCTGCAATCCTTTTACTTATTTTTATTTTTATTTTTATTTTAATACCTTTTTTTTTCCTTTTTTTTTTTTTTTTATTATTATGTAACGTCCAGGATGGTAAATTTGTGGGTTCAACCCTGTTTTACACTAAAAATAGCTGGAGATGAGAGTGGAAGCTTTAGAATGATGCTTTAGAATGAATTCGTTGATGATGATTTTTATTGGTTCAAGTATGAGTGTGTGTATGGTTGAACAAGTTTTGAGTAAAGTGAGTGAATAATGATGATGTGTATAAGGTAGGAATGTCAGAGAAGGAGTTTACAGTGTGAAGATCGAAGTTGAAGTGTTTTGTGGAAAAGTCGAAGAAGAAGTGTATGGTTGGAAGGTCGAAGAAGAAGTGTATGGTTGGAAGGTCGAAGAAGAAGTGTATGGTTGGAAGGTCGAAGAAGAAGTGTATGGTTGGAAGGTCGAAGAAGAAGTGTCTGAATAATGAGTGATGAGAATTGTAGCTAAGGTAGGGATGCAAAAGTGCGGATGTAAGCATATAGTGTGATTCCCAGGGCTTAGTAGTACAGCGATCAGGTGAGGATGAGAGGATAGCTGGAATAGAGATAAGAGCAGACGGATAGCTTCATGGTAGTTGCATACGTGGGAATAGAAAGATTGTAGGGGAGAAAAGGAGGCACGTTCGGGTGGTGAGGCCCGGACGTAACACCCCCTCCGTTAGAGGAAACGTACCGCTTATTTTCAAGGGGTATGTTTTCATTGGATGAATCAAGTGTGCATGTGTAGGCATATATATGTGTATGAGTATATGATTATGTTTGTATAATCTGGTTGTGTGGGTTATAAGTTATACATATATAGTCGCTCAACAGTTTTTTGATGATGTTGTACACAAAATAATATAATTATAGTATAATTTTCGTTGGATTATATAAGTTCGATATTGAAAATTTTATGAATTTGGTTGCTGTGTGATACGTCGGTATCTGATTCATATACAAATCGCAGATGTGATTGATGTACTTATCATAATTTGCCTGTGTTTGTGTGTACTGTTGTCGTGGCGGACCGTTCTTTGGGGAAAAAAAATCCTTTATTTGGTCGTGTTGATTACATTTGTTTCTTATACGTGTATTAAAGAAATTTCGAAATTATAATATATGGTGTAGTTCGCGATCTTCATTCGAGTAGAGTATAATAAAATTTCATATCATTGAGAATAGGTTTTGTTATAATAGAATCTTGTGATTGATGTATTATAATTATTAAAGACTTTTAAATATTACTGCATTCAAATTATATGAGCGAGTAGGTATAACTGAAGGAGTATTCTACTATGTTATGCTGTTATCAGTTGAGAGGTGTCAAGTTCAAAGAAGCGAGTTCGCTGACTCGTTACCAAAATTTTTATATGTCGTTGAGATTCGCGTTATTTCAATTATTCCAATTATTATACTAATGTCTTATAATTTCGACTTCCATCGATATGCATGAAATTTACAAGATTCTATGAAATAATCGTATAAATCTGATAAGTTCTTAACATTATATGAGTTTGCAATCACAAAGAAGTACAGATAGAAGAAAAATATAGGTCGATAGATATGATAGGTTATATAGGTATGTATAATTTTTTTTTTTTTTCGGTTTGATTTAAAAATATCCGTTCAAAAATTCATGAATTTTGAGATTGTGAGACTTACAATAATGTGGGCATGAAAATGTGTAGTATAGTGGTGATTGTAGTACTTTCCGATAGTTTCGGCGATATGTATGGATGATGGCGGTTGATAACGCGTTACTCTCGATTCGCTTATTCCTGGTGGGCGTTTTGATGTCCGCTATGCATTGCCGTATGATGAGAAGATTCGATATTTTGGCTTACAGTAGGTATGTGTCGGTTAAAATGACGATGAGGATGAAATATGATGCCGTGAAGGCTGAGGGTGTAGATCTTCGTTATTAGTATGTGTCGTAATATGATGTTTAGTTTCTGACCATTTATCTCGTTCGTTGTTGCTTGATTTTTTTTTTTTTTCGATAATGATGCATTTTATTCGTAGATGAGCGCGTGAGGCTCTGTCGAACTCTTCGTAGTATATTGCGATTGCAGTTCACAATTGTCGCTGCCACACCTTTTACATGCAAATTTGCTAAGATGAGTACACAGCAGTCAACGATTTAAGTTATCCAGTAGTTACACGAACTCATTGATATGGTTAACTCGAAGTACAATACGATACGTGAAGGCTATTCGCTTCGTAGATTCGTAGATTCGTAGATTATTCGCTTCGTAGATTCGTCGATTATTTGATTCGTAGATTCGTAGATTATTTGCTTCGTAGATTCGTAGATTATTTGCTTCGTAGATTCGTAGATTATTCGCTTCGTAGATTCGTCGATTATTTGATTCGTAGATTCGTAGATTATTTGCTTCGTAGATTCGTAGATTATTTGCTTCGTAGATTCGTAGATTATTCGCTTCGTAGATTCGTCGATTATTTGCTTCGTAGATTCGTGGATTATTTGCTTCGTAGATTCGTAGATTATTTGATTCGTAGATTCGTAGATTATTTGATTCGTAGATTATTTGATTCGTAGATTATTTGATTCGTAGATTCGTAGATTATTTGCTTCGTAGATTCGTAGATTATTTGATTCGTAGATTATTTGCTTCGTAGATTCGTAGATTATTTGCTTCGTAGATTCGTAGATTATTTGTTTTGTAAATTCGTAGATTATTCAAACAACGGTTCAGAACGAACGATGAGGGAGATTTTGAAATGAGCACGACAGCACTGTAACTTGTTAACTTTGGAACTGTTCATTTTTTTTTTTTTTTTTTTTTTTTTTTTTACCGACTATACGTCTTGTTTTTGATTCATTGGTTTAAGAAATAGATACATAGTCACTGAGGATTTTACCAAAATTTTTACTTTTTCCCTCTTTCACCAGTGTAACGTCCGGTATTTGATTCATTAATTTGAGAGGTAGATACGTAGTCTCTAAGATTTTTTTTTTTTTAATTTTCACTATTAGAAGAGACGTTTACTAAAATTTTCACTCTTTCACTCTTTTCACTCCAGAAACAGGCTTCACTTCTGACACCAGTGTAACTTTCGGTGTTTGATTCATTAATTTGAGAGGTAGATACTTAGTCTCTAAGATTTTTTTTATTTATTTTTTTTTTTTATTTTCACTTTCAGAATAGAGGTTTACTAAAATTTTCACTTTTTCACTCTTTTCACTCTTTTCACTCCAGAAACAGGCTTCACTTCTGACACCAGTGTAACGTCCAGGATGGTAAATTTGTGGGTTCAACCCTGTTTTACACTAAAAATAGCTGGAGATGAGAGTGGAAGCTTTAGAATGATGCTTTAGAATGAATTCGTTGATGATGATTTTTATTGGTTCAAGTATGAGTGTGTGTATGGTTGAACAAGTTTTGAGTAAAGTGAGTGAATAATGATGATGTGTATAAGGTAGGAATGTCAGAGAAGGAGTTTACAGTGTGAAGATCGAAGTTGAAGTGTTTTGTGGAAAAGTCGAAGAAGAAGTGTATGGTTGGAAGGTCGAAGAA